>LQNS02277096.1:743376-755634 GCA_001587735.2 Parhyale hawaiensis | reverse complement strand
ATGATGCTAGTAGTACTACATCGAGTGGCCTTTGGACTGAGTATTTTTCGTCCACTTCATCATTTTGAGCTTTGCCTTGCGAATGATAAAGAGTAGCTAATGGTAGATCATGCTTCTTCATAGCACTTAAAGAATCTTTTTCCCCCCTCTATATCACTTATGAGCTCACCTGCCAAATGATACAAGTAATTCGCGTGGCTTTTGGCCTGTGTATCGTATTTCCCTTCTCTATTTCTCATTATAAAGTTGATGATAAATGTATGTATATTAAAGATTGTTACTCGTTATATGTTGTAGTTTTGGAATACATATTAGTTTCGTCTCCGTATAGCTAAGTACCTACACAAGGATAACTGCGTTTTTTTTCCACGGACATACTTGTTGGTTTCCGCCTCTTACATCCATAGGAAATATATATATATATATATTTTCGAATTCACGCCATGTTTATTACTTATGTTTTTATTCCCCTAATGTTTAAAGGTTTTGTCCTTGAACTCCTGTATTGAATAAGGATTATCCCTCCAGTCTATGAAAATATATAGTTGCTGAACAGCTTCATTCAGCTCTTCCTCTGTTCTCGAACTTATCCGTTCCAGCTATAACCATTCAATTCAATGTAAATTTCTACAAAATACTGTAAACGAATTTAATGCCTTACAGACTCCACAAAACGATGCTTAAACAAACAATTCAAGTAAAACATTTCTGATTTCGCTTTTATTACTCATACCTGCAATTAAATTCTAAAACCGACCTGTTTGAAACGTAAGTAGTTAGAAAACCGGGACGTTACCATCGTATTCTGCAATGTGCGGGACCAACCGTACTACCACACACGATATTATTTATTCACTGAGCAGCTTCTGTATAGCACATGAATTCTCATCTTTCTGTTAGTGAGCCTTTCCTGGGCGTAGGTATCAGGTGAGCTTTGTGGCCCACCCGGTGCTTTTGTAGCTTTGAAAATATTACCCGATTGGCGTTACATTGAACTTGCTCCATAGCTCAAGGTAACGATGTGTGGGAATGCCCCACTGCAGCCGCTGGTCGAGTGTGGCCATGGCGTTGGTGTAGCGCCCCGCGTTTGTCAGTTGGCTTGTATTTTTGGTACAAGTAAGCGCCGCTTATCATTGCTGCACTACTACTAACTCCACCACTTCTGTCGCAATGCTGCTTGTGGTGCTTTCTGTAATCTCCATTGTGGTTCTGCCAACCATTTGGCTATTTCTTGCACCTTTACTTATTAAATTCATTTAGCGAAAGTTAGTTATTTTCTGCCTGATTTACTTTCCCTGTTCAAAAATAATATTGAAATACTCTAGTGTCCATTGCAGTTGCATGAGACATATCTTATAGTATATATTATGAAATTCTAACTTTTACCTTCCCTATTTTGTCTGTTGCAAAGTGCCTCGGTAGACGTATGAAGTAATATAAATGTTCACTAGTAATAATAAGAAGAAGAAAACTAACGCATCCTCATTCCTTTATCTGCAAAAATACATAGATAAATACATGTAGTATTAAATGTTGATATTTCGTTAGGGATTTAACTTCGACAACTTTTCATGTTTCTGGATGCACGGTCTGCTGGCGGAGGAATGTTCCTTCCTTGGAGGAGGAGGAGGAGGTGGTGAGTCCTTGATTTATCCCTACATTTAACATCGGGTGTCAATAAAGTCTCTTTACGATATGGTAAAAAGATTCTATGGACCACCAGTATTTGCCATTAATGTATTTATAGCAAGCGCGGCTGCTGTCCATGACTGGTGAACGTACGATTTGATTGCAAAAAACTAACCGTGTCAATGTGATAATAATTTGTTGAAATACATGTGACAAATAAATTTTATTGACGTGCAAGTTGCATTACTGAAGAAGCTCTATACTAATGATGTTTGTGTGAGTAAATTTTTATTTAAGATGTTTGAAGCGTGCACTAAACTGCGCGCTTCTTTACTATAGTCTTTAATGTTCTCCAACATGATCTATCATGAGCCCTTTCCCTGCCATAATATGTTGGGCGTCACGCACCCCAGGGTCCCTATCTTCTCCGCAGGGGATGTAGCATCTGGTCGCAGTTCCTGCTGAGAAGGTTAGTTTTGTAGAGTTAGGTAGGTTCTCTCTATTTCCTTTCTGTCCCACGAGGTGGGCCGCCGATAGAGGTGACCGACTTTTTCTGCGGGGCTCTTATCTTCGCCCGTGCGGAGGACCACGGAAGGGACCGTCCGTACAGGAGCTCCTTTCTTCTGTCTTCTTCTCTTTTCGTCCTTCATCTCTTACCACCTGAGCACAACGTTGTGGTTCCGGCTGTAAGCCGGGTAAATCATCTTAGATCGCTATTGATTGTCTAAGTTTCAGAAATAGCGGGACAATACCAATAAATAAGAATAATACTAATGATCGATCATGACTGATTTTAGTTAGAAAAGTTTCTCACTGCAGTGACTGCACTAGAAAAGACTCAATAAATTTCAGCATTCCAACAACTGCTTGTTGATTCGATGAACGATTGAATGATTGGCAAAATGATTATGTGAAAGAAGGATAGAATGAAGCCGTGACAGTGATTGAACAGCTCACTAAGCCAGTGTGTGAAAGAATGAGTGAATGAAGTAAGGAATTAATCACTAAGGAAGTTCTAATGTGAAACTAAATTGGCGCTAAGCAGCTGTAAAATCAATTCATACCAAACATGTTGCTCTTGATGGTAAGCAGCTATGAAATCAGAACAGGGAATTTTTTTTTTTTTTTTTTCGAAACTTCGAGCAAAGTTCGCATGGTATTATTGTCAATCAACCCAAAAAGTACTTCTGTTAGGTACAGAGTATCTGCAATGTAATCCCTGCCACAATATCTTTGGGCATCACGCACCCAAAAGTTCAGAGTGCCTTTTTCACAGGGGATGTAGCATCTGGCCGCAGTTCCTGCTGAGAAGGTTAATTTTGTAGAGTTAGGTAGGTTCTCTATGTTTTCTTTCTGTCCTGCGAGGTCGGCCGCCGATCGAGGTGACCTACTTTTCCTGCGGGGATCTTACCTTCGCCCTTGCTGAGGGCCACAGAAAAGGGAACGTCCGCACGGGCGCTTCTTTATTCTGTCTTCTTCTCTTTTCGTCCTTTATCTCTTGCCACCTGAGTACAACGTTGTGGTTCCGGCTGTAAGCCGAGTAAATCCTCTTAGATCGTTATTGATTGTCGTACTTTCAGAAATAGCGGGAAAATACCAATATAATAATAATAATAATAATAATAATCGTCTCTTGGCTCTGTTCGGCGCGTGGCTAAGCGAATTAGTTCAGCCGTGCCGGCTGGGGTTTTAGATGCTTTGTGACTTATTTCCTGTCTGCAGTAGCGTACTGACCATTACTAAACTAATAGAACTCACCTGAGGTCGACTCGATTTCATAACTATGCTATACGAAATTGGATCACTATTATATAGTATTTGTATCTGATTCGACGGGCAAACCCTCAATATAATAACATATTTACGTAAACTTAAGTAGTGTACTTGTTACCGAAAAATAATTATGCTCTCTATACCCTTTGCCTTTATAAAGCTCGTTGGATTTCTTGCTATGCCTACCATATAATATAGTTTTATGCATATCCTGTACCTTAAGTGTTTTCTATCATAAAGATGTTTAGAATGCCTGTTAATTTTGTTACTGAGTCAATAGGGGCTCCACCAGTGCCCCTATATTATTCTAGAGCGGAAGTGGTGCTCTATAGGCGACAGTAGGGTGTGTGTGAGACTGCATCAGTGCATGTCAGGGTGTTGTCTTGTTGTGTTATGCTGCAGGCTGTGGGTTTCCGCGAAGACTAGAGGTTGTTTCGTAATAAGACGTACTATAGTAGAACCTCACTCCATGAGCAGTAGTAGTTTTCAAACCCAACTCATAAATGAAAATAGTTGTTCCTATTACTAGTAGGATACATCCATTGTCTCCTCGCTAGTCCAATGCCTTGCTCGATGAATGAACAATGTTCTCATTGTCTTACTCGTTTTGCGAACCTCGCTCATTATGCGAGATGTTCACTGAACGAAGCACTGTTATAGTATGCAAGATATCTGTGTTAACCACGTAGGTAATTATTACCCACTCAAGTTTTATACCTTAACACTTACTGTACTTTGTGGTGTTGCCAAGTATCGCTGTGAACTAGTTAGATTAAATAAACGGCAGTAGACGGACCATCAGGCCCATTCCCAAAGAGACACCGGAACCCACGCCCCGGCCTTCCATGAGCTATTGCCATTGTGTTAGTAGGATATATAGTTGCCATTAGTCGCCATTCACGTTTATGGTGCCTGTGCTGTAAGTTGCCACATGTTGCTTTGTACACTAACTATGCTGTTGAAGCTTCGTTACTACATACTAAAGTACTGATTGCGTAATTCCTTACCATGTATTGCTCTCAGTAACGGGATAAATATAGCAATTTGGTGTTGAAATAATCCTTATTTAGTTGCTAAAATCGCACGATTATAGAATATGTTCTCAAATGTCGCCGTCATCAGCAATGATGTATCTACCCATACAATTGGTTGCCAAGTATTTGTTTTAGTACTGGAAGATATAGCGACGAGATGCCAACACTTAGTTCACTTCGAAACAATCAAGTTACATTTGAAATAAGACTATATTTGCCCCCTTCTTTACGGGCAAGTAATCTGATCTCTCTCTGTGCTTACTGCCATAGCCCTCACCCCCGTAGCGATTGGCTATAACATGAAATGTAATTAATTAAACTACGTATGTACATAACCATAATTTAGCGTATTTCCCTTTCAACGTGACATTAATTAAAACCGAGATGAAAATCGCTAAAGATTCGGCGCGATGCAACTTAGCATTGCCACGCTAGTAATCCTTCTTCCACTGCCCGGACTTCGGCCTGGCGAGTCACATTTCCGGCATTTCCCGTAATTGATTAATCTTGTGGCTCCGTAAACCTCGGTTTTACTTCCTAAAATAGAGTTTATCTCTTTATAGCCGTTTCAAGTATAGCTAATTGAGGTGGTTCTAGCACCTGCAGCACGACTCAGTGTAGCGAAGCCGAAGCTCCTACTTGAAATTGTGGACAAGTCAAGCTTTACTTTACTCCTTTGACGAACCACTCGATGACATCTTACCTATGTATAGGTAGCTTTTTCTATAGTGTACCCATCTCTCGCTAGTGGATAGAATTCCTTTATTTTCTTTAACATGACGAACCATTTTAATAATGTACTGTTATAGCAAATTGATGCAACACCACGTTCGTATGAGCTGTACTGATGACGGACTGTGTTCACATGGCCAAAATGTAGCGAAAATTTTCTACCCATATCATGACTGTGGATGGAGTTTATTGTAGCTAATGGGTTTGTTTCCTATGGTAAGTTGTGATCAGGCTTCCTTCGATGCTCATTCTTTGTTGTACTTATTGCCGCTGTGTTGTGCTCGCTGGAGTACCAAGTGCCAAACGTATCTTAGTGCTTCTGTTGTTTTGTGTTATTCTATTCAGTGTGTTTACAGATATACTGTACCTACCGACCTCGCTTTTTTATGATAAGGGCTAATAACTATTTATTGGATAACAAATACAGGTCTCAGAATCTTTATTCTTATGATGAAACTTTTGCTATCAGGAGCCAGAGCAAAATAGTTTTATGGTCACTCACTCCTGTTCCTTTTTTAATTGGTGTGGTTGCTGTTGTACAGGACACAACTTGTAGGTAAATATCTGTCATTTCCTATCTATTCTTTTTATTTCTCAGTCCGTCATTCGTGGCTTGAGGAAAAACAACTACATTGCATCATCTAAACGCACCCTGTTCTGACAGTCTGCCTCAGTTGTGCCTCTTCTTTTCCGTTCTGCTTTTCCCATGTCCCGTTGTTCTCCGT
This sequence comes from Parhyale hawaiensis, assembly GCA_001587735.2. NCBI lineage: Eukaryota > Metazoa > Arthropoda > Malacostraca > Amphipoda > Hyalidae > Parhyale > Parhyale hawaiensis. Next base: position 749,741 of record LQNS02277096.1, on the reverse strand, counting down.
GCGCAGCTCAGCGCAGTGTATCGGTAAGCTTCGTGCCTCTTCTATGTCTCTCTCTCTCAAGTAACTCCCGTCTTGTGTCTAAGGAAACTTCAACTAATGTAGTAGTGTGACTGGTGTCGGTATAGCATGTGGTCCACCTGAGATTTAGGTATAATGTACGTTCCTAGAAGTTAGGTTTGGTACCTATACTAGCTGAACTGATCTTATCCTAACGCCTAACCCATACTTTGAAGTAGGCTACATGCTATACCTAGGCCTGTATTCTCTAATATTCGTAGCCTGCACCGTACAGTGGAGTTTATATGTTTAACTGAAAGTACGACGGGATTTCTCTAACTGCTGTGTCTCATGAATTTTACTAAGTGAACGCTGTAAACATTTGCATATAGCTGCTATTGTTTCAGCAGCGAGCACTCGCTCATCTTAGTTGTGCAGTAGCGATTTTGGACCTTGGAGGAAACCTTTGTATTCTCTTAATCTTTTCACCACTTCCCAGAATCACCTCAATGCAGGTGACTACCCTATGAAGCAATAACTAAAAATATCTTGAATACATTTTTTTAAGTACAGAAAAATAAGATTCGACTAAAGATTCTTTTTTTGTTTAATCCTGGTAAGTTATTCCAGTTATAAAATTGAATCGTTGTCGTATCGCTCCTTTCGACTATGGCGAGAAAACCCTCAACATAAAATAATGATGGTGGACCTTTGAGGAAATGCGTGTGCCGCCAATTTCCAGTGCCTTGTGCCCGTTCTCTCTGAACAGTTGTCTGTTCTGCTTATCTGTCACTTCACTTCTTTGTTGTGTTAGACTATCTGTAGTTGTTTTAGTTACGCTGATATTTTCTTATTAATCTTGGAGCTTGAACCCCAGCAAGTCCGACTCCTGCTGACTCCGATTCTTTTCCGTATTAAAAGCCCTTCTTCACCGACTCCGTTTCTTAGAACAAGCTAGTGTACGACTCCGACTCATCGCCTCCAAATATATCCAGCTCGTCCCTACCGAGACTCCCACAGCCCTACTAGCTACTAGCATTAAGACCATTCATTTGTTACTTACACAGGCTGTAATGCATACTGACCCGCTTTTACTTTTGTTACTTTGTACATTTTTCGGTAGAACTTCGGTGTATATGCTTGTTGCTCAAGAACAAATGTACAGAGGATCTATTTATGCAATGTTTTCCTTAGCTGCTATGCTTTGTTATTAGTGCTTGTTGCATAGACTAAATGGTGGGCTTCGGTGTGCTCGCTTCGATTGAGGTAATCGAGTCCGGTTCACTTTAATTTGCTAGGAACTTCCATCTTGAGCACTCGATGCTTATCTTTGGGTTGACTGTGGGCCCTCTCGGGTATATTCTGGCGGGCTCTTTACCCGCCAGAATATATATGGGCCTTACGACCCCACGGGCTGACCTGAGAACCATTTCTGGCGGAGATGTTGCAACTTGCCGCAGTTCCTACTGACAAGTTAGTTTTGTAAAGTTAGGTAGGTTCTCTATATTTCTTTTTCTGTTCCGCGAGGTGGGCCGCCGATCGAGGTGACCGACTTTTTCTGTGGGGCTCTTACCTTCGCCCGTGCGGAGAGCCACACAAAGGGCCGTCCGCACGGGCGCTTCTTTGTTCTGTCTTCTGTTCGTCTTTCATCTCATGCCCTGTAACCCATCCGAATTTGCTTATAATCTATGACCTTCCAGCAGAAAACCCGAGATAAAAAAATCATTCGGCGTGAGGCGAGTGTATTGCTCGCAGCGCTAGTAAACCCATTTCCAATAAGTATTAAGTACTATTACTACTTGGGTTGACTGTCAGCCGTCAATCGCCAACCAGTGACGCTTGAGACACCCGAAACCTCCTTCTGGTCTGCCGTCTCACATCTCGTACAATATTCTGGGCCGCCCCATCAGATAAAACCGCAAGCCAGATTCTAGAGCGGCCAAAAATTCTCTTAGATCTCCAATTAATTCATGAGAAACGGCTTGCAAGTTGATCCAAAGTGACGAATTGAATGATGAGATGTTGAGTTCCCGACAATTTTGAAAATTAAACCGTTTAGATTTTCTTTATCGAAGTGAGCAGATCGACCACGGTTCTAACTAACAGATTTATCTTTAATTAATGGTGCTTTTTTACATGAAAGGCGTAGATTTTATGTAATCATCGGTGCCTTAATAGGTAGTTACGTTGTATGGGTAGTGCGATAGCTATGATAAAGAAGTTGCATTCTACTGATCTTTTTTGCTGCTCATCCTTTGTTTTTCAGTTCGTTCTCCCATCCTCGTTTTGCCTGATAATCTTCATGTCTCTGCCTTCTTTCTCTCTTTGGATCGTAGTGAGCTCTATGTTGTTGCGCTAAACGTACTGTATGTATAATAATAATATCATCTGAGTGAAGTATGTGGGCCGAGAGGCTTCAGCGAGGAGAATATCAATGCTATGCTATTATGAAAGTAGTGCCCGCGGTAGCGGCAGCCTAGGGTGCTGAGCTCATGACAGCCCTCTGGGGTATATTCTGGCGGCGCCCTTCCACTGCCAGAATATGTATGGGCATCACTCACTCAGGAGCTGACTTTAGTGCCTCCTCCGCAGGGGATCTTGCAGCTGGCCGCAATTCCTTCTGACGAGGTTAGTTTTGCAGAAGTAAGTAGGTCACCAGAAATTAAATAAATTGTGACAAGGTATTGTAGATTGAAAATCCTTTCAGCGACAGCAAGTATATTACTGCCTAAGCAATACCGGTACCTAAATGCTATAGCAATAACACCATACTTACGGTACCCCTGTAACGAGTCTGAAAGAGAACGAGACACCAACAACTAAATTAACTCAGCAGTTTGTAGGGAATTCTTAAGCGTTTTCGAAAATAGATCTTTGTATTGTGCCCTATCGACTTCGGCGGGAAAACTCTCAATAAAGCAATAATTAGGTAGGTTCTCTGTACTTCCCTCTCAGCTCCACGAGATGGGCCACTGAATGGTGGTAAGTGACCCATCCCTTGGACTCCTTTGTGCTCCCGTGTGGGGGTGTATCAAAGGGACCCTCCGATCAGGTGTTTCATTTTTCATTCTTCTGTCGTGTTCTCTTTTCGTTTTTCGTCTCTTGCCCTGTGCCGTATGGCTGACTTTCTTCCTGTCAGAAGGGGTGCACTTGAGAAAACTTTGAGGCACAGAACTCACTTAGGTGAGTCTGCCGTCCCTTCCGGCAGATATGCCGAGACAAAATATTTGACCTTGAGCACGATGCAGCGTAGAATCTCTGCGCTAGCAAACCTTGACACCAATTGATCTGAGCTCATGACGCTCAACGTTGCAAGATCAAATATCAACCTAGGCAAGCGAACTTCTCCGGCGCTTCCTGCGCTGACTCAGCATTTGACAGCTGCCGTGGAGGTACTTACCCTTCCCAGAAATGGGGGGGGTAGGGGGCACGGGTTGTTACTCAATAGTCTTCAGTCGGTGGCGCCATAGCTCTAGACGATCTTTGAGCGACTGTAGCCATACACTTCTTTGAGGCCTGTTGGCTTATATCTGCAGCACAAACCAGTGCTTGTAGGTTTCCCTGTAGGAGGTGCTGTCATACTAAGTTTACCTTTACATTTGCTGAAAATGTCACTTGAACGACATACGTTCTCTCTGATGTCAAGTAAGGGGCCCGGCAACCCCAGGTGGCCCGTGTGGGTTACCTCAGTCATTAGCTAGGCTTTCGGGACGTCTCTCTTTCGTGCCCGCTTTGCTTTCTTCCCCATTTCATACTCCCAATTGCTCATGCTTTATTCTGTTCTTCCTCTTTCCCGACTTTCTGTTCCCATGCGCGTTGATCCTTTGTGGGAACACCTTCGTGCATGTCTTCCCCGTTTCTCTTGGCATACTATATGTCCCTTAATTTTTCCTCTGTGATATCGTTCTGCTCGGAAACTGAAGCTTAAACTTCCTAACTATAACTAACTGGTGTCAAGTAAAACTACTGGTATTCTGCCTTTATTCGTTACCTTCCACCTTGTTATTATTTTTTCTAAAATTGTTTCAATTTGGCAGGAATAATAGCGAAGCTTTCGACAATGGCAAAACAGATATATTCGGGCTGTAGTTCCTGCTGACGAGGTTAGCTTACTGAGTTAGGTTCTCTATGCTTCCTCTTCTGCTCCGCGAGGTGGACCTCCGAATGGTGGTAAGCGACCCATCCCATGGGGCTTCTACGTGCTCCCATAAGGGGTACTAGGAAAGGTCTCTCCGCAGGGGTGTTTCTTTCTTCTGTCTTTTTCTCTTTTCGTCTCTTACCTCGTGGCGCATGGCTGAGCAAATTTGTTCGGCTGGGCTGTGTAGGGTCAGAGATGCTTTGCTCGTTATTTTCTGCTCGAAGTGGTGCACTTAGCCACCACCGAACTGATAGAACTCACCTGAGTTCGACTTGACTTCTAAACTTACTATGCAAAATTATATCGCTGTTATGTAGTCTTTGTATCTCATACGGTAGGAAACCCCCTCAGTATGATAGTAATAATTCTAGTAACAACTTTTCATAGTTAACTTCAAAAACTAATAATTTCTAAACTTTCGTACTTGTTAGTGAAAACGCTGCTAAAATTGCAAAATGCGCTCGTATTGAGATGAAAAGAATTACTGTTAATGGCTAAAAACGCAATCGGTTACGGGTATGGTTGAGCCTACAAAAAATTAATAAGCGCTATTGCCTTACGATTTTCGCCTAATGTGTGTTAAATGGATTTCTTTTCTTTATCAATAGAATTAAAGCTCTACTTTTGCGCCATACCATAAAAGGCCGCTGCCTATCAAAGCACAAAATGCGAAACGTTCTCTGCAGCCTTTCCTCCGATTGCGTTATCGCGGCTTCCAGATCGTTCCACTGTCCAGCAAATGGTTTAGAATTCCACTTCCACTGCAATGATTACATTATAGCAAATGATGTCTATGGTAATTTTGAATATCTCCTACATTGGAATGATCGTAAACTTGGAGAAACATATATTTTACCCTGTTGTTCCCACACCTAAAGTTGTAGCCGCGGTCACGGTCTTTTATTGCAAGAACCAGGAACGTTCTGTTTTAAGCTCATATGGGCAACGTCCGTAACCGTACCATATTCAGGCTGTGCTGTCTCGCTACAACGACTCTTCCTTCTAAATTATAAGAATATTTTACGAGCAAGAACCCATGCAGCGACACAGCTTTATAGGTTAGCAATTTTTTTCCAAAGTTCAATTCAGTGTAAATAACCTCCCAAATCCTGGACAACTGCTTGGCGAATACACTCATAACATGCCCTCAGAGGTATGTCGTGGCGTGCCCTTTCCTTGTTGGAATATATATGGGCCTCACTTACACAAAGCCCTTTCCGTGTCGTAATATGTACTGTATGGGCCTTACGGACCCAGGGGAAAATCTGAGTACCTCTTCCGCAGGAGATGTTGCAGCCAGCCGCAGTTCCTGTTGACAAGGTTAGTTTTGTAATGTTAGGTAAGTTCTCTATATTTCCCCTTTCTGTTCCGCGAGGTGAGCCGCCGATCGAGGTGACTGACTTACTCTGCTATCTACTTTGCCGTCGTGCTGGAGTATGCATTCGGTGACTATCGCGAGGGCGTGTACATCAAAACTCGCTTGGATGGATCGCTGTTCACTTTTAGCTTGGCTACGTTCGAGGCTGAGGACAGGGGAACAGTTGTGCAGAGAATTGCTGTTTCCACACGATGCAGCTCTGGTTGCCCATGACGCCGGTATATTCTTCAGGATCTGATGATCAGACTAGCTGACGCATGCTGGGTCTACTCCCTGACCATCAGTATCAGCAAGACAGTGGTAATGGCCCAGGGTGCACCTACGCAGCCTTCTATCCCACTGGACGACAGTGACCAAATTTGTTTATCTTGGTTCAGTGATGTCGCAAACGCATCACTAGATGAGGAGATCACTTCCCATGTTGGCAAGGCGGCAGCAGCAGATTGAGGAAGAAGGCTTGGGAAAATAGCAAGCTCACAATGAAAAAAAAAAAGATGTTGATCTACCGAGCCTGCGTGCTGTCGTCCCTCCTATACGGAAGTGAAACATGACCGTATACTCACGACAGAAGAAGCGGCTGAACTCATTCCATTTACGATGTTTGCGTAACAGTCTTCGAGTCAAATGGCAGAACAGGGTTTCTGATGAAGACGTACTAGCAAGAGCAGAAATGGCGTTTTTATTTGAAGTACTACGAGAACGTAGGCTACGGTGTCTGGTGCACCATTTCCATTTCCATTAGCAGGGCGATGTGCATCAGGCCATAGGCAGACCCGCAACATCATATCTTTGGATCGATATACCTGCGTAGTTCTAAATAATACATGTTTTGCCACCATATGGTAGCCGGTC
>LQNS02277096.1:715246-728733 GCA_001587735.2 Parhyale hawaiensis | reverse complement strand
TATTATGCAGTGAATCAAATTCAAAATCTAGAAGACTTTTAGAAGCATTCCATTCACATTGCAATCCTAATTCATTCAATAGACATGTTCAATTTTCTGAAGCTTACTACCGTGTCCTATAATCTCACTCAAAATGAACTTTCTTCGTTTTTACTCTCAAAATTTCAATGTTTTGCGATGTATTTCATTATATTTTTTGCGTTATTGGTAGCTAGGATACAATGTTTGTGTACTTTCCAACTTTGTTCTGCTGACAGAATTTGAAGTTCTGTTCCCCTCAAAGAGACTTAATATTAAAACTCCTTGGTTCCCCTGAAGACGGGCTATGCTTAATAGCTCGAAAGCTTGGGGTTAAATAAATAAAAAAAAGCCCAGAAGACTTTCAATAAAATCTTCCTTATGAATACACCTGGGTGGCTACGCATATTTCAAGAAATTCGTGTATATAAATACAGTATATATATATATGCTGTTTACAGCTGTAGAAAATTATATTTTCTGTTACCTTTTCTAGTCAAATTAATTAGCTAGGACAAAGAGTGTGTAGGGTAAAATCCCCCACCCAATGGGGATGCATGTACCAATACCAATGGCGATACACTAGCTAAGCAAAAATCCCCTGGGCAAAGTTGTGCATGTCAATGTTACATCGAAATAGCGCAAATTAGAGTTTGAACCTCCATACACAATTTGCGCTATTTCTATGCAACATTGGCAAGCAAGTTTTTTTTTTTTTTTTCAGCTATCATCCCCCTTGATGCATTCACTCCCTTTATGGGTTCTACCATACATAGGTGTATGATAATGGCTTCAGTTAAGTTTAAAACATTTATGTTCCTCTTCTTCAGTAACCATTCATTTTTAACTCCCTTAAATTTCTTTACTAATGCAGTGTTTCCTTAGCATAGACAATTTGTGAACTCATTCTATGAACTGTCTCTATCATATATGTGATGCATTTCTTCACTGTGTTATAAAGGTATAGCTAGGTATATTATTACCTATCATCATAGTACCATGGTACTTGATTGCTTTTTGCTCAAGTCAAGCATTAGCTATATGGTTCTTAAAATTAGCCATTGCAATATTATTTGCTGCTATCACTCATGGCCCAGTAGACTTGCAATACCTACGATTAGTAAACATGGTCGCAGGTGCTGAAATAACCTTTGTCACTAAAACAATCATCCCTTTATATTTGGATGCTTCTTTACATCCCATCCAAGAAGTGTAGTCTCTAGCTTATTTTCTGTTGAGTGCTGTGTCCTTATGCTATATGATGAATTCATGTAGAGAGCTACTGCTATGTGGGCTACCCAGTACCTAGGTAGCTACCTACTTTAGCTGCCTCTAAATTTAGATAAACTATTAGCTATATTAGTTTCTGGGGCTTTTTTTGCATTTGTTAACCCCTGATCAGCATACGCCAAACTGAGCTTTATTTTTTACTGTGTCTAATAATTTTAATTTTAGCAATGTACATACAATAGGTCGGTGCTTTTTTTTAATCCTAAATCTTGACAAAACCAAACATGGGAGCAGTTTGTGTCACCTGATGTGCAATATGTTGCTACCTATTGCAATGCAGCTTTGAACTACAGTAGTGGTAATTTTTTTTATAAAACAGAAGATACACCTATACTGGTATCTCAGTTTTGCAAAAGCAATTTTCTGTAGGAATATAATAAGACCCAAAACCCTTGTGGCAAAGTAGCACTGCCTGATGGGAATAGGGTCAATTCATTAGCAATTTTATCCTTTTACTGCAGTTTTTTTGGGCTTAATGCCAGTCGGTTATCTAGTCATGCTTTCTCATAGGTAGCTTCTGCTATGTAGGCTAAGTGGAGTGGTATTGTAGCCTAAATTCCTTTTGTTAATTCTAGGTGTCTCTTCACTTACCGGAGCTGCAGAAGCTGCAGCATTGTGTAGTTGTTGCTGTTAACCAAGAATACCTTGAAGGGGACACACAAGAAGTAACATTAAGAGCTGGCGATGAAGTGGCTTTCATTCCTCCTATAAGTGGTGGTAAGTATGGAAGTCATGAGAAAAAAAAAGAAAAATCTAATTGCTGTCACAATTTCTCAGATTTTTCTATAATAAGATGCTTTTAAAGGCAATTTCATTCTCATTGGTGAAAATTAGCAATGGAAGCCATGTTTTTGGCTACACAGCTATAGCTTGCAAGTAGCTAGCTAGCTATTGGTAACTGTAGCCATGGAAAATGACTCTTTAGTGTCTTTACGAGATACTTCGCTGATACAGGGCTGTGGCAAATGCTCTTATAGACAACCGGGTTGCGGAGTTGGATACATCGCTGGAAGTACCTACGCCAATTAATCACGCCTGACGTGTGTCAAATCGTGAAACTTAAGCGCAGAAAAGCTCCTGAAAAAAGTAAGAGCGGCACGAAAATCATCACAAAAATAAATAAGAGGCGGCAGCTCCCGACAGTCGAATGAATGACTGCAAGCGTAGACAATCAGACGACGTCAGAACACCTGCGAACTTGAGCATTTGGCCACAATTTGATAGAGCTTGCAATATTGATTTCAGAAATTCGCCCCTTCGACTACGCGATCATTGACTCCTAAGTTGGCGGTTAGATGACCACCACACCTGTCAATCTTTCCAGAGAACAGGGCTGCAAAATATTTTGCGCGTAGACATGCATTTACTAACCTTTTAAAACTATCGTGAGAACTCATTTTATCCATTTTTGCATGCCTTTAGAGTGCTGAATAATTGCCATTTTTCCTTCTTACCGGAGTATAGCAGAGGCAGCTTCATGAAACAGTTACAAAAATAGAGGCTATAATTAGGTTTAGCTATGCCATGTCAGGCACACGGTAGCTATGGAAAATTGCTAAAAGAATGAACAGTGGGAAGTTAATCACAGTTATCTTGCCAGTAGAAAATAACGCTGAAGTAAGTAGGTAACCTAGTACCGAAAATATACAGTGATCCTAAAGCAACTTCCTTTAACTATAAACCATGAAGTACCTTTCGATAATGGGACCCGCCACGCACGATGTTAGAGCCTAATTATCGTTCTCTCCCACTGCCTAGAATTCGTCATATAGCTACGTAGTGCAGTCGTTGAACTACATCCTAGCTTCCGCAATTAGCCAATCTTTTCACTTGACTTGCAGTATAAAAAAAAGAAGCTTTTGCGCACGTTTTTGCTGCGTTTCTTACATCTCCTGTAGCAGGACAACACTGACGTTAGCTGCTGATGCGTGACTACATATTTTCATTAGATGATTGATTCTCAGTAATCTTCCTGCTCTGTTTAATATTTACTGGATAATATTTTCATTAAATTCATATCGTAGTTTAGTAGCTAACTAGCTGAACAAACAATGAATGCTTTCAATTAGCTAGTTACTTGATTAATTTCAAGTGTCGCTGCTGGTACTTTGGCGAACGAAAGTCGCCGTGTCCACCGAATTCAAACTTGCATTGTTTTTCTAAAAGTATCGGCAAAATTTACCCTTTTTGCCGATACCGATACCCTAAAAAAAATGGCCGATACATGGGGTACCGGTACCGATAATATCAGTACACCTCTAGTGAATATGCTGGTATGGTGCAATGTTTATATTTATATATACTTTCGTACTTGTTTCTTGCCATTCCTAAATTGTTGGGTTCTGAGGAATTAAAAACATAGTGGCCATGAGTGCATTAATTCCTGTACAGATTTACATTTGTTAGCCTTTTGTATGGAGTAAAGCTGTTGCTATATTGCTGCCCATCACTTTTTGTAGTGCTATAAATCTTGACCCTTTACCGTACCTAGCAAATTTTCCTTTTATACAAGTCGCATCATTTTTAAAATAACCGAAAATGATATTTTTGGCCCGTGAAAAGTTAGGGTAGCCTATGCTTTCTGGGTAGAGCTGCACCTTCTGTGAATGTGTGCTAGGCTGTTTTTTTTTTTTTTCAGTTAGCTGTGCTTATCCGTGACTTTTTAAAGTTTTTTCCATGAGGTTATTCTCATTCATCATTACATTAAGTGACTTTTTTTTTCTTTCAGGGTAGCTGGAACGTTATTCATATGCCACCACTTGTAGCAGCTCAGTACGGTATTAGTTGACAACTTCCAATTTTTTCTCTGAAGAACCCATAATGCAATGCATAATAAAAGTATATTGAAACTGTCTTCTGCTAACTAACTTCAAGGGCTTTACGGACGTTATTCCCATCATATTTCAGAATAAGTTGAATGTATTTATATGTTGTTGAAAAACAGTTTAATAGAGTGCAAGTTATTGCTGTGGCATTGGCGTTTGTAAAAATTGCACTTTGTATATATGTATAGGCTAGCTAGTGATACCTGATCCATATCACTGATATTCAGTGAAAGATTTTCTACATAGCTTGAGCTATCAGGGTATCAAGTAGCTACTTAAATTTATTAAAATTAATGCTGTGAAGCTGTAGACAAGTGATCATTAGCTTCATTGTAATTTTCTTACACATCTCGTAGAAACAATAGCGTTTAGTTAACAAGTAGCTACCTATTGTGTTGGCAATGGCTGCTACGAACCGCCCCTTCACACACATTGAGTTGACTCACTCGGAGCTCTCTGTGTCCGAAGTCACCAGCATGTTGTCAAGCCCTCAGTGCGGAGCCATCAGTCTCTTCGTAGGCACAACACGAGACCTGTTTGATGGCAAAACAGTGGTATCTTTAGAGTATGAAGCTTACGAGGCCATGGCAAGGAAAGAAATGGAGAAACTCAGCCATGAGGCCAGAGAGCTGCATCCTGTCCACAATGTTGCCATCATTCATCGGTGAGTTGAAGCTTTCTCAAGCAGAATAATATTTATGTGATTGCATCATATAAGTTGTTTCCATCAGGTGAATTTTCTTGTAGTAATTGTTTGCTAATCAAAAACCTATTGAGGTATTTGACTATTTGTCTCTTTTGGCCAATGTGACATCTAGCTATAGCCTGGGGTGGAAGAGGATTAATTGCTAGTTTGCGAGGGTGGGCTCCGTTTAGCCTGCCCGTCGATAAGTGATGACGTGGTAGGCTAAGGGGGTAGATCAACCACGTAGACAGGGAGTTCCGCATTCAGCCTCAGCCTGTTTCCTCACTGGAGATAGAGCGTAAACTTTTCAGACATTGCAATGATCAAACTCATAAATATTTTTTTTGTGCAAAATAGGAAAAGATACGAGAGAAATGGTTGAGACTCTAATGGCTTGTCCCAAAAATAGGCTTCATTCCAACTTGCTCAGTTTTATTTGTTAGGCCCATTTGATCAGTGAGCTTTTGTTCAAAGTAATTTTGAACTTTTAACCGTATCTCAACTCAGTTTACACTACTTCGCAACTGCGGATATTTCTCATCTAAGCGTACAATAGAAAAAACCCTACTTGTGAAATAACTCTGGGTCGGGCACAATAATTTTATCAAAATTGTCTCAATTAGGCCCATGATTTATTGTACCAAATGCGTAGGGTTCAGTGGGAGAAATTCACTTGTAGGGTAACTGTAGAGTGGAATTTCTCTTCAGACTGGGCAGTGTGGGGGTGTGCGAGGCGAGCATCATTGTCGGTGCATCATCCGTACACAGAGCTGATGCCATGGCCGCTACCACATTCATCATGGACCGTATCAAAGCGAGGGTCCCTGTGTGGAAGAAGGAAGTTTACTCTGATGGTAAGTCTTAATTATTCGTGTCGCTTGATACCGTCTAGAAATCTTTCTCTTTGGAAAACACAGTTTTATTCCTTTTAATATGCCCGGAATAAATAGGTGTTAAATACACTTTTAGAAAATGAAATATGTTCAATATTATTTCAGTCTTTTGATGTCGATACGAATAAGCTCCTGGAAAAGCATTTAAAGCACTTTCACACCAGTGTTTCCTGAGGAAATTATAGCCTTCTGGTCGAGATCGTGATTTTCCATTGAGTGATACCACAACGTCAAATGATTCCAGCCAAAATTGTGTCTTGCGCACTGCCTTCCCATCCTTTCACATCTCCCCTTTCTTTTCTTTAGATAACGTCAAGGCATTTATTAGTTTGTTTACTGTATGCTTATTATGTTGTTTTTACAGGTAGCAAGAGCTGGAAGGAAAACAAGGAGTGTGAATGGAGAAACAAGTGATCATATCGTTATCAGGAATTTTTTCTGTGCAACACCTACCTCTGGCACCATGATTGCCCGCTACATACATAAGCCTGAGGGTAGAGCGCTGGGGAGACTCGTGTAGGTAGAATTTACGAGGTTCTCTTACATAATTTTCCCGGCGGAAACTCCAAGTGTGAATTACCTTATTATTGTGACAATGGCTGTTAGCATGTCTTTAGTACAACTAGTGTAGCTATGACCTCGTCGGCATGTGATCTATTATTCATCTATTTCGTAGGTGCTAAGAATGTAATGACTGTTGGACCCTGTGAAAATTTCATGGATTGGAATGTTTCAACTGGAATATTAGGGTGTTCTTTAACCTTCTGTTCATGCCTAGCATTACAGTACTTTGTAGCTATATGTTGTTATAAATTGGAAGTGGTGTGTCTGCAGGCTTGAGGCGCCTTCTGATAGAAGCAGCTCCATGCTCACTTCATTACCCAAGTATTCATTTCAGCACAATAGCGTAGGGAGCGCCGAAGTCACTCAGAGGATTGTAATGTTTAGCTGGGAAACTGCGTGTAAAACCTGTCAGGTGGCATAGGTTGGGTGGGTCGTAAGCTACAGAGTTTGGTTAGTTAGGTTCGCCCGTCCTATGTTGTGGGGAGCAGCGACTCCAGGCGGATTGTGTAAGTTACGTTAGCCATTTGTTAGTTCTTTGGAACGTGTGTCTTTCGTGCTTACTTAGCTTCTTTCCGCTTTCATGCTCCTTCTAATGCTACTTTTCTCTTTTATTCCCCTTCTTTCCCGATTTGCTATTCCCATGGACGTTGATCCTGCATGAGAACACCGTCGTGCATGGGCTCCACGTTTCTATCGACGTACTGTATACTATAATACATGTAGTAACTCTTTGTCTAAGGCGCCCTTTATAAGTTTAGTGCGGCACAATCTTGTGTTAAACTTGAGTGCAAAAATGCTGGAAATTAGGTATGCAGATGACGTTGCGTAGTTCTCTAGACCAGTGGTTCCAAACCTATTTTTTCAATATATTCCCGCATCCGTTACAAAATTAATAAATGGTTGGGGAGCGAGACTTGGAAGCATATTACATTTATACAACATATTAGCTTCACTTAATTTTAAGGCATGAAAATAATCCAAAATCTCGTACTCCCTAGAAGGCCATCCCGCACACCCAGCAAGTGCAACCCCCCCCCCCTGGCTAGAACCCCCGGTCTAGACTCTAGCGTGCCTTGCCTTAAAATAACGAGGTCGCCGTAAGATTGTCCTTCTCATACAAAAATAAGAATAAAATAGCAATTAGTGTCACGGTTTCGCCGCGTGACGAAAAAGTTTAATTTTCTGATGTTACTAACCCTTGTGTGTCTCGTAATCCAGTCTCTAGACTTTTGTTTACTTTACTTTCTGCGAGATATTTCTTACATTATCGTACGTTAGGTAGAGGAGACTTCGAAATATTTCTGACCAAGGCGGTTTTCATTAGCTGGAGGGACCACAGCTGCAGTTCACCGTACTGGTCAGGGAATTTTTTTTTCTTCGATAGGTGCTCCTTTCCCACCAAGGACAGGATTCCAGATATCCCTTCCCACCAATCACAGGCTCCCTGCCATTCGTGCAGTCAATCAGCGCGTCAGCCTAGCTGGAAAGTTTGGCTTCAGATCTCTGTAGCCGCTGTCATCTCGCATTAAACCTCCCTGTTTATGATATTCTCGTATGTCTGTTGAAGAAGATCGGTGGACTTTAATTTTATTACGATGCGCTAAGAAGTAGCTACAGTATAATACAAAGCATTTTTTTGTTTTATATAAATGTAGTTATGTCAGAGCCATTTCCCACACGTATTGTTAAGTAGCTATAAAATGTTTCTGTTAGGCCAGTTAGGAGTTAACCACCCACGTAATTGTTTTCTCTAACGACATCTATACTTTGTGATAACATGGGCGATGGTACGGCCTTGTTTTCATCCGTTGCTACTGATATGACACCTGCATTATAACGAGGTGCGACACTTCAACTGATAGCTTTGTCAATTTCTGTTGCTGATAACTTATCATATGTACCTTGATATACAAATGGAGTGTTCCCTACAGCTACCGCGCACTCACGCTCGTAACAGTCGCAATGAAATTTTTTTTTTGAAAATTAATTCAGTGTTGTATTATTAAGATTAGGTTTTAATCATTCATATATCCGCTTTAAGTTTTGTACGCTTGCTCGTAGCAGACGACTTAAATTTTTTTATCATTGCTTTACTTAAAAGGTATTGGAATGTGCAGTTCAGTTGCATTGCTTTTTAAACTTAAGTTACTACACGCCTCTTGGTTTTCTCTTGTACAGCATCCAGTAGTTACTAGGAAAACTGGAGCTAACATGCGACGCATTAATATCGATAATTTATTTATCTCATTAGCACTAATACTGGTGCAAGTTATGACGTATTGCTTACTTGTGCCAGACTTCTCCATAATAGCTCTGCCTAGACCTGCAAGAAACGTATACCGGTTAATAATGAATGGTTTATATTTCTATCATATTTACCTTTGCTAATAATATTACCCTTGGGGGCATTACTGGCCGACAGTATACATTTTTCTAGCCTCAACTAATGGCGTAGCATATAGGCGCTGCAGAGAGGTTCTTGGTGTCATTCTATTCGGGATCAACGTTCAAAAGCTTCAGTTTCATACTAAGGCCTTCACCACACCAGTGCAACTAATTAGTCGCACGAAAAATCCCAACTTTAGAGAGACTGTCCCCAACGACACAACCCAGATCGCGCGACACCCCGTGCATTGCTGTGAGTCACGGACAGGCATGTGTCCTACAAATAACGCTTGTTGCGTTCGTGGGGCCTCGGCATAACTCTACATTCCAGCTGAAGATGTACCTACACGCTCCGGCAATATTTCATCGGGACACTAACATGTTTATTTCATTCCTGTGGATGACTACCTAAAACTCAGATATATTATTTCGCATTGAACTCTAGAGTTTTTGTATTAATATCGGCAATCCAATTGTTTCATCAAAGTATTCATACTTATAATTCCTTTTGACAGATTGTTATTCCGATTTTTCATTTTGGAAGGTCGATATTTAAATGATTGTATTGGAAAAGCGATACTGAATTTATTCCGGTTTAAGGACTGGTACTCGATTAATTCCTTTGTAAAACTGGTTCTCGATTAATTCCTCTGCAAAGTTGGTTCTTAAATCATTCCATGGGAAGACTGATGCTCAAATCATTCTATTGGAAGACTCGCTCAACTCCAAATATGACAGTTTTGCTTCTTTTAGCAAAATACTCAGTTCCTCCGACAACTGTAACTTTAGCCATCATGCGACATCTGTGGTTGTTGAATCGCTCTCGCGATACCAAAAGTTTTCTTTAAAAGTTGCACTTCAAGATGAAATTATTGTCATGCAACTATGAAGTCGTTTTATATATGTATCGGGAACTCGGTAGTGTAGGAGTTGGGTATAGCTACGTACTGTAATCCGTAATCTTATTTTGACTATCATTTTTGTTTGTTAAGATTCAAAAGCTTCCCTACGAGGCAAATTTACTTGTAGGCTATTCCCCATATTTTTATAATTGGAGCATCTTTTCTGATGCTCCAATTATTAGGTGTTTGTAATCACTTTACGGCACGATATACTGTTTTACATTATTTATTACAAACTGTTCTGCTACTCTTTGTTGCTAAATAATGGCATTTGATACCCGTGACACTGCTGAAATCTGTTTTGTACACATTGTGTTCATGTTCTCATAGAAAATACTCCCATGTTGTACGAAGCGGCTTATCTGTATGCTGATTTATGAAGTATTTAGAAATTTCCAAACCTTTTAGACTCTCTACTGAAGATGTTTGAAGTAGCAGGCCAGGAAACAAACGAGTTTCTGCTTCAGAAATTTCGGGCTTATTGTAAGTGGTATCGGTATTGAAGGTCTGGATTTGTAAACACGTGCAATAGTTCATTGGGATGCAGACGCCATAATGTAACTGCTCAGATTGTCTTTTTATGCTGATTGTAGCAAAATTATTGTCAAGTAGTTTTGACTATGTAGTTCCATTATTGATCATGTGACTAGTACTAAAGCGTCGAATTCATTCATTTAGCCATGACTGCAGTGCATTGGTGCCTGCAACTGTACCTAGAGTAGCGATACAATTAAAGCCTGGTGTCCACTTACGACTTTCATCGGCGATATTAGCGTTGCACACTTCTTCTCTCGTCTGATTATGTTTTCTTGGACAAGGCTTGAGCTTGCCTATTATTAAAACCCACTAATCAAGCGAAACCTGCGCAATCTATCGCAGTCCCAATGGCTGGCGTAGAGAAATAATGAATTTCGAACAATCAAAGAAACCGTCCGACAGTGGCAGTCGTCAAATAGCGACGACCGCTGGATGGCCATGGTGCTGTGCCGACTGCATATTGGGCACGCGAGACTTACGACTCTCTGCGGAAGAGGCGTTCGCAACCCTATTGCTGCGACTGCGTCGTACCTCTCACTGTATTGCATTTAATGGCCGAGTGTCCCACCTTTTCCGACGAGCGGAGGGACTGCTATCCGGACCTGCATGGTCGGGATGCTGACTCCATCCTCCGGGGAATGCTTTCTGAGGGACCTCGCGGCCAATTTAATAGAAATGCACTGAAGACTTTTGTTACCAGTTACGGCCTCTACCACAAACTGATGAATCCTTTACGATAATTGCTATCGTCAACTACGGCTTCACTCTTTGTGAATTACATAGCTATATGTAAAATGATAATAAGGTTTTCCTTACTACTTTGTAGTATAAAATGGGACAAGTTCCGCGCCCTAGCGGTGCACGAGCCTGTGGTTAAACATAGGAATAGTTTGGCGCGATATAGGCAGTGTGCCACTGAAGCGCTAGTATAAATTTCTACTACTACTACTAGGCAAGGTGGTGCCACCCCCCAAGGGGACATTTAGGTTACGATGTACGTTCCTGGCACTTCTACTGATAACCTTTATTCTTCCTTTTCATTCCCAACCTGCTCTAGTTTTATGTTTTTTCTTGGCATACTACACATCTTTCTTCTTTTCTTCTCTCAATATATGTCGCTGTGTATAGGCTAGGGAGGCGGAAGCGATTGTAGCGCCGAAATAAAAATCCCATTAACTTCGTCGTCCTGAAGATATACATGGGTGGCTTCACACTATGATCTTTTGACGCTGCCACAGTCGTCGCGCTTGCGAATATTTTGTTGCTCTCTTGTAAACTGCGGGGAAGCTTGCAACTCTCTGAGTGCTGATTCATTCTAAAACTTTGAAGAAATCCCAGACTTCGCTAGTTTCCACTTGCTAGCAGCTTGCGGACATCACCTTTAACATTAAAAAGATTTTTTTTTTGCTAGACACACAGATGTGTCTACACGAACCTAAAAATGTTGGTACATTTTTGCTGCGTATGAAGAACAAAAGACAATAGCGTGAACTCGGTTAAATACAACTTCTCTGGTGGGCCTTCTCGGCGGCTGAGCTGTCGATGTTCCAACGCTACGTGCGAAACTCGCCAGTTCGAGGCCCGCCGCGTTGGCATCGGGTCTTCAGCTCCTCGCTGCATTTGGCACCTGGGTCACGTGCCTCGAATGCAAGACGAAGGGTTCTCCTACTGGCTCTTGAAAACTGCTGCAGTTTTTACACTAGCGATTCTTGAACCTCTTGGTGTTAAGCCCTCATCTCATGCTGTAGCATATATGTTGCATTACAGATAGTGTTGTTTTTATGGGAAACTCTGATTCATGAATAAAAGGGTTA
Source organism: Parhyale hawaiensis (assembly GCA_001587735.2). Taxonomy (NCBI): domain Eukaryota; kingdom Metazoa; phylum Arthropoda; class Malacostraca; order Amphipoda; family Hyalidae; genus Parhyale; species Parhyale hawaiensis. The sequence continues at coordinate 716,820 of LQNS02277096.1, read as the reverse complement.
AGGCGAAAGAATACCTCGTGTGGTGTATCCGCTGTAGTATGTAAGATTTTAAATGATTATATTAGATATATATATATAATTGTATCGACGTCTGTGGTGACACCGTGCAGGAAGCGCTCGTTATCGGTTATGCACTTTTTTTCTTCGATTTAGTTTTTTGATTTCAGCTATCCGAAATATGAAGTCTCGACTCGCAAGCACATATATCGAGCACCTGGATCCGAAAAAATTTCGAACCTAAAACAAATCGTGATTGCTTGCATTCATGATCGTCACTTTTGCTGAGATTCTTCTCCCTCCTTTTGTTTGTTCATCTCTTTTCCCCAGTCTTTTATATCCTACTAACATAATGGCAATAGTTCATAGAGGGTCGGGGCGTAAGTTTCGGTGTCTCTTTGAGAATGGGCCTGTTGGTTCGTCTACTGCCGCCTATCTAATCAAAAAGACTTGAAGCTATATGACCTTTAACGTAGGCCTCTTGTACTTACATTGACTGCGCAGCTACGACGTAGCCTATATCGTATTTTTATGTGTGATTATATGCCACCCTATGTGCAAAAGAAACGAAGGTTGAAAAATTATATAATAAAAATGTTAATGCTATTAGACTTATTCTTAGTTACGGGTTGCGGGACCTGTATGTTGCATTAGCTATGCATAGCTACCTTTTGTTTCCTACTTTTAATGACAATCGCTACGCTTATTCTGTGCTTCTCTATCTATTTTGATATGCTGTTAGTCCAAGTCTTCCGCGCATGGGTTGTCCATTTTTCTTGAACGACTACGTCTCTCCTCCTCCTCCTCTCTCAAACGCCCTCGCGAAGTTGCAGACGGCGTAAACGGTTTTTGGTAAACGTATAGAATTGTTGGTTTCCTTATAGTGAATTCTATTGCACGTTACATAGTCTTAAAAGTTTAATCCCTTCGAAATTGTTATGTAACAAAGCATATTTACGATATGTGCCTTTGTAATATTAGCTATTTTGCAATATTGTACAATTTCGTAACAAATTGTGATACGAGATGAGCTTTGTTTTCTTGTCCTCTGTACGTATATTTCGGGTACTGTTGGCTTTGTTGTGACAGCAGCTTACCTTAATTACATTTCCTAGTGCACCTGTGGCGGCTCGTGTGAAATGTGGGACCTACTCACCTTCCGTTTAATTTAGAGCTCAAATAAAGTTATGCTAGTCACTCTGAAGTGGTTGACTTTAGATGCTGTCCAAGTTGCCAGAAAGCAAACGCACAGACACAGCACATTGTCTCTTGAGAACCACATCCATGATCGAAGTAGAGTAATGAGCAGCACATGTTTAGCGCTGCTTGAACTGTCCCATTCCGCTCAGCAATTTCGCCGGGGACCTGTTTTCACAGACGCGCATGACAGCGCTGCACGCTCCTAGTACTCCAGGCGAATGCTGAGATCCCCAAGGAGACTGAATAGACACAAAGCCTCCCATTCCCCTGGGGGATCCTGTAGGTTACCTTAGCCATTGGCTAGGCCTTCAGGACGTCTGTCTTTCGTGCCCACTGTACTTCCTTCCCTTCTCATACTCCTACTGATCTTTCTCCCA
>LQNS02277096.1:552956-572677 GCA_001587735.2 Parhyale hawaiensis | reverse complement strand
CAAAGAGTGGTTGATTTTTTCCGTATCTTAGCAGTTCAAATTTTGCTTCATTAAAGGTCATATTATTTCTTACCGACCATTGGCAGATACTTTCTAAATCTCGTTGCACAGATAGCACGTCTTTCACAGATTGCACAGCAGCTAGTATTCGTGTGTCGTCAGCAAATGACGCGGGTACCGCATAGTGACATCCGGACCCCATGTCATTGATCATGATGAGGAAGAGAACAGATCCAAGCACGGTGCCTTGTGGTACTCCACTGAGTACTGGCTGTCTGGATGACACTTTGTTGTTGACAATTAGACTTTGCGTTCTATTTGACACAAATGCTTCAAGCCACCGAAGGCATTTTCCACGGATACCAATGCGGGAAACTTTCAACAATAGGATTCCGTTGTCAACCTTGTCAAAAGCCTTAGCAAAATCTAAGTAGATTACGTCCACATTCATTCCTTGGCACAATGTCTCTACGATGGAGTCATAATGCTCCAGCAATTGTGAAGTAGTGGAACGTTTATGCTGAAAACCGTGTTGTTTTGATGTGAGTAGTTCATTACTCTCTAGATAGTGCACTAGGTGTTTACGGAACACCCTTTCAAACGTTTTCATTACGTGGCTCGTTAATGAGACTGGTCTATAGTTTGCCGGATCTGCATTTTTTTTGGCCAACCTTCCAGTTAGGTGTGTAAAAGTGTAATCAAATTATAATCTAGATAACTTTATTGTAAAAATGCTAAAATTCTAATAATCCTAAGCGCACTGCAGTCCACTCTTGAAGCATGCTCTACATGTACGCTCTTGATTCGAACTGAAGCTGGTTCCTTCTCGCAAGACACTGTAATGTGTCACACTCACCCTGCTAAGGTCAGCCTGTGCATGATTTATATTCCAACCCGTCTTGGTGTGGAATCACTGTCAGGATCCGTGCTAGGTGGCGGAAATATGTAATCGTTTATGTAAGCCGTGAATGTTTTATGTTTAGTTTTTCGTGAACGTTCCTGGCAAGGCTCTGGGCGTCCTGGAGTTGACTATGCTCCGGATGGTTGTCATTACCTGTCATGTCCACATAAGCCGTTTAAAAAAAAGCAACGACTTGTTGCAGCTCACTACTCCGGCGTGTTCTACATGCACCTGACGGTACTGCAGCACGAACGACACCACTTGTCGCAGGTACTAGAGCACGCGTCTGAGGTCCGCCCCCTGAAGGTGGAGTCAGACCGGGCTCCCAGGCATAATAGTCTAGAACAACAGCGGGGACCCTGACCACGAAAACCCCTCTATACCAAATTCCAGAAGGAGGACTGGCGCCAGTCATCGGATGTGAGTCTAGCGCTTGATAATATTGTGGACGGCCAATCGCAAGCAGCTTTCTGGGGGGAAACGAGCGCGATGCAGGCGATCGCGAAGAAAGGTTCATGGAAATTTCATCAGAGTACGGAGCGATACATCCCAAATGCCATCGGTATCATGGTCAGGAAGGATAGTCTGCTCACGCCCGCTATTAACGATCTGTGAGTCGCAGAAGTTAATTATATCCGCATTCCATCGGTGACTTAAATTAAAACTGCGAGGCTGGCCTTGTCCAGAACTTCAAGCAGCAACATCGGCTTTGCCACTCTCAATAATTTTGTTGCAATTGCTAGAAGTAATTCGATTTCTTTGAGCCGGCGGAATACTCACAATTTACTTAGCATGATTAAGTTTCTGGAAGTCACAGGGATGATCAATTAAGGGTTAGCCCATGAAACTCGATTCAGAGGGACAAAGCCAGCCCTTGTGTCTGAAGTTACGGACCGGTCAGGCCTCAAAGTTTCAATGTCGTCGGCCAATTTAATGCGCGTATAATATTAATATTAATTAACTATTAATATGAATTGCGTATAATATTAAGCCCTATTAAGTCCTGAAGCTATGTTTTTAAATACTCGAGAAGTCATTTGAATTGTTATTAAATTTCAACTATGACTACATTCCACTTTGGAAGGGTCCCATTTCAACTGCATGATTTGGGCTTGTCTGCCCAAAAGACATCACTATCAGGATCGTATCACACATGATTAACCATGCAGGGAATTGTTAATAAGATTTGTAAAAAGTTGCATTTAATATGGATTACTGTTACAGATTCTAGTCGTTTCAAAAAAATCAAATAAGCCAGTTTGATTTCAATAGTTAAAAGTATACTTGTTCTGTGCTGTAGAATTTTTCAACGGTTTGCTTTAATTTGAACCAATGTTGCAACTTTATAAACTTTAGGATTTTCCAAAGCTTAGCTTTGGCCTGTATCACTGTTACTCATCCAGGTATTATTTGACTTTAGCTCACGCTTGAGTTTTGACAAAAATCGCATGTGAGCTAAAGTAAAAATTTAGCCCCATCCAGTCCACCTAAATAACTAGTAAGCCAGTTTGAATTTAACAAAATAAAGCTTTCCCTGGTTGTCCCAGACTGAAGTACCTGAGAACATCGGGCCTCATCAACCACTGGCTGGAGGAAGCGCAGCGGGAGGCGGCCAACAACCGGGACCGACCTGCAGAGGAGCGGCTGGTGGTGCTCAGGTTAAGCCACGTGGCTTTTGGCTTTGCAGTGCTGGGAAGTGGCTTTTTCCTGGCGAGTTTGGCTTTTATGGGTGAAAAATATTTTGCCAAGCGCCTACATTCTCGGATGTAAATGCCAGCCGGGTCATACTATCGTTGTTCACGACTACTTTGCGTTCACTTAAGCTTTCCTGCGCGCGCCACCACTAAAATAAACACTACCTAGGCTAACCTAACCCAGTCTAACCTACCCTTACCTAACCTCCTTAGCTAACTTTCTAACCTAGCTAAACGAACTTTACCTTACCTAACCTAACCCAACTTAACCCAAGCTAACCTTTCTAACCTTACCCAGGGAAGGAGCGAAATACTAAGCCGTCAATATCAAAAAGTCTTTAGTGACAAAATTCAATATCCTGAAATCCAAGAATTGATTTAACTACAATCTACCTAACGGACTTCGAGTTTACAAAACTAAGCATTGAACTAGCCGTTGATGAACTTAGCGGCAACAGGGCAGCGGGACCAGATGATGTGCCTGCAAAAATCCTTAAGTGCAAGCTAAGCATCTCTTACCTCCTATACCTTATGTGGCAGAAATCAATGGATGATGGAGTAATTCCACTCACCTACAAGCACGCGATTATTTCACCCATTCCTGAAGCTGGAAATAGCATGGAGACCTATCACCCTATCTAGCCACGTAGTGAAGACGTTTGAAAGAGTCTTTAGGAAACACCTTGTACATCATTTAGATTAGATTAGATAGGCGGCAGTAGACGAACCAAAAGGCCCATTCCCAAAAAGACACCGGGACTTACACCCCGATCCTCTATGAGCTATTGCCATTATGTTAGTAGAATGTAGAGGAATGGAGAAATGAGAAGAGAAAAAATGGAAGACGAAAGAGAAAAAAGAAATGAGAAAAAATAGAAAAAAAAGGGAGAAGAGTCGACGCCAAAGCGATGGTATGGTCATTAATGCCCGCAAGCATGATCGATGGCCGCTGATATGCGGAGCTTAAATATAGAGATGGAGCATAAGTGAGAAGAAGTCAGCTTGGAAAGTAATAAGCTGCTTACATCAAATCAACATGGCTTTCGCCATAAACGTTCAACGATTTCGCAGCTGCTTGAGCATTATGACTATATTCTCGACCTACTATGCCAAGGCAAAAGTGTGGACGTAATATATTTGGATTTTACCAGAGCATTCGATAAAGCAGACCATGGAATACTGCTACTCAAACTTTCAACGTGGGCATCCGTGGATAATGTCTTAGATGGATCGAAGCTTTTCTGACAAACCGAACCCAAAGTGTAATTATAAATAATAAAGTGTCCAAACGACAGCCGGTACTCAGTGGAATCCCACAAGGCACCGTGCTTGGTCCAATACTCTTCCTTATCATGATGAATGATATGGGGCAACAATGCAAATTTGCCGTTCCCTCATCGTTCGCTGATGACACTCGGATATTAGCAGCGGTTAAATCAACGGCGGACGTACGGAATGTGCAACTAAACCTAACCAACATCTTTCACTGGACATCGGTTAACAATCTTCAACGAATCAAAATTAGAACTTTTACGATACGGAAAAAACTTCTCCCTTACTGAATCTACGTTCTATGCGACGAGAGATGGGAGCGACATCGAGAGAAAGCAAATTTTAAGGGATCTTGGGGTGAGAATACAAGATAATGCCACTTTTGAAGATCATGTGGCTCGAGTTGTTACCGGAGGCAAGACGTGCAGCGGATGGGTGCTTCGAAGTTTCTCTTCACAAGAGGCATACACAATGCTCACCTTATGGAAACAACTGATACTGCTAAGGATTGAATACTGTTCACTTCTTTGGATGTCAAGCAAACGGAAAGACTTAGAGCGCCTCGAGGCTATCCAGAGATCGTTTACTGCCAAAATTCGAGGCATGAAAGATTTAAACTATCACAAAAGACTGGCTCAACTTCAAATGTACTTAATTCAAAGGAGATTCGAGCGCTTTACAATCATTTATATTTGGAAAATTCTGGAAGGAATTACTGTCAATGTCAATGGGCGAACCCAGGCCAGACAATCAAACCGTATTGGTTGCACTTGTGAGGTGCGCATTCCGATCAAAACTGGTGTTGATGCGATAGCCACAAAGTATTCTAATAGTTTCGTGGTCCGAGGGGTGAGATTATTCAACAAAATGCCTTGTCACTTTCGAAATAGCTCCGGTACAAAGACTGAAAAATTTAAACACTTACTGGACACATACAGTACTTACTGAAAGTGCCAGATAAACCTGCTGTAAGCGGCAACGTGAACTGTGGGGATAACTAGCTGTTAGCCACGCCGCTGGTCACGGACTGCAGTATCACCTCTGCGCAAGATGGGCGGCATGCGTAGCGTCGCCTGGACCTCGTCCGAAGTATCATTAAAAGTATCAAAGGTAACCTAACCTAACTTAATCAGCGATACAGCAAGCAGCGCGGAGCGCCAACTTGAACGCCGATCACACGCACACGATCTGCGTATACAAACACGGACACAAAGTGGTCGCGAAGGACGATAGCGCGGCCGGGTCGCACTATCGTCTCTCACGACGATTTGGGTGCGTGTTTGTGTACGCAGATCGTGTGCGCGTGAGCGGCGTTCAAGTTGGCGCGCCGCGCTGCTTGCTGTATCGCTGATTAAGTTGGGTTTGGTTAGGTTAAGGTAATGTAACGTTAGGTAACGTAAGGTAAGATTAGATGAGGTTAGATAACGTTAGGTAAGGTTAGAAAGGTTAGATTGGGTTAGGTTGGGGTAGGTTAGGTAGGTTAGGTAAGGTTAGAAGGTTAGGTAAAGAGGTTAGGTTAGTTAAAGGTAGGTTAGGTTACGCTAAGTTAGGTTTGCCTAGGTAGTGTTTAATTTAGCGGTGGCGCGCGCAGGAAAGCTTACGTGAACGCAAAATCGTCGTGAGAGATGAGAGTGCGGCCGGGTCTGCAACATTTGGAGGAGTGAATAGGACTGTTGTGTTTTTTTTTTTTTTTTTGTTCTTCTTACTGGATGAGGCCTAGAATGTAACACTAGAGTAGGTATACTGCGATATCTTCTTTGTTCGGAAGCTGACGATAGGCTACTCTACTCTGTATGCTGTGTAATGTTTCCAAGAGACTAAATAAAGTAAATCAATATTATAAGGATTGCACAAGTCAATAAGTCAGAGAAATAGTGTCTGTAATGGCTGTTCCCATCCTGTAAAATCTAATGCGCTTACATTAATGGTACGTACAACTTTAAGTTCATAATCAATGAGTCGACATGAATCACCTAGTCTATACGCAGCCACTCTGGGCCACGGCCTGTTCTACAGTATGTTACCTTTGATTATGCATATACAATTTTTTTTACTTATTTTGCAAGAAAAGTGTCAAACATATAAAATGTTAATAGTAAAATAGTGCACAGGTGAGTTGTGACTATAAAAACAATTAAAAAAATGAAACGGAATCATTTCCCACGTCTTGGCTACATTTGCTTAGGCCCTATCGCACTAGGTCCTGCTGTTACGCCAGATTATGCAACGTCACTCTCTAGTCAACTTGGGTAAGAAAAGCGGTCTAACCAGAGAAAAAAAGATGAAAGTGACCTCGTTATTGGCTTCTGGTAAGACAACACTCGAAGTTTCCATGGAATTACAGCGTGATCACCGAACAATTAAGGCTTAATCATTGAAGGTAAGGTCAACCGGAAAACTCCGGATGGAGCCTCTACGAAGAAATTGATTGCTCGGGATATGCGACAGTTGAAGGTTTCTATAACTAGAAAACAACTTTCTTCAAATAAGGCAATATTTGAAGACGCTGGAGCCCCAATACTAAGTAGAAAGACAAAATGTGAGGTTCTGCAGAAGCTAGGGATAGTAAAAAGGGCAATTAAGCGACCACTTTTAACAAAAATTCACGAAGAAAATAGGGTTAAATGGGCTGAAGACAAGGTGAAAACTGACTTCTCCAGTGTCATATTTACTGACGAATGCAGAGCCACGCTTGACAGTCCAGATGGATGGGCGTCTGGATGGGTTTGCCATAACCGACCTCAACCGAGGCCACGGTGGCCTCGCCTCAACAAACACGGCTTAAGCGTCATCAAGGTGGTGGAGGTGTAATGCTTTGACCAGGGATAGTAGGTGACACCATTATTGGTCCATTTGAAGGGGTAGAAGTAGTTAAGTTGAATGCAGAAAGGTACTGACAGTTTCTGGGAGCCAACTTGATTCCCTGGCTTGACGGTAATTCCAGTGGAACTCCTAATGCGCATAAAAGCATATTGTTAAGGTTGCAGGAGGGGTGTCAGTTTCGAGCTGACAACTTTTACAGCGCGCAAGTTTTCGAAACATTCGTGAAACATTTTATTTGACAAACACGATACGAAAATATCGTGCAGTAGCACATTTGCAAAATACTATCATTACTTAATTTTACAACAACTTTTTGCTAGCTTTTACACTTCCCGACAGCTGGCGTTGCTGTACAATTTACGTGTCAATTTTAGGGTCCCGCGTTTAGTTCTACTGTAATATAGGACGGCTAAACACAGCTTGCCGAGGTAGTACACACTAGTCCTGCATGTATAATAGCGATGGAGTTACAACACTTTCAGTAGCTATAACAATTCGCTACACACATACCGAACAACAAATAAAATTTGAGACACAAGGGCCTGTTATATATCTAGCAAGTTTTCCGCTGCAGGAAGGTAGAGTTTTTTTACGGTGCATGGGGAAGACGTGCTACAGTTCGAATTAGTCTGGACGGAAAATATTCTTAAACGCTTTTTTTTTCATCCGAAACGAGTACGTAAACCATTATTTTCTCTGCTCGTGGGGTAGTATGTTGCAGCTGCTAAGCGGCACCCAAGAGCTAGCCGAACTGTGCCTCACATACTGCACCTCAACGATGAAGTATTGACACAACCGGCGATAACCGAAGGCGGTACGGTATCATTTACGTGGACTGTCTACAATACAGTGAAAGTGGCGCATTACTAAATGTTGCATTACACTGTAACGACGAAGCGGCAGCAGCTCTGTTGAGTGGGAGTCGGCCGGAAGTCGGAGTAGGAAACTGGCAGCACCAAGTTTTGGGAGTAGGATAAAACGAGCCTATTTTTATTATTATCATTAAGAAAAAAGTCGGAGTCGGTACGAGCCGGACATTTTTTTTTTTTTTTTTTGCCTAAGGAGTTGCAAATAGGCCGGCCACAGATGTCGAAGTCCCACTCGACTCATCCGACTCCGCCAGGTAAAACGGAGGCCCAGACTTCACTTGTAAGGCACAACATTACCACACCGAAGCAGTTGACACAAAGCTAGGTGAGAGTTCGCAACCAAAATTTGCCATGCAAACGAACTTTTGCGGTTCTATTAGCGTTAGGGCGCTGACACACCAAACGCAGTTGCACTGGTGGGCAGGCTAGCTGGCAGGCAGGCAGTATGTCTTACACACAACGAGTAGTACATACTTAGTCCTTTGATCCTAGACATAAAATTTGTTCTAAAGAAAGTATTTCGAGGTGTGAATGAATGGTTCAGGCTGGCCGTAAAATTAGTAGGAGATTTCATATCGATAATTTAATCGAGGTATACAGTATATACATACGAGTCTTGTATGTAAACGCATAAGCACTAACTTCATTAAAAGCAGTGATTTGAGAAAGTAAGTTTATCACCTACTCATTCATGCCGTCTTTATGTGTCCAGCTGAAAAGCTTAGCAGTATATATAGTTGTTATATTATGTCCTTTATGAATGAAGCAGAAACTCACGAATTCTATAGCGTTGAAGTTAACGAAACACCGTCACAGCTTCTCTTCACGCTAAGGATTTATAAATTTTACGCTAAGGATTTATAAATTTTATCTCTAAAATATTGCGACTACGGCTGGCTAGCAAGCATATTTAGAACGAATTAAGCACGGAAAATTTTTCACGGCATTTTCCTCCCTAAAAATTCGTTTACTACTCGCCTAACCAGCTCATTTTGGCACAGCCGTAGCTCGATAGTCGAAGACCAGATGCAAGGCCACAGGCATAGTATCGTTGTTCCAGCTAACTACTGCAGTAGTGATCGCGGTGAAGACAGTTGCGGCCGCAGCATGTGCCTCAAACAGATCGCAGATCGCATCAAACAAACATTGTCAAATCGTATCTTAAATAAGAGTCCGCTTGCCCCAGTGCCTAGGGTAATTACGTACGAATTCACTGAATCATTAGTTTATTTCTGTAACGATACTGTGCATAGTCTTCATGGGCACTCATCACTATCGTTAGTTCGATTTTTTAACATACTAAGCCAAGAATTTTTTGGTGCGTGCTTCAAAAATTCCGTAACTGCTACAAGATATCTGGCAGTTTCCGTGCGGTAGGATTATTAGCAGAAGCTGTGGTCAGCTTTATACTGTTAAAATTATGTAATACGCCCCATTCCATATTTTCTCTTAATTTAAAACAAAAAGCTATAGCATGTCCACTTTGACACACATTGATACAACTCATGTCAACTCCTGAAGCTATTTTGCCAAGGCTCAATGAAGTGAAGATTTGTTACCTCTGCTGTCAATGCAATGAAATAAGTACCCAAAAAAATGCACGTATTCCAGCCTTATATGTATTGGTTGAACAGGCGCCTCATTGGTTATTCATTAGAACATAGTTAGATGACAGATTTAATAGAAATAAGCGCGGTAAATGTTAATTGTAGTTTCAATTTTTTTGGTCCCTAACAATGCAGTTTTGAATATTCTGTGCAACTGAGATGAGTGGGCTAGCATATTTGTAGCAGTTCTTAGAGCTGAATTTTGGTGTTAATGTCTGGCTATAGCCTTACCTGTTCGCTATGTAATTTCTATTAACGATTATTGAGTGAAGAATATTTTTGTTTCTAGCATGGTTTCTACCTTCCTAAGCCTGCATTAAACGTCACTGTTGCTTAAATAGTAGGTTCTATTTGTAACGCTAATGATGTGTACAGTAGGTAAGGAAACAGTTAATACGAGTAGGTACGTTAGCCATCTCTTTCTTGATCTCAAAGCTCAATTTTCCTTCGTTAAGAAATTCACCAGTTGCACAGACAGAAAGTTACTTTTCCCATCCTCATAAAAAAACGAATGCAACTATTTGAAATCCATTGGAGACAGTGAAGTTGATGAATATAACCTCTGGACCTATTAATTCATCAGTATTTCGTCGTAAATAATGAAGTGTATGAACACCCACTTGGATGGGTTCCACGGTTATTTTGACTTGCTGTGTGTTCCATGTGTTTTTTCTCTCTCTGAATGCCGTTGTCGCGACAGCAGGATGTCCAAAGTTTTCAGTTTACTGCAATGATGATGATAATAAAGGAATACGAATATTTGTCGTCAATATCCTAAAAAAATTGGATTTCGCTTAAGTCATGCCGTATTATTAAACTTTTGTAGTAAAACGCAACGATAGTTTTGGTTTCGAAGATGTATTAGGACATATTGTTTCTATTTTTCTAGCATAGTGAATTTTTCATTGATTTAAGAGAAGTCAGATCCTCTCAGTTTTGTAAGCATTGCTCAAAAAATCAAGTCACTGAAAAAATAGTATTTAACTTACTTTCTTTTGGAAATTATGAAAATGTTGACAAAAAGATTATACCCTTTATCGTGAACATTTGTGCTTGCGCTATTATTCCCTGTTTTCGTAATGTCTTTCGCCAATCTCAATAGTGATGGTTTCCATTGTACGATATCTGTACGCATTGCTGGCAGCGCTTCCTTCTACTCGTTGCACCGCCAACACCAGTTTTCAAACTCACGGTGAGTGTTTTGTGTAGCTGGTGACACACTGTGTACATTTTCTCACAGAGGGCCGGGGTATAAGTTCCGGTGTCTATCTGAGAATAGGCCCGTTGGTTCGTTTGCTACTGCCTATCCAATCTTTTTGACGTGTGATATTTATGCCTGATTTATATATTTGTTTCTGAGGTTATAATAATCCGTACTTTTCTACAAAACCGATTTAGCTGAACACAAAATACACAAAAAATACAATAAGCTCTGTGTGCAATCATACCTCGTCCGTGTCAACGTCAATCACAATTTACTGTTTCTGAAATACCAGACGTAACTCTTTATGTACTGTAGTCAGGCGACGCTGATGATGGTAGATTGGGGTGCGCGCCCCCACTATATCAGGTCAGTGTTCCAGAAAGATAATTACCATAAACAGTTGTTCATATGACCTAATACCTCTGTATCTTTGCTGAACCCGTTTCTGCAGGCTCGGACAGATAACCTCACCTCCCTTTGCCTAATCGTGTATGGACGTGGAAAAATCCGTGGTGTTTACAACCAATATTAAATTTATTTAATCATCATTGCCCCTGCAAAAACATAAACGTTCTCTTGCACTTTTTAGTGTTAAGGAACTAAAAAAAAGCATCGGTTTCTAAGTGGCGTACATTTATTTATTATCGAGCTTTAGCATAAAACATACCCATCAGATGAGGTAGACGCTACTATCTTGTTCATTTAACAATTGGAGCGTGGTATCTAATGACTAGAGTTCGGACATAGAGTATTTATACGTAAAATGATACTTACGCTATAAATGCTCCAAAGTGCTCCTTAGTACTCCATTGGACTCTAGCTGCTCACAAAGTTGGAGCAATCTCAAATAAATAGAGCATTCTTAGCAGGTGGTCAACCGTAGTTTCAAGTATATTGAATATCAACGAGTCTGATTCAAGCATAAATGAGCTTTAACAGCAACATTCAATACCCATTGACGAGACTTCTACCAGCTTGAAAGTAGTAAAATGGTTGAAGTAGGGAACTTCTTCAGGGTGGGGTAATTTTCTTCTGAGTTCCCCCATAGTATGACACACAAACGAACAAAGTAGCATAATTGGTAGATGAATGAGACGTGCATGATCACAAAAATAGTTGCAACTTTTGAACGGTGGTTTCTGTAATTTTACAATTTAATTTGGTTCTTCTAAACTGGTTTTGACACATTTAGGGTAAGCATAGTTACCCTAGGCGCAACAACAGTACATGAGTGTGTAATGAGCTGCGTCTACACCATCCATCACTTCATCGATCAGAAACACAAGAATCGACAAGCAAAATCACAAACAATTCCCTAGTTGTCCCAACGGTATCAAAAACAAAAGCCACGAACACTTCAAGGTCACGGTACGCGAATTCAGCATTCCATTACGATTTATCGACAATCCAACCTCACTCTATCGGTCAGATATCTATTTCAGCTGTAGGTGCTGATTGACGGGTAAAACTTTATATTGATATGCTGGCGAAAAGCATAGCCAAAAATTCACTCACTGGCATCCCCTCAAATGTAGAAATGTAGACGATAGAACGATAATTTCTTCTGTTTTTATTTATAAATTTCTTTAATTTCTATTGCAATTCACACTGTGTACATCAGTTTCTTCCATTAAAACGTAACTCATGCTCCATTGTAGCTTTTACTAATGAAAAAAGAAGGTACAGACTTGAGGAATATGCTACAGTTATTACTAATTGGCAACATATAGTTGTCAAATTTTTCCTGCTGTACAACAGTTCGAATCAAACATTGACAAAATTCGCTATGCGGGTCAATTTTAACAAAAAATTATGCTTTGAATTGTAAATTATCAAATAATATATTTAAAATTGATATATCTATTAACAGAGTGATGCATAATTTGAAAACTTTTTGTGATCGTGCTCAGAGATTTCCAGCACTGCTGGCGATCAATAATCACGATCTTCAAAGGCTCGCCGCGTGTGTTTGTCGATCAAAATCTACGAGACCATACCAATTCAGTGTATTCAGTGCCTCGTGGTTAGGTACCAGTACACCTTTTCAACAGTTGACATTGTACTGGACTAAGGTCGAATATTGTCTTGCTTTATCTTTTAAAAATTTTGCTGATTTTTCAATCTTTGCACCTCTCATTTTTACCAGCAAAATATTTTCAAAAGCAAGACCTCATTTAAATTCTTACTCCGATAGGTGTGTAAATTATAGTTTGGTACACGAATCGTTCAGAAAACTGTCTTCAACCACTCCGGCAACTACTCCAAATGCTCTTATAAGTGCTCTAAATGCTCCGGTAACTGCTCCAAACGCTCCTATAAGTGCTCCAAACGCCCCAGCAACTACTCCAAACGCTCCTATAAATGCTCCGGTAACTGCTCCAAACGCTTCCATAGGTGCTCCTGATGCCCATTTCTATCGCTACTATTACAATCTTATAGCGCTACAAGTTCTCCTTTTAACCGCTACGGCAGCTTATTTTTAACAGCTCCAATGTCCTAGATCTACTAATGACAATATGGCAAACTATAGAAAATAAGGTCTTTCTTCATGAATACATAGTAGGTTTTCGACAGTTTGAGAAACTGGTGTGGCAGACGATACGGAAGAAGTATTTTCCTTTTTTACTAAAACTAAGATCTGGCTAAAAGTAGAACAGATCTCAGTATCCATGTTGTAAATACTAGTTGTATTTTCAAAAATAAAAACTTAGATAACTCTAAGTGCATCGCGTTTCTGAAAACTTCTTGCTCATTTATTGAGTAGGATGACTCTAGAGCCTGCCTGACATACAGAATACATACTCCTTATCGTGACTGTTTAATACTTTAGGTTTCTATAATAACACTCATGGTTCAGGACATTGCAATCTGATTCACAGTTGTGACACTGTTTTATATTTTTTTTGTTGCAAAAAAAAGTATTTGTCTTCGAATTCACAGCTTATTCATTTGCAACGCGACACTGCTTCCTTTTCAGATGTAAATTCTCTTTCGAGCTACAAAGACACAGCTACCGCAGAATGCGAGGTGGCCTTCATCAATGTTCTCGCTTATGACATCACCAGCGGGGCCCTAATTGTGTATGATACAGAGCATTTAGGTTCGTATTGCTCTGTCTATAAGTCGCTAACTGTTGTATTTCCAGAACTTTTCATTTCACTCATTTTCCTTTTCGTTAATAGTTGCGTTGTTTTCTGAAAACTCATGGCCTGCATCTTCAGATGCCAGTCTAAAGATTTGCAGGTCGTTGCTTTACGCATCACGAAGCCAGAGTATTAATGAACGGTATAACCAAGAAAAGTCTATCTTTTCTTTATGAGGAAATGCACCCCAGGGACCCGGTGGTTACCTGTATCACATCTGCTCAAAAAATAGAATTCGCAGAGCGAATTCTATTTTTTGAGCTTATTTTACAGCTTTCATTAAGGTACTGTCTTTTGTTGTTGCTGTAGTTATCTATTCCAATTCCAGTTGGCTTCTTTGTTTTACTTGGAATACCTCTTGTTCCTTCATGCTCCTTCTCTTTCGATTGTACTAAACTGTGTAAGTAGATAAGCTTAAATATAGAAATTATGTCACCTATAACTGTCTGCTTTGACTGTTACCTTAAATTACTTTTTTTTTTTCGATATATGTATTATGTGGCTTACCCCAGAATACAGTTTGTGTTAGATTAAGTTTAGTTAAGTTCGGTTAGGTTAAGATAGTTTCGGTTCAGCTAGAATACGTACTAAAAATAACTTATAGACACACATATTACACCTGAATTTGAGGTAGTCCTCAAACTGTACCGACACCTCTTCCTTGCCCAGCAATATCCACGGCTTTATCACGCCACCTCAGCGCCACCTACCGCCCGTTTCAGTCTCTTAACTGGAGTAATAATGAAGTCGGTGAAGCTGCTGACGCATCTGTTATGCAGCTCATCAGCGGCGTAGTGAACCCATCGAAATTCTTCCTACTTCTGTCTCCAACAAACCTCGTTGCTTGGTTAAGAGAGGTAAGTCTTTTCGTTCTGATTTTACATCCTCCTTTGAGTGAGATACTTTAGTCGCGTTTGGAAAATATGTTTTTTTTTTCATTGAAAGTTATGTCTGCTTCTTTACACTTAGGAAACTTTTTTTTTCTGAGCGTTCGGGAAACATTTTTGTAATTGGGAAGCAATATTTTGTATTTCGAGAAACTGTTTCTGGGTTTGGGATATTTTCTTGCTCCTAGAAACTATTATTTTTTTTCTCTTATGCAACTGTTTTTGTGTTGGGATAACTTACTTTTAACACTTTCAAGGATACTTTTAGTTTATCCGTGATAACTAGAATTTATGTGCCTTAGACTTTATTAGTTACATTGCAATTCTTATTTTTCTAGCGTTTGCATTCTGCATGTACAGTATCATCGGTAATTATAAGGACCTATTATTTAGACTGTTGTTCACTAACATGTGTCTTTTTATATCAACAGCTGACGAGAAAACATGAAGCAAGCTGGCAACAGGAATATGTGATATGTTCCTCCTCACATGCACAAATACAAATATTACCTTACCTCACTTTCAACATTCGCGTACTGTTTTTCGAACTCCTTTCGCCGTATCGCAAGAGCTCCAGAACAGCTACAGAACCTGAGACTTATTTCAAACACAAAAACCGTAAACTTAAATTTGAACAATCAGAACAGCAAATTCCAATGAAGCAGCCAACCCATCTGAAAACATGTAAAGAATCGAAATTAGGCACAGGATCCAATTTTGTGATTGAGAATTATTCGAAACGGAATTCCAGGAGTGTGGCAGAACGAGAAGTTCTTCCGTACACAAATACCGACATGAGCAGCACGGCTGCCGCTGAAACAAATCATAACTCGATCAGATGTTCGAGGGAAATGTCCTCCGTGAGAGTTTACAGATCGAAAGTATTACATCAGGAGAGAAGAGTTACTCTGTCGGAATTGCACACCTTCTGTTATAACGCCAGGTAAGATAATTTAGTACTCGTTTATCAATATTGTGTTCAGTATATACTAGGTAGTTATCGATAAATTTACCATCTACTTCTTGATATATCCGCATATCTCTTTATAAATCACTCTCTATCTTCTTGTCTCTTTGGGAACGGGTGAAGGTTTTCTCTACAGCAGAGATAACCAGTTTACGAATAACAAGAATGCGCTTGAGTTTTGCTACCTCGAAACATGGATAGTTATTTTCTTCCGGATTGCTTGGTAGCAGAGACAGGAATAGTAGCTAGGCCAAAAGGAAATTGGGTTCGTTCATCTCTTGGGATCTAAAAAAAATCAAGCAGGCAGGTGCAGTGTATGACTGTCTATCAGGCAGAGCACAGTCATGGCCACGAGCAGCGGCAGCAAGCAACGATAATAGAGATGTAATGCAAATTCTATTTTCTGCCACTTTTGACGATTAGCACAAGCCGTATTTGTAGTCATACTAGCTGCAAATGGCAACGACTGAAGCCCGCAGCTTTTTGTAACGAATTAGCTCGCCACTTTAAAGGATAATCTGATGTTCATTTAGTTTACATGAGGCAATTCGTTATATTGTCAGGTGATGAGGAGTCGAGCTTTTGAAAGTGTACACTGTCAACACTGTTGTAAGCAGAATTACAGTCCTGATTATGAACAGTGAAAAGCTTTTGCGGCTATTTCTTCTCCGTTATTCTTGACTGCAGAGTACCTGAGTAAATTAAATACTACGAGTTTTTAGTGCTTTTAAGGTTTGCGATTCCATTTCTTCCTGATAACTGTGGAACTTATTTTAGGTCCAGGCAGCGTGAACCATTTTCTGTCAAGGTGCGGCCGCACACCCCAACTCAGGAATCCACATACACTAGTTTGTGTTGCAAACAAATGCCCTTTAGACCAAGAGAAGTGAAACGTCGCAGTTGATGGAGATTTGCAGAGCAATGGCAGAAGAGGCGGAAGAGTCACATGAAGACTCCGACATACCGACCGTCCCTAAGGCTGCTTATGTCAGTGTCTTCTCGGTGAACTACTAATATCAGAAACGCCGATACAGCAATCCTGAACATCGTAAGAGACAACCCTGGCGAGGAAGCGCACCTTGGACCTCCAAGACAGCAAGCGTAGAGCTCGGAGGATGAGTTGCTCGGGTCTTGTATCTTCCGCTGCAAGAGTGTCCTTCAAATACTTTTTAGGGTAACAAAAAATCTGTAGGAGATATGATGAAATACCGTTGTAATCTCACCGCAGCTCCGGAGCAAAAGGCCTGGTTGACCCCGCAAACAGGACTGTAAACCCCAGTGAGTGGTTCCAGGACCCCGAAGACAGCCATTCTGACTTGCACAACGCCACCCTGCGCGTCGTCTCGTTTACGAACGAGCCCTGGGTCATGGTGAGACTAGTGGCACAGGCAGAATTCTTGTCCCTCCTCCCCAGTAGCTAAAACAATAAAGCGGCTTCTAGGGCGGCCGAAAATTTTGCCAGTGAGGCGACAACCGATAGTTATGTTCCTCCCCTTACTAAGAAGCAAGTTTTTTTTCCAAAGAATGCTGAAGTTTAAGCTCTAATGGAGAGCTTCATACATGTTGGACGGGAGCATATTAAACAAACGATTTAACACGGGTCTTTCAGACGCAGCCTACTCTTCACTTTCAAAGAAATACGGTTAAATGAATCATAGAATGCATATTTTACAGCCTTATAATTAAATTTATCGTTTTTTTTACCTAGCTCGAACTGAAAAGAACCAGGAAGCTCTCTTCGAGATGAATAATTTTTTTTTTTTTCAAATGGGGACTCATAGACGATAACCCTCATTACTACTGCATCACAGTCGAAAATTGTTAGGTATTCATTCAATGCATCTGATGTCGTCACATGAACATACATAGAATAAATTCCTGAGATATCCCGATGGAGAGTTTATTACCATGGCAAGCATGAGAGGTTATTGCCAGAAAGTTGACAACTACTTTGATATGTACTCTTTTCCCTGATCAAATGCACTTGGCCAGATAACGATATTACATTGCATCATTATACTCGTAGTTACTCCTTGATATTATTCAGTTTGCTATTTCTATACAACAGCATGTTATCTTGTTAAAGTAAAGCTTGTTAAAAAAAAGTGTTTGTGGGACATTTGGTGAGTCGCAGCGATGCTGTCATTGTACGAGCTGTGGGAGAGTGAACAGAGAAGCCTGTTATTCTCTTTTAAAAAGTCCTGTATTCTGGAGACATATTCTTGAATTTGATGTCAGTCGAACACTAACAGGTGTAGAGTCATATAGTTCTCTATTGTTCAGATATATTTCGTTCTTAATTTTATATCATGCAGCGAGTTACTGTCATCGTGGCATCATCCTATTTTGCCTTATTTGTTCAGTGTACGTTCGTAACTGTACGCTGCAGAGCGCACACTATTGCATCAGAGCTGCTGATGCTGTCTCTAGGTGGTGCCTAGTTTGTCTCCGCAATTAGCATGCTTCTCTGACACTATATTTGCCGATCTCGTCATTTGATATTCCACAGAGAAATTTCTATCACGTTAAGTTCATGTTCATTTCATATAAGGTATTCGGAACACGACTGCGGATCGTAACCTCTGTCACTATGTGGTTACAGATACGCAATCATTCACCAGTGATGACCGGTATCGACGGCAATCTGCTGAACCTCCTCAGCGAGCGACTTAACTTCAGGTGACTTGGCCTGCTCCATTTCTATAGTCTAGTCTGCATAGCATGGGTCATCGGCCATAGAATTTAGTTTCCTATATCTTTAGCAGAATCATTTACTACCCCAGAAACTAAAGCACTGAAACAGCTTCGGGGTAGTCAACAGTTTCGAAAGGGATGTTTGCCCTTCTTGTGCAAGTTAAGGGGATTTCTAAGCCTAGGAGAACTCTAGAGGTTAATTTAGTGTTGGCTAAACTTTCAGGACGTCCTTCCTTTTGAATTCGTGCTTACTTTTTTTTGTTGCTGTAGCTGACAATTTGTATTGAATTTCTGCTTTTCTTTCCTGACATTCTGTATCCATAAACATACTAGATGAAACCTGTGGAAATTCCACACAAGGAAAGCACCCAAGAGCAGTTCCAACTTGAAAAAGTGCAACTCTGTTCTCTCTCTGCCGAGGTGGTATCCAATATACCTACCGTAATTTTCCCGTATCTAATTGTGAGAACGTAACCAACAGAACAGGGACGTACGGACAGATGGAGCCTCAAGCAGAATTATAATTTAATTTTTTTCCGAGCAGGCCAAGGTTCCATGTATTTTTTTGCATACTCCACGTTTCTTCCCTCTCCTATTACGAAGTACCGATGCACAGACAAGGGAAGTTGAACTAAAAAGTTCATTAATATTATAATTAATAACCATTATGACAGTTATAACAAAGTATAATAATAACATTATTGTTATCCGAATATACAGTTACGAAGTGGTATCACCGCCCCAGCTAGAATGGGGCGTGCAGTACGACAATGGATCCTGGTCTGGCATCATTGGGATGGTGAGTCTTTCAATTTTGTGTTATTTGCAAGCTGCTGCGGTGGTAAAAGTAGGACTCTAATTCTTTTATAATAAAACTCTTCGTGCATTTATTTATTTATTTATTTTGTGTCCGCTTTGAAGGAAATAGATAGGTGAAAAATACGCCAGGTTGCAGATTTTGTAAATCGATGACCAGGTTGCAGAAGATGGCGACGGCTGATCCTTGTCCCTTTACCTGAAGACACGTCTTGCTTGAAACACTTCTTGAAATCGGAACCCTATGTATACAGCTTCTGGAGTCTGATTTTATAAGACACACGCCTAATCAAGAAGGAAGATGGGGAACGTATATAAGAAGTACGAGACAACTACAGTCTCAAGATTGAAGACGCGCTACGAATGCATGGAGAGAGATGAATCGTCTATGCTATACAGTCAAGAAATATTTGAAGCAGAAAGGTTACGGAAGTGATTGAGAGCTGTTGATAAGCGTGGGCGGGAAAATGTGGAAACGGCAAGTGAGAGAAAACAGGACTTCAGGTCGAAAGCACGACAAAGGATCAATAAAAAAATGAAGCAAATGAGGGAAGATTCCAAAACGGCCTATATGAATAGAAAGTATCGATTCTTGCGTGAATTTTTTTCAGGCACGGGTCCACTAGTAATAAAAATAACAATTCTATTTCTGCCATATTTTTTGTTATCTGTGCGCATAATCGCGCATATCGGCCCTCTTCTGAACTTCTTCTGTTCTACCTGAGAAGGATTGTACTTTTGAACTTTCGCCCTTTCACCTGTGATGCCTTATTAAGTTTTGAGTCCAGACTTTTCTCCTACTAGCAAGCACATCCGCTTCATATTTATTGTTTACACCTGCTTT
>LQNS02277096.1:507421-540386 GCA_001587735.2 Parhyale hawaiensis | reverse complement strand
CGACAACTGCCCCTGGAGTCTCCACTGGCTGTGCTCTCCCTGACTCGTGTGGCTTTTGGGTTTGCTGTTCTGGGCGTCGGATTAGCCATTGCCAGCGTTACTTTTATGGCAGAAATAGCAGTTGCTTGGAGCCTTAAGGCGCGAAGTAATCTAGATTCTCGCAGTGCTGGAAGTCGTGGGAAGCCTAGCACTGTAGAAACTACTTGGCGTCGGGAAACACGCAATAAAGTCGACTCGGATACTGATTGGAAGGGCGAAACGTGGAGTCCAGTAGATTTAGAAAGCATGTAGCGAGCAATGTAAGTCGACGTCACCCTGGAGCCCATCCTGGTTTGGCACAAATGCAGAGGTGGGCACTTGCGGCTTAACCATAGTAGCGTAAAAACATCGGAGGACGCAAGCCCCGAGCTCTTTAACTATTTCAGCCGGGCTGCAAGTAGGTGCAAGTGCCCACCTCTGAATACAAGTAGGTATATTTCAAGTCTATGAATCTAAACATCTACGCCCTAACGCTGTCTTACTCGTTACTCAGGTCGTGCTACTTCACTACAAAGACTCTTTTTTTTTCCTATTACACTGCTATAACAAGGCAGCGGTGCTGCAGCAGAACTCCGGGATCGGACGATGCGCCTGCGCAAATCCTTAAAATGTGCATGCTACGCTTTTTTTTATCCGCACTACCTTACGTCGAGGAGCAGTACCGAGCACCTTCTAACATGCAATCATTACTCCACTCTCCAAAACCGGAAATATGCCGTATAGCTCTACCTTATTACGGACCTTTCTAACCTACCAAGCCTCTGCCAATATACACAGCAGGATAAAACATCTACTCTATTTGAACTAAATGATTAAATATCGATTGACCTGACTCTTGAGTTTCTACCGCAGCTGAGCACTGTTATTAATTTCCTGGTAACTATTATATGTTCTTCATCATTGCTTAGTGCACTGGATTTGTACATTGGTTGTGTAATTCAACGTTTAGCCAACATTTTCGCAAATATCAGCGCTTTTTATGACCTACAAGAATCGTAAAGTATTTTGTCATCCCATCAACTGGTATGCCAAATTAGGTAAAGATGAATGAAATGAGCACTTTCATGTAATAAACTATATAATTTAATATCTACAGATACAAGTTTCAATTTTTAAAATCAATTGTAGGCTGTTGTATCTTTCTCAGCAAATTTGGATATTTGAAAAATTTTCGCTTCGAAAATTTATTTCTTCAAATACTTCATTCCTTAAGGATTTTTCTCTTTAACCGTTCAAAAATTTCAGCCTTTGAACATTTCCCTCATTGAAGATATCTCACACTAAAGATTTTGCCAGCACATCGAGCAACTAGCTATTAAGTTTCAACATTTTCTATTAATATATGTATTCCTGGCTGCTTGTATTAAAATAAATAATTATTCGAGAATATGAAGACAATAAGTAAAGCAGAAGCCAACTGTAATTCCTATATTAGACAAATAGAAAATTACAGACTGAAGCACAAGAGGGTAAAGCAGAAACGCATTAATTCCTATGTGTTGATGCGCCACCGTCGCCACTGCCGTGTACGCGGATGAGTTATGCTTTTCTCCCTAATTCCTGCGAGTGCAACTGGCTAGCTAACTTATTCAGTGCGCATCAAGCACGAGAAATGTTTTCACTGATTTTTCCTTCCATATGAATGCATTGTTACGTACCCGATCAACTCAATATGGAACGAAACCGTAATTCAAGTATAATAGTCTTGATACAAGATTATACTACAATCCTTATGAAGACAGTCTAGGGGTTCTAGATCTGAAGAGTTGGTCGGTGTCAGCTGTTGTCTATCTGAGGGAAACATGTCAGTCAGACCAGGGCACTCCAGGAGTAACTACATACCAAACGAACTCAGTATGTAATGTTGCCTTAGTTCGAGGGGCGAAACCTGAGGAAAGATCCCAGATGCCACTTAGTTTAGCAAGCTCATTGATCCTGCAGCGGCCGTGGAACAAGGAGACTGAGCAGCCTTGTCGTGGAGTTAACATTGGCTTCAGCAGCAGCAACAACGCCGTGCGACTGCATATAGCCCGTATCTGAATTATGCCTCTGTCTAATTTTGTCAAACTTGTGCTTACTAAATTGTGAAGACACTTTATGGACAACCAATCTACCTACTATATAATAATTCACGTCGTGTTTTTGTTTATTTATATATTTATATCTTTCCTGTCACGCTCTATGGGAATAAGATAGGAGAAAATTCAGATTTCAAATGTAAAAAAAAAAGTGGGGTACCTTGCAATTTTTCTTCGGCGAAAAAAAAAATTTGGTACCTTGCAATCTTTTTCTTCAGTATTAGATAGGGGGAAAATACAACTAATATCTATCCTCTTTTAAGTCTAAAGTTTTCCGCTTTTTTTTTCAACTCATGGAACCTTAGAAAAAGAAGAGTATTAGATAGGGGGAAAATGAGGAAGCCCAAAAGACGGCGGGGGTTTTGGTGAAGTGTTAATTTTTTGCCGTCATTTATAATGACGACATGGGCCACTAGTACATTAATAATAGTTTATCTTTTATGCGTACTAAGCCCAGATATATCGTGTTCTGTGCCCTCGAAAACTTTGTTTCGAGATGTCTTAATTGTCTTTTTCACCACCAGCAGAGTTTACTGTTGTTTTTAATTTATGAAAATTTATCATATGAGTTTCTAGTCATACCAAATTTTCCCCTAAACAAATGACAGAAGTGGACCCCATTATCATGCAATGCAAAAATACGCCATTTAGAGGTTAAAAGCTATTACGAAGAAGTGTATTGAATTATTAAAATTTCACTTGTTACATCAGTCTCGTACAATGCATAACTTCTTTAAAACACTGCACGTATTGTAAATTTTTCAGAATCATTTGTCCAATAAGCGATTTCAATAGTGAATGTTACATGTAATTAAAAGTAGTTTGTTAGATAGCGTACTTGGTAGCAGTATCTAAAGTTAAATATATGTGCAAACGTGTGGTATCACGTATCGTTACCTATGTAGCTATCATCTGAGCTATGAAACTTCTGAGTTTACCGCTCTTTCGTGAAAAATCTTATTTCATGCCTGGGATCAGCCCTGAAGTACCTGAATTAAACATCCCCTTTTACAAGAATATTTGCCTACTATTTACATCATTTTTCCAAATGCCATAATTCAAAAAGTTATGGACGGATTTTTATGAAAGTTACAGTAGTTGTTAGGTATGTTATGAAGAGTAAATCACAAAATTTTTGTGATGATCTGTTAGCTTGTTCGTTCTTTACTTCGTTACTTTTATTAATTTTATGATTAGTACAATAACTCAAAAAATTATGATTGGATCTTTATGAAATTTATAGGAGTTGTTAGTAATGTTAAAAGATATAAATGATTAACTTTTTGGGATGACCGGTTGGTTCGTTTGAGAGTTTGACTAATGTTTGTCAGAATGTTTGTTAGCAACATAACTCAAAAAATTATGAACATATCTTCAAAATACTTACTGAAACTGGTAATACCGTTGAAGAGCACAAATTATTAGATTTTGGTGTTGATACAAAGAAAATCATGGTCTTAGAATAAATTTTAATTTTTCGCAACTGTTGCCTTGCTTGAGGGAGGTATGCGCTCCAAGATTGCTCTAGTTTGCTTAGAAAAGCCCAGATATAAATTCGTGCTTAGACTACTACCTGTAGCATATTTTTGTGAAGCATTTAGCCGCTTCCAGCAGGGATGATGTTCAGTGCACGATCTTGGTTGGCACTTCTGCTGATACTTTCTGGAACGGGCTGCCTTACCTATACAAGTTCTGCCATTCACGGTGAGTCCTTTTGTAACCACATTGCGTTCAGTTATTTTATTTCATATAATTAGTTCACGTAACTGTATATATTTTATATAGCTCTCTTTTATTACTCTTTTCATAACCTTACTTCATCTGACTCTATTATACAAAACTCCAGTTCATCTAAATTTGTCTTACATAGGACTGTTTTATCATATTCCATTTCACTTAACTCTATGTCAGATAATTCTTTTCCAGATAACGCAGTTTCACCTAATTCTCTTTTACAAAACTCTATTTCTCTTTCACATAACGCACTTTGTTCCTTGGCTTTTATTTCTCATGTAAATTTGTACTTGATTTGCATAGATGTCGTATAAGAATCCCCTACGTCTAAGTTTCTAAATAAGCTGAGTACCCAATACATAATTAAATACAATTAAATAGAACAAGCTTTATGTTCCGCCACACCTACTCTTGTCAACTTAAACCAGAAATTATTACTGTTGTCTGAAATTCCAGATGAAACTCGTTGTTAGCTACGTAAAAAGTACGCAAGTTTGCTAACGCCGGTGATAATTGATGTTGGTTAAGACCTCCTCAGTTTCATTGCTCCGGAAGGAACAGGTAGTGTGAACAGTTCTTCATTTAAACAGCAACCGGAACATAGATGACCACACTTCTCTACACTCAGGCACACACCCTGCCCTACTGAACGTTTGTACAGAGCAAGAGGAATTAAGATAACTCCACGGTGTTTACAACCAACATTCCATTTACTCAAACCCATTTCCTCTGCTGGCATGAAAGTTCTGTCACGCTTTATTAGGGTCACTAAGCGAAAAAATACATCGGTTTCAACGTCGCATGCGTTTATTAATTGTGAAGCTTGAATTTTTCACTTGATCAATATTAGAGTATTTTAATATGAAACATATTCTCTTACGTACACGCGTTGTTTAGTAATCGAAAGGTACGGCGAACTCTAACGTAAAGGAAACCAGTGTTTCAATTGGTATTTGCTGCCCTTCAATGTTGTATTTATTTTACGGTATGCAGCATATCCTATCTAGCGACAGTATATGACACTCTGACGCAAATGATGACATGCAGTGAAGATCAGTATGAAACATAACCTCCTTGACGGAGGTAATAAGTGACTGCAGTTCTTCTGAATGACAGTTTTCTAAGTAGGCGAAAATGATTTTATTTGCTTCTACAAACTAGTTCCAGGGGATGCGAGCAATTCGCCCCTCCCCTCTCTTTCAGCCCTGATTTATAACGCAACACTGTTTCCTTCTCAGGTGAACATTCTCCTTCGAGCCACAAGGGCACCTCTACTGCAGAATGCGAGGTGGCCTACATCAATGTTCTCGCTTATGACGTCACAAGCCGGGCCCTGATTGTGTATGATGCAGAGCATTTAGGTACGTATCGCTCAGTCATTATTTCATTAATAACTGTACATCCAGAAGTCCTGAATATTTTCAGTTTTCTTCTTCAATAGACAGCGCCTTGTCTTCTGCTTTGAAAGCACATGGCAGAGTCCTTGGTAAAAAGTCTAGAGTTCTGCATTTTATTACTATTATTTTTTATGAAGACAGAGCATTGATCAATGCTGTAGCCAACAGGAAGTATTATGGAGGTACTTGAACCGCAAGGTACGAAGGTACTTGAAGACCTCGGTCTTTTCGCAAACAATTTGCTCCTAATTTTTATACCTTCTACTCTCTTTCTTCTCTCTCTTCCATTCCACTACTGGAGTTCTTTGTATTGCTTGGAGTATTACTCCCTCCTTTATGTTTCCTCTCACTGGACAACTTTATTAGACTCTGCCACACTTCTTATAGTCGGATCGTCGTCTGAAGTGTACCTTGTTCTATTGAACTTTACTGAGGCGTTCGGTAAAGTCAACCATGACTCAACAACGTAAATTACGTAGTTCAGCCATATTATCAACCACATGGGCCTATTGTGCAAATTGAAGTGCAGGTGTAGGATTGAAGGAGATAGGGTTTTCTCTCATTCGTGATTTTATTTTTGAGTATACGCAAAATGTGTCTGTTCCTCTGGCACAGCTATTTCGGGCGCCCCTCGGGGTAGCGTACTCGGCCCTTTGCTGGTTGTATTGTACACTAGTAACATGGTCTAATGCAGAAAAACACCATAATCAGTTATACCGACGATTCCACTCGGACAACTGTGATTCACATCCGTGATGCTGTCGTCCAGTCCCTAAATACTGTAGGGACCATGCATTAGTTCATGGTGGAGTGTGAAGCTGAATGACTGTCAGTCGGTCTCGAATACTTTTATTCTAACGTCCGCCTCTGAAGAAAAGTAATACTGTGCTCCAGAGGTCTAGTTCTCTGAAGATCCTCGACGTCTGGTCTGATGAGAAGCCTTTATTTCAGGTGTACCTTTGTGCAATAAGACGTCTTGTTTCTCGTGTTTCCAGTTGGATTGGCTCCTGCATTTGGTAATGCCGAGTTTGATGACAGAGATGGAGTCCGTAGATGCTTATATGTTAGAGTAAATCTTCTTTATATGGGCTTCGTCTGCTGCCAGCCATCTGCGTCTGCTGGACAAACGTGTTAGATCAGCCATTAGTATGTGACCAGAATGATTACCTGTGATACCTGGGAAATCTATCCCATTAGCTAAGTGCTGTCACTGTTGTGTGTTTTGAATGGTATTCAACGGTGAATAATATTATTTTTTCTTGTGTCCCAGCACTCAAGCTCTTCAGGAGAAACACATGAATTGAGAAGGCTATTAGGTACCCAACTCGCCAGTCCAGTCGGTGTTTTATGCCTAGGTCTGTTCTCATTTGGAGCTCATTGTAGGGATTCGTGATCGGCTGAGTGGATCGACAAGTGTTTAATCCAGCTGTTAATGATGTTTCGATGGATCCTTAGTAGCTGCTTTTTGTGTGTCCTGGTGCTACTTAATGCTTCATTAGGCTTTTATTACTCGCTCGTAAAATTCCGGGCGTGTAGTTTTCAAAATTATAATTATATATAATAATTTATTTGTTTAGGCTTGAGCCAGGATTTCATTAGAGTAACTTAAAAGGCACAACGTCTGCGCTTATTATTACCTTACGAGTTTTTCTTTGATCAGCAATATCCACGGCCTTGTCACGCCATTTAAGCACCACCTACCGCCCGTACCTGTCTCTTAACTGGAGTAATAATGAAGTCAGTCAAGTATCTGGTGAACTGGGTATGCAGCTCATCAGCGGCACAATGCAATCATCAAAATTCTTCCTCCTTTTGTCTCCAAAGAACCTTGTAGTTTGGTTCAGAGAGGTAAGTCTAGTTTTGATCTACAGCCGGCATCGAAGGAATAGGGTACAGATTACTGCACAAGCTTGAGAAAACTGTTTTTATTTTTTTTTATCTGAGAATCTGTTTCTTCATTTTAGAAACGTGTTTTCACCCTTTTGATGAACACTTTAACTTCGTCTGTATATGTGAAATTTCTGTGCTTTGAACTTTATTAAAGTTTCATTCTTATTAGCCCGACATTTTTTTCGCTTTGTATAAAACACCGGTAATTCTAAAGGCCTAATATTTAGACTGTTGCTCACTAACATGTTTCTTTTCATATCAACAGTTGACGAGGAAACATGGAACAACTTGGCAACATGAATTTGTAATGTGTTCTTCATCACGCGTGCAGAAACAAATATTACCTTACCTGACTGTCAACACTCGTGTACTGTGTTTCGAACTCCTTTCTCCATATCGCAAAAACTCCAGAATAGTTACAGAACCTTGCACTTATTTCACAGACAAAAACTGTAAAGCTAAATCAGAACCATCAGAAGAACATATCCAAATGAAGCGGCCAGCCCATCCGGGAACAATTAAAGAATCGAAATTGGGTAAAAATTCCAATTTTTTGATCGGAATGGATTCAGAAAAGAATTCCAATATCGCCACAAAACAAGAGTTTCCCCCATACAGCAATGATGAATCTGAAGAAAGTCGCAATTTGGTTCAATGTTCAAGAGAAATGTCCACCCTGAGAGTATACAGATCCGAAATATCGCACCAAAAGAGAGGAGTAACCTGGTCAGAACTACAGAGCCTATGTTATACTGGCAGGTAGGTTCACTTGAAGCTTCATTCAATAGTATGATATACCTACTGTAGTTAACGATGAATCTGTTTATTTATCTGCTTATTTGTTTGCCTATCTCTCTATAAATTGCTTTCTCTTTTATTCTATTTTCTGTAACGAATGAGGGTTTCGCAAAGAACATAGAGATAGCAAGTTTCCCGTATCATGAATGTGCCTTAGCCGTGGAGTAAATATATATATATATATTGATAAATGAATCATACCAGCTTGAAATCC
Organism: Parhyale hawaiensis; assembly: GCA_001587735.2. Lineage (NCBI taxonomy): Eukaryota > Metazoa > Arthropoda > Malacostraca > Amphipoda > Hyalidae > Parhyale > Parhyale hawaiensis. The sequence goes on along the minus strand of LQNS02277096.1, from coordinate 532,236 downwards.
GGATGTTTATTTTCAGCCACAATGAATGTTTACTGCGACCGGATGAAGTAGTCCTTTGCCAAAAATAAATGGTCTTCGCTCACTTCTTTCCACCGATTAAAAAAAACTCAAAGAGACATGCGCTATATATGCTTAATTATATTCCCTATACAGCTGATTGCTAACGACTAGGAGCAGAGATGAGTGTAAATTTCTTGTCTTGTCATGCTTGAGTCACAACTGAGCCCCGCAGCATTTCGTATGGCAACGATCATAGTCAAATGAACAGGAACGGGCATTTCTTCAGTATTTATAGGAGAAAATTGGCAGCTACCATAGCGTCACAATCGACCGCTTGCATCAAATCGCTCGTTTGTATCCTAGATACCAGTGCTATTTAAGTGTCCAGAGCCGCACCAAGAGACAATGATGACGTTACAAGGGTCTCGACCCTTGGATTTGAGGCGCGCTTAGACGTTGTGCGTCCGTATCTTCCTTTGTTTGCTCAACCGGTGGTTAATAAATCATTTGGGGGGGATGATGCTTATTGTTTCCTGTGCGTTCTATCAGCAGCAGGACCTTAATAGCGCTGCTTTGCAAAGAATTATCGGTAACGCTCATTTCTGTCGATGCTTTAATTTGAACATCAATTATGTAAGGCGTCTGCACTTCTACTCTCTTGATACCGAGCACGCCATGAACAAATAAAATGTTGTTGCTTTAATTTCCTTGCCATTGATGTTTGACAGAAGGGAACACTTAGATAATTCAGTAGGCAGATATTTACACTTATGAATTCTGTGATTAAATTTTATGTCCTAATTTTTTCTGACACCTCATGAACTTCCTTCTTAGCTCCCGCACAAGGTTATAACCGTTCTTCGATAATGTACAGCTGTGCATCCAAATTGGGATATCCTCATGCATTGGTTTGCGCAGCAAATAATTGCCCTGTATATGCACAAGGAAGTGTTCGGTTGCTGCCGGCTACATATTTTCCGCGCTATTGCATCATAGACGGAAACTTCACGTGACAGCGTATGTTCGTGCCCACTCACTGGACTATTATTGTCAGAACGCTCAAACTGCTATCCCGAGCAGCGCCGGACACTCTGCTGACTAGGCAGCGAACCTTTGACCCCAGGACAATGGGCTCAGCACTCTAACCACTTAGCCGCTCTGAGGATAAGTTGCGCTCTTCAAGCAGCTACAACAGCAAGAGTGTTCTTTAACTATTTGTCATGGCAAAAAATAATAATAATAATAATAATAAATAAATAAATTCTGCAGTACACCAAATACGGTTGTAATTTCACTGCAGTTTCGGGGCACGAGAGCTGGTTGATCCCGCAGACGGGACTGTGAATCCTGGTGAATGGTTCCACGACCCCTTGGACAGCCACCGCGATCTGCACAACGCCACCCTCCGCGTGGTATCATTTACGAACGAACCTTGGGTCATTGTGAGTTTGCTAGACAATATTGAGATATTTTTATTAGGATACTAGTATAATAGGGAGTTTATAGTCTACGTCGGGTGAATACATAGTTAAGTGATTTTGCGTGAGGTCTCCTAACGCAAATTTCTCTTCACCGTTGAAAATACTCATATATTCAGTTAATGAATGCATTGTTTACAAGAAATTGAAATCGATCATATAGGAATAACCTCTTCTGAGTAAGAATACAATAAAATGCTTAAAAAATCAAAAAATTACTCTGAAATGGATATGTATGCAGTAAAGTCCCACACAACGCGTCTTTTTGTACCCGCTCTATACGGCTACCCGCATAACGCGAGCTAAAATTATTTTTATAGTCCTCCCTGAAATTCATACAAAACGTAGTTTAAAAACAGCACGCTAGTAATTGGGGTGACTGAAATAACCCTTAACAAAATATGCATGTTTATTCAACAAGAGTATACACTGAGTTCTATACAATAACAATATTGCTTTACTGTTAACTGATAATAAAATAGCAATTAAAAACCTCCTATTATGGAGAAACAATGAATAATAAACGCTGCAGTGTCTTTTATTTTTTGCTTTTTTTCAGAATTGTTTTTTTAGAGTACTTTCTGTTAGTTCAAATTATCTTGCAATGTTCGTATTTGTGTCATCGGCTTCATGTTTCTCAAACACTTGCCTTTTTAAATCGATAATCACTTTAATTCTTTTCCTTAACGTTTGCTTTTATTTTCTTGCACTAAAATCCATTGGATGGATAAAACTGTAAATTATGCATAAACAGATATGATTATGTTTCCATCGAACAACAGCTGTTGCACTGTATACACCCAACAATAATTCTAATCAGAATGCAAAGAGCGCAACGGGAGGACGCACGGGAAATATCGAATAGTGACGTCACTTCGACGAACGATACGGCTGTACAGCCAATGAGTATTTGAATTAATTTCGCCAGAAAATTGCTAACTTTAACCCTAATACGCGTGAATAAATGAAGAGAATATATACCAATTTAACAAAAAAAAAAACAATTATCAATAGAAAATTGCATTGAAGGCAGGCAGAAACTTTCACAGCACCAGAGGCAGGAGCTGGACCGGTATGGCGCCCTGATTTACCTTCTTCTCCGAAGTGAAGCCTTATTTGCACGTCACTTACCGTTTACGGAGCTGTTGACAAAGCCGAATGAAACACATTACAGTGTTTATTCGACTTAATTCAATCTCCCGCTCCTCACTGGCCAGCTGCTTGAGCTGCACCCATACAGACAACACAGTAAACGGCTGTCGTCAGATGTAGGAAGTCTGAGCAATAACTGTTCCTATGGGTGCTCTCGAGTCAAGAAAATAACACTGCTTATATTTTGGGGGATAATTTAAGAGTCCAACCTACGAAGGCCAGGACTAACCCTCAAACAGTTTGACTCGTCTGTGTGACGTCATTCGCCGACAATGCGGTCACAGCTAAGTTTTATTTTAGTCCCATTGATCTCTCACGTTACTCTTTGCTTCCTGATTCCAGTTATAATGCCTCTAGCTTAATCATAACCACAGATGTTAATGCGAGGGCAAAATAATGTTCTAAAAAATTCACCTTTGAATGTTTGCTTCAAATAGCATTTAATGAAAATGTTAAGGACTTAACGAGTGAATGCGTTATTTGAACTTAGAAATATACATTTCTATATTTCATATGTAATATAGAATGTGCAAATTTAATCCCCTGGCTTTTTCGTATATTCTTACTTCGGGTTATCATTGGGTGCAAAACAGTATCTTCAAATCACCGATATATGTCAGGTTATCTTAGTCGCCGTAAAAATTACATTTTCTTCAAAATCAGTATCGCAGAAAACATCAAGGAGGGAGTATCAATATTACCGAACAGTTGGCGCTATATGAATCGCGCTATGTGAACTCCTCAAACTCAATTTTCTGTCACGTAGTGAGAATATCGTGCTGTGTGAATTGCACTATGTGGGACTTTACTGTATACATACTTCAGGAAAACAGCCATGCAGGGTAGCACCCTTCATGAGTGCATTTGAGGGAGATGGCGATAACTGAGAAACGAGAGTATGAAAATTTCAGGAACGGAGCACCGGACTTTTTCTCTATTGCCGAGTGTTTCTATATGCATCAAACTTACATACCATCGCTGCTCGTATCTGTGCTTGCTATACTTAAATGAGTTTTCACGTGGAAAAGTGAAAAGGCTTTGTATTTTGTACAAAAAATGTTTGAGTTGCAGCATCTATAGTTTGTCGATGTGCGACAACACTCTAACACCCAGATACTACAGATGTAAAGGAAAGCTTACGTCTGCCTTGCGAACACCATATTCCTAGATCATTTCGTTAAACCTTGTTTTTATATATGTATCTATACAGCCCCAGTGCAGATTGTACTCGTGATTTTTACCACTGATTGGTTGCAGATTCGCAATCATCCACCAGTGATGACCGGTGTCGATGGCAATTTGTTGAGCCTTCTCAGCCAGCGACTGAACTTCAGGTGAAGTAGGCAGCTTGGTGTTTACTTAGAGGTGGGGCCGTAGCTCCCCGGAGGACCCAATAGGTTGCCTTAGAATTAGCGAGGCATGTGTGACGTCTTTCCTTCATGCCCAGTTTGCTTCCTTCTATTCCATGCTCTTTCCTAATAGTCACTTTGTGTTCCGTTAGTCCTCTTCTGTCCCTACTTGCTGTTCCCATGGTAGTTGGTACGTCCTGTGTGGGAACACCTACGTGTGTAGGTGCCGCGTTTCTGTCATCATGCTGTGTGTCCCTTGTTTCTTCATTTGTTAGATCGTCTTTATTTTGAAAACGGGGACATAAGCGATTCAATTTGATAAAAGAAAGATGAGGGGACAGACCATATACCCTGTGCGCCATATTATTAAGTACCTTTGTTTATCCATAATAACAGATAACTTATTCAGTCGAATCCGTAAATTTTTCTCTAGAAGGATGACAAGAGCTACAAGTACTGATATGATATGAAGTAGTGGCACTTTTGCTATAGGCATAATTTTTATGATTTTCAATTTTCTGAAGTTTATAATAATGCAACTTTGGCAAAACAAATACGTATTGTATATGCAACAAATAGCTTCTGGTACTATAATCAATGGATTTCATCATTAACATAACAATATGTATGAATTGGAGATCTGATCATGGGTGTCGGTATGGGTTGTGACCAATCTGACATTCAGGCATAAATGTATCCCTATTAGTTAGGTCAGGCACTTATTCTCGCTTTAAACCGCACCTATCCTAACCTAGTCCGACTTATTCTTAGTTACCTAATATCTTTTAACCTAGCGTAATACAGACCTTGAGGCACGCCACATACTATTCCAGGACCGGTAATGTTATCTAAACTCATATCAACAGCTATGAAGTGGTTTCGCCTCCCCAGCTCGAGTGGGGCGTGCAGTACCGCAATGGATCGTGGTCAGGCATCATCGGCATGGTGAGTCTTCAAATTTTCTATTCTTGCCGTAACTGTTACTTCTGTTTGTCTCTCCAGTGACAGTTATGGAAGCAGACGAACACTCTAAACAGAAATTCTAAAAACTCGGTATATATCCGGGTCATAAACGCTTTTTGCTCAGAGTCTAAATTAAATTAATAATATGCTTCAGTCTTATTTCTCCTTTAGTGGAAAGTATTTGAACATCTGATTCTGTTTAAGATATGATTTGAATTGATAATAGTACATAGTTTTTATGCCTGTTCTGTCCAGGTGGAACGTAACGAAGCAGACTTGGGTATCAACGAGATCACCATCACTGCTGATCGTCTGCAAGTTGTTGACATTTCCAACTTCTATTATCTGGATACGATGGCCATCATTACCCGGACACCCAGAGCCCTGGCGCCTCTGTCTTCTGTTTACCGACCTTTTTCTCCCTCCGTGAGTATTGTTCCAGAGAATGAATTGTTCCTCTTGCTAGACATAGTAAATACTAATACAGGTAGTACGGTAATGCATGTATTATTACAGGTAGTATTGCATAAAAAGTACCTTTACAAGAAGTAATATTTGTAGAGATATCATCGATGGGGTTGGCGAAGTCGACCCCTCTAAGCTTGACTCATCCGAACCTCAGACAGGAGCGCTGACTTCGTCACTTTGAATGGTGTCCCCGGTGTTCATAGCAAACCATCTACGCGTGAGACGGCTGGAAAATCCATTTTATGGAGCAGAAGTCTCATGAGTAATTGATAGAAATTTAACGCCTGACAGATGGTTCAACGGGGTGCAACTACAGCACCCGCTGGAAGCTCCAGACAAGTTAAGCCGAGTGGGGTTAGCGCAGCTAGAAAATAAAAAATTGAGGAGCAAATAGACGACATGAACTCTATATGAATATAGATACTTAAACTGTGGGAACATGCTTCCTTTAACCACAAATCACCAAGTTGAAAATGACATGTATAGGCTAATGAAAAGAAACGTTATCAACATCGTTCCTAGTGTCAAATAATTTAAATAAGTAATTAGCTAAATGTGTAGATTAAAATAAATATATTACATCTATGTTTGTAAATAAAATAAACAGGAATAGGAGTTCATGTCCTGTAATTGGCATCCGAGTTTATACACTACCGTGTCCATTGCCGGAAACACACTGTACAATTGCACCCTCAACTTAAAAGGTACTGTTCAATTTGCCCATCGTACACCCGGTGCACTGTGAAAGTCGGTAGCACAGATACGGCAGCTAGAACGATGTACGAGATGAACGTCGTTGGTGACCTTCAGCGTGCGACTGTAAAATGTGTCCTCGGCTCGAGGTCTCAATGAGTCTTCTCTGTGTAGCTTTATCTTGCCGACCCCGCAGCAATAGCGCTATTAGGTGCTTATCATGGGCGGTACACCACGCGGTGTAGGGTTAAGTTTTCCGTTAACTCCTCTGGCTAACCCCAGGGGTGCTGAGGAATAGATAGTGACCCATAAAATAGGGTTGGAAACATATAGTACGTCACGGACCACGCGAAACTTGTATCGTGTGGTCCGTGGTACATCTTAGTATCCCTTGCTTAAATTCATTAAATCATTTTATTAAGCAACGTTTTTGACACTTGGAATGAAATTATAACTTTCAATAGTTTAAGAATTTCTTTGCGAACAAACGTATGCCACTAGATTGCTTTTGGGGAGACTAAGGACCCGTGTCCGTGACGACATCCTCTTCCTCCCCCGCAGATTCGTTCATTTTGGGTCAGACCTTAATTAAGTGGCCGCAGTTCCCTGCCTCGAATAAAAAAAATTGTTACGCTGTTATTTCCTGTAGCTACTGCGTTAACGAAAAACTGAACATCCATGAGATCAACAGACGTAAAAGGAATGATTTACACGGGAATAATCTCCATTGGGTTCAATATTACGTTATGTGAATTGTAAGTGCTTTAGATATGATAGCACTGCAGTCGCATGCACCATAGCGGAGCCACCTATCTTGCTTATTCCTAATTTCATAACATTACTTTTTCTACGGGTGCGAGGGTATTGTAGATATTCTGCAAGCAGCCTGGCATACCTATGGTAGATTAACCGCTGGGAACTACTGAATTTCTTCTTAGCGCTCATTAAGAAATGGCATATGTTATCAATTGCTCCCGACGCCGTCCTTCAGGAATATGGACGTGAATGTCGTATTTGACATCTGCTTCTTTAACATATTCCACAACCCAGCACCGAATTCTTCAGGTATCGGACTGCCATTGACGTTCTGATATTAATGATGCCCACTTGTGCGAGTACTGCGACATGTAATACTTTTGCTGCTGAATAGCGACGACTCGTGACTTTACCTGCTCTACTTGAATGGAGTTGTTACTTTAACTTTAAAGTGTCAAGCTATTGGAACCTAATTCATTCATTTTTCTGAGCCAATTTTGATGATTGTGGTTGGCTGCAGCAAGAGTGATGAGACGCTACCCTATAGTATGCGTACTCGGTTACCTCAACGGCCATCGTAGCACCACCCATTGGGAAATATTAGAGCATTCATCCGACTTTATCCAATGCCGCTCACAGTACAGTATGCTGGGACACATCGGATAAATGATAATCTATTCACGATAGAGCCCCAGTTCTTATACATGTCACTGAGCTACATATAATGAATGTTGATGAACTTTGCGATAACCAAAACCACATCTTTAGAGCTCTGGAGAAAATAGCCAAAAATTTTATAACAGGATAGCATTGGAATCCTTGTCATGAGAAAGGCTGGTTATTTAAATTATTAAAAACCTTTAAAATAACCACTTAGTGAAGAGCATAAACTCACATCTGTCTGAAGGCGCTATTGTTTTTAAGTTTCATAGAATAACCATGTCACAAGTTGTTTGATATTTGATATATGCGAGTAAATTTCGTAATCAGTCACAGCTAGTACGACGAATTCGGATACGATGCGATTTAAGTTGTATGTATAAACCAATCAACATCACTCGAAAATAAGGTAAGCTTAGGTTTTGGATTTATGTATTTTTGCGATGAATAAACTGTTATGTCGAAGTTTTGGGTATATGCGACAACATTTCATGTTTTAAGCTATCTTGAATGCAATAATCTTTTTTTTTTCCTTGCTAGTTAACGTTATCGACTGGGTGCAACTAGGCTTTTTCTTATAACGGTGTCGGTAACAGAAACATATGAGAGGCGTTATCGTCTGCACAAATTTTGAATATGGATGCCTTGAGAAATGATCAGGTGATCAGCAGTGCAGTATTTTGTAATATTGTAGGAGGTGGTAGGAAAATTATGAAAAAAATCATTATTGAGTAAAAATGAGAAATTCTTAGCCTAAGCAGTAGTTGTGAAATCAGAAAAGTACCGTAAGTTTCTATCTATGTCTAAAATTAAAGCAGCATATAGTTAGTAGTCAATAATTGATGAAAACTGAAATGCTGTAATAGCTTAAGAGTAGTTGAGAGACAAAAAATACAAAACACAGTCATTAATTAAAAGTACGTTGTTGTTGTTGTTGTTGTTGTTGTAATAGAGTATTTAGTCTTGAAACACTTAAAAAATTAACATTCTATAGTAAATTAAACTAACACTTTCTATAAGTTAAGCATTACTCGAGAACTAAAAAAGACTTAGTATTAAAATGAATTACGACATTATAATGGTTTTCAATAGTATTTTGGAACTCTTCAAACAGAAAATCCAAAATCGAGATAGTTTCTGAAACTGACACTACCCGAAACGGAAAAAATCCAGAAATGAAGACTATGCAGCTACTGTGCTCTAAACTCTAGAACACGCTGTTACCGTGCTGTATAAGCACGCTTAGGCCTGAATTGAACCTATTGCACGCCAAAATGTGCAGACCCGGCACGCGTTCGTTTGTCTGATTTATGTAATTCACGCTTGCACGCCAAAGAGATGGGTCAGGTATACGTTTCTCATTGGTTTAGACTCTTTGGAGGGATAAAAATGAAATTTTGCCCCCATACTCCTGCCAAAAGTGTGGGCATAACTCTTGAGAGCCCTGAATTCAAAATGGCCAGTTCAAAAATTAACTTTTTCGTGGTTTGGCTTAGAGTCACAGAGTGCTGTAGAAAAAAAATGTTCTATAGGTTTTTTGGCATGAGAATTCCTTTCGGATGTTCTTTTATTGATTTGATCTGTTTTTCATATTCAGATTCATTATGACCGCCGATTTTGAGCACCAAACGTTCAACTTTGCTAGGTGATTACAAAATTTTCATAGTAGGTTCACTTTCTCACGCAATGCCAATGCAAGCCCTTACATCATTCTCACCAACGACAAGTATGGTCTTCCTTTCACCATCGAGGATGATGAGCACGATCGAAGAGCAGCAAAACATGTACGTTTTCCAAGTGTTTTTCCAATGCCTACAGACACATACCCAGCAGGAGCTGAATTGAACCACCTGATGGGCAGATCAGGGAACAAGATCAGGCTGCAAAAACTCCTCAGGGTACAGCTGAAAGCAGAAGCTTCTATGTTGTGTTGTGAAATATTCTACTGAGAGCGAGAATGAGCAACCAAACTGAGCACTGGTAGGGTAAACACGGCCTTTATTTTCAGGCATCCAGAGGCTGACACAAGGATGTTCTCTGTCTGTGCCAAGCTCAGGACGGCAAACTTTATTGGGGAAGTTGTGCTTGACAGCAAAGAGACAGATGTCTACGTTCAAGCAGCATATCTTGCTCAGCAACTCCCAGGTGATGTACTTATAAAGCGCAAGCATGTCTTTATGTCTTTATCAATTGCCGTGACATGCTACCAGAAGAAGTCTCGCAGATCACCTTCTCTCAATGTGATCACTGGCTCTATGGCCACGAGAAGAAGACGGTGATCTCTGATCCCGAGGCAAGAAAACTCCTGGGACGAATTGGTGAAAGCATCGACTTGGAGGATAGTATCAGAGCTGATATGAAGAGCATAAGACCTTTGTACTGTCCTGTATCTGTGATGGAAGTGCTGATGCGTCTTGCGAGCGAGCAAGGGCTTCCAGTGGTAAAAAAAATGAAGAAGCGTATGATCCGCCTCCCACCTGATGACGACTCCTTGAATCCTCATGTTGAAAGAACAAACTGTATCACAAATTGCCAACTACAGTACAACTTGTTTGACCATCCATCCATTGATGGTCATGGCTGGGAACTTATCAATGTAAAATGCCGACCAGTGCGCTAAACACAATACCCCCCCCTTGCCCCAACTGCTCATGCATGCTTCCTGACTCCTCACAGGAAAGTGAATCTGAGAGTAAGATGAGCGAGTCTGGGGATTCAAAAAGTCCCACGATTAACGTAGAATAATTGATTCAGTGCAGTACATTTGCTAATCAATATCAATTTTTGTTTGACATTTCCTTGTGCTTCTACGTTTTTCAACCATTAACCTTGGTTTTGTTGTAAAGTGTTTTTTGTGTCTTTCCTTCTATCATTAATAAACTAGAGCACTCCGAGAGCGCATATCTCCGCCAAGCGAGGCAACGGTAACGAAAAGTTCAACTTGCCTTTAAAACCATAACTTTCTTTGTATCAACTCCAAAATCTAATCATTTGTGCCCTTTGATTGTATTAACAGCTTATGCATTTTTCGTGAAGATCCGTTCATAACTTTTTGAGTTATACTGCTAACAAACATTATGACAAACATAAGTCAAACATACAAGATTTGGTCATTTACTTTTCGTGATATGCATAACAACTCATGTAAATTTCATAAAAATCTCTCCTTAACTTTTTGAGCTATGATATTGGGAAAAATGAGGCAGACAAACAAACAAACAACAAACGGATGGACGGATCTTCACCAAAACTTAATCATCTATGTCTCCTAACATACCTAACAATCCCTTAAAATCCGTTCATAACTTTTTGAGTTATCTTGGTGACAGACAGACAAAGGGACAAAGAGACAGACAAATCTGACGAAAACATAACCTCCTTGGCGCAGGTAAATATTTCATAAAATATTATTACAATCTACTATAAAAGGTCTGTTACGACTAGAGCCCGGATTAATTGCAGTGTCCGGCGTTAGTGCAGTAAGAGCTATTAGTTCAATACCGGTAACTGCCATGAGAGCTATAAATGCACTATATTAGGCCGTGTTCACACGTCCCTCATCGCAACGCGTTCAGTCAAACTCATGGACGCGGCGCGTTGACTTGATAGAAGCAGTTGCAGCAAATGCGGGAGACTGATGGATGAAGCATGTCCTTTTTTGAACGCTCTGCGTCATTCAAATTCAGTATACAGATCCTATGACTATTAAATATTGTCCTCTGCGGTGTTCACAGATCATAGATAAGTCGATAAAAATTGTTTTTAATCATCACTTTAATGATCAGAATTAGTGTACCCCCGTTTAACACAAGAAAACTAGAAAACCTGGAAATTTAGTAAGAATACGGACGCCATCTTTGATTTGGAAGCCCAATGGATCGCTCTGCGCTGATTTTCCTTCTATCGGTTTCTATCAAAATCAGGCTGTGAGATTATGGGATACGTACGTGACATTAGACTGACGCGAAATGTAAGCGAAAATGTAAAACGATATCATATCTGAATGCACATCATTCATTTGAATGAAGGTCACTTCTGCGTGTGGACAAAAAGTTGACCCACAACTCGGTTTCCATTTTCGTGATTGAACGCATTACGATGAGGAAAATACGAACTCACCATTAGATAACATAAAATATTGCATTTATAGCTTGCATTGTACATAATATGAAGTCATGTGACACGGGCATTTATTGTCATGGTTAATGATAAGTTTAATAAATGCCACGTGTAACAAGATTTCATACGCTCTGACAACTGGTTCGTTTATCAATTATTGTTTAATGTTTTTGTTGGGGTAAAAATATAATTGAGTTGCAAAATCTCAAAATGTGACTGTTAAATGTTATAACCTTTTTCGTTCCGGGGATTAATCATGGGAACATATATAGCAAATATTTGTAAGAATCATTCCTGTCATTAGGAAAGAATTATTGTCTATTAGCATAAGCGCAATGTACATATACTAACAATTGGAATTTGGAATGATATAGGTGTCCGTTGATCCACTGACATGCAATTCCGGTTTTGCAATCCGACCTTTTTATGTCTCTTCAATTTTTTGCTGTATTTGTCTCTTCTTCTTGTTTCCTATTTCTTCCAAAATCGGCGATCATAGTGAATTTGAATATGAAAAACAGGTCAAATCTATATAATAACATCAGAAATGAATCTCCCATGCCAAGAAACCCCACAGAACATATTTTGTACAGCGCTCTAAGCCAAACCAGGAAAAAAATAATTTTTTGAACTGGCAACGGCGGCCATGTTGAATTCAGGTCTCTCAAAAGTTATGTACGTAGTGCAGGCGTTTGTGTGCTCGTTGTGAGACAAGCTTTTGGCAGGCATTCACGTGCGTTTCCAGCACGCCTGACTTCTCTCAGTGCTGCAGAATATAGGTGACAAGTAGACTTACCTTCCCCCAGGTGTGGGCGGCAGTGTTGGGGACGGTGGCAGGGTCCGGAGTCGTGTTCACGTGGCTCATTCATCATGAACGCGGCAGAACAATTACGGTAAGTTGAATATAGACGAAATGAAGATCGACGCCTGAATTAGATAGCGCAAAAGGATGAAAATGCAATTGGCACAACAGACGAACCCAGGCACAAACGCACGGTGTCAAGCGCACCCCAAGCCTTCCTCAAGTTCACTGTGACGTCGTTTGTGTACATTGTTTCGTTGTTCCAGCAAAGTTGTTGTCATAGACGAGAGGAATAGTACCTACCAATCATTTCATTTGTCAACGAAATTTAGCGTGCCTTGAGATATCCACGTAACAGTGGTAAGTAGGCTCCGAGCATATGTTGAAGCCAAGCAAGCGGTTGACTATGACGTCATCGTTGGAACAAATTTTCGTGTGAAATGCTGAAATATTTATACCACGCGTCTGCGTTCATGTGTCTCTGGTCGGTACTCTTATGATGCCAGAACCACACCATACAGTTGTACGCTCGACTTGTAAACAAACATTCAGCGTGCACTCCACCCCGATGCTCGGTGGTTGTTGTAGTACAGCTTCCAAGAGGTGGGGCTACAGCGCCGCACTCTTTGACCGCATCGAGGAAATGGGTTGATGCGTTTCGATCCTGTAGCCGAGTGCTGCAGGGCTCGGTCAATCTTACCACTGGGATAAAACAGTGAGGCCGCGCTTCAGTCAGACTGTAAGTCATGAAGGGACTAAATAGGAGGGTGCATAAGTGAAGTGCAGTGTATCACAATGCGCCACTCCTTACTGCATAATACATTAAAAGTCGGCAATATATAATGGATACGGTAGCATCGATCAACTGTGAGTTGAATGTCCGCTCATTAAGTTGAGCGTGACGATATTTGTTGCATGCTAAAGCGAGGCAGGTATCACATTGCTAACACTTATTCTTAACGCATGCTGTTTTGAAGTGAACCGACGATCAATAATTGCTCAATATTAATACTTTTACTACTAGAATCTAAAGAACAGCGATTAATCAGCATTTATGTTTTAATACAAATTGAACAAAATTGCTTTTTAATTGTTCGCATTATGTTTTTATTGCATTCTGAATTTACCACCGGTAAATTAATTAGCCTCTTCGATATTGTTGCATTTTGCGTATAATGGGCTGCCAGCTTATTAAAAACTAGTAATCAAGTGACAGTAATGCTAAAGACGCTTCACTCTCTACTGCTGGCACTAAAAATGTATTTGCGAAGAAATAACATTTGTTATAATAAAGTGTTAAAAACAAAATAAAAAGAAACACAAGTCTTCTTGCTATTGCGCTGTCTTCAAGTTCCCTAGTTGAAGAATCTTTCCTCATTTATATACTCAGCGGAAGTTGGGAAGTCACCGATTACAATGGTTTTCAGGAGTGGGTGATAATGAAGGTTGTATTAATTAGCAATAGTGTGGTATGTGTCGAAGTCCAAGGCCTTGCCGAATCCCGAAGTACTGTTTGCTCAGCGCTGAGTACCGCTCACATTCTTGCTGTATCAGATTGTGCTATGCTGCGGTCTGTCGGTTTCTGTAGGACTCTTTAGTTGAGTTTTATTCTTAAATCCAGTAAATTAAACGCGCACATCAGCATAACCTACTCCAATTCACACTAAACGCTTTGGTGCTTACTGCTTATGAACACGAATTTTTCGGTACCAGCTATTTTTGAAGCTTCCGACTTAGGTATGTGTAGGGTGGGCCATGCTGCTAGATTGGCCCCATCCTATGTTATGGGAGGTCACGGGCCCGCAGGTTAGCTCAGCCGTTGCTGGACCTTCAGAACATTTTGCTCTAATGACCAGTACGCTTCCTTTCTTTCCCACTCCTACAAAAACTTTCTTTTTGCGGTTTCCTCATCTATACGGACTCGCTTTTTCCTCAAAACCGAGGCTCCACGTTTCCCTTGAAGCGTACAGCATTAGTCTTTCTTTTTCCTCTTTGAAAACCTATTGCGGCGGTATGAAATTTCCATTGGGGAGCTGAGGGATGCCACGTTGCTAAAGGATAGGTCTGTTGGTTCCATAGAACCGAAATAAGGGGGTTTGGGCAGGATGTTAGTTCATTACAGGGGAGGGGAGGGGGCTCAAGTTTTTCTTTCTCACCTCCGCCGTTGTTATCAATTACGTTTTTTTTTTGCACTGCCGCTGCACATTCCGACGCCTCGCATATAATGCCGCTTTACTGATTACCTCTACGATAGAGGTTATGTTTTCGTCGTGTCTGTCACTTAGATAACTCAAAAAGTTATGAACCGATATGGACAAAATTTGTAGGGATTGTTAGGCATGTTAGAAGAAACAGATGATTAACTTTTGGTGAAGATCCGTCCATCCGTTTCTTTGTTTGTCTGCCTCATTTTTCCCAATGCCATAACTCAAAAAGTTATGGACAGATTTTTTATGAAATTCACATGCGTTGTTAGTTGTTAGTTTGTTGTTAGTTTGTCACTGCTTTTAATTTTATGCTTGTTGGCACAATAAATAAAAAATATTGAATAGATCTTTATGAAATTTATAGGGGTTTTTAGTAATGTTAAAAGACATAAATGATTAAATTTTGGTGCAGATCGGTTTGTTCGTTTGTATGTTTGATCTATATTTGACATAACGTTTGTTAGCAGTATAAATAAAAAATTCAATAAAATTGTACAAGATGTTATTACTATCAGAAGGCACAAACGATCAGATTTTGGAGTTAATACAATAGAAATAATGTTTTCATAGCCAATTTGAATTTTTACTACCGTTGCCTCGCTTGGCGGAAGTATACGCTTTCAGAGTGCTCTAGTTATGACTGTTAGCACTGCAATCTATTTCCTTCGTACGCCAATATCTTTCTTTGTTTTAACAATGTGATGGCATGCAAAAGCGCAGTAATTATCTATTTTGATATTGTGGAACATTTTCACACTCTCGTAAATGACGCAGCAGTCCTGATGGTGGTTATTACCGCAGCCATTTCCAAAAGCAGCGCAAGTGTAAAATGTGGAGGAGGGTCTTCACGTTTGCTATGGGTTACATGTATGTTGGTTACAGGGAAGGTTACGTGTAAGTTGGTTACAGGGAGGGTTACGTGTATGTTGGTTACAGGGAGGGTTACATGTATGTTTGTTACAGGGAGGGTTACATGTATGTTGGTTACAGGGAGGGTTACATGTATGTTTGTTACAGGAAGGGTTACATGTATGTTGGTTACAGGGAGGGTTACGTGTATGTTGGTTACAGGCAGGGTTACATGTATGTTGGTTACAGGGAGGGTTACATGTATGTTGGTTACAGGGATGGTTACATGTATGTTGGTTACAGGGAGGGTTACATGTATGTTGGTTACAGGGAGGGTTACATGTATGTTGGTTACAGGGAGGGTTACATGTATGTTGGTTACAGAGAGGTTTACGTGTATGTTGGTTTCAGGGAGGGTTACATGTATGTTGGTTACAGGGAGGGTTACATGTATGTTGGTTACAGGGAGGGTTACATGTATGTTGGTTACAGGGAGGGTTACATGTATGCTTGTTACAGGGAGGGTTACATGTATGTTGGTTACAGGGAGGGTTACATGTATGTTGGTTACAGGGAGGGTTACATGTATGTTGGTTACAGGGAGGGTTACATGTATGTTGGTTACAGAGAGGGTTACGTGTATGTTGGTTACAGGGAGGGTTACATGTATGTTGGTTACAGGGAGGGTTACATGTATGTTGGTTACAGAGAGGGTTACGTGTATGTTGGTTACAGAGAGGGTTACGTGTATGTTGGTTACAGGGAAGCAATAATGGTGCACTAACTTCCTTCCCTCCTTGGCCTTGCCACTGGCAATCATTGTTGTAGTGTACTGGCAGCCTACAGTAATGTCTGCAATAATAATGTATATTAGAGAATTACTTCTATTGCAGAAGTGTATGCTGGACATCCTTAGGCCACTGCTGCTGCAGGGCGGACTGACGCGCCTCTCAAGTTCGCCTGCCCGAATCTTCTTCTCTTTCTGGTTCATATTTTGTTTCCTGCTCTGCGGTGAGTACCTCCAAGAAACAGAACCTCCGTCTCTACTTTCTGGTTTAATTCCAATTTATTAAAGGTAGCTATTCTTCTTATGAAACCTAATTATTCATCTCCCAATATGTTGTGCGTTTTTCTTCAAGCAGCAATCTTCTTTCTGAACAAAGAAGTTAGCTTGAATGTCCTTACAGGGCATGGTGCAATCACAACTCCTGAGTTACCTGGTTCTAATGCGAATTGTGGTTTCTCGCAACTCTAGAGTACAATCTCAGTTTAACCGGAGTCTCTCATAACTGAGAATTATGTCACTTTTATAATTTCATTAGGTGACATAGATTAATATTGGCAATCGATTCGCATCTGAAGCTGAATATTTTGTTATCATATCTGGGGCGAAAACAACATTTTACGTCTATTTTATTCATGGTCATTTTTTGGCCTGGTGCGTAGTTTTCGAGACATTTCACTTTGAAGTTCTATTTTCCCCCTATCTAATATTGAAGAAAAATTTGTGAAGTATATATATATATTTTTTTCAAAGAGAGCGACAGCAATATGAACAATTAAAGTAGGCTACTTGGTAGTGAATACCCTAGGTTAGGTTAGTTTATGTTATAATTAACTATAAATTGCTGATAGCTAACATTAAATTGCAGCAGATGACAATTCCTCCTCTCCTAAAACGCCTATTCTTCTGCATGTCATAAGGGGAAAAACAGAACTTCAAATTCAAATATCTCGAAAACCACACCTCCGGCCCAAAAATGACCACGAATAAAATAGTCTTAAAATGTTGTGCTCTACCCAGAAATGATATCAAAAGACTATACTGGGACAAAAATCAATCACTAAATAGAAGTCGACTGAATTAAAATCTACCGTTTCGGGATGAAAATTCTCATCATCAGAAAAAAATAATAAAAAATATCCTACAACATATAAATAAAAATTTCTTTTATTTCTAAATCACTGAGAGGACCATGGATGTTGTCGGAGGGAAGTCTAAAACGCGAATGAGTAGAGCTACATGGAGGGGCTGAATATTAGCATGTGTACAGTCGGCAGATGTGAAGCTGTATGAAGCGGTACAGCCAAGGTCGTAATGTTGAGGCTGGGTCTGACTTTGTGGATGAGGAGGAACTCTAATGTTGTAAGTTCGATAGGATTGGAAAAGTGTATGATGAAAGGGCATTTCTGCTGATGGGGTGGTCATTTTGCTCAGCATGTAGGCGGGGGCTAACTGTGAGGGTTTTGCAAGTGGTAAACCGGTACGACTGGATACACCTAAAAGTTGGTCAATACGGGCTTTGAAGTGTTGTCCAGTGCTACCGATGTATGTGGCACTGCAGGCCTGGCACTAGTAACGGTAAATAACACTGGACATAAGTGGTAGGGGGTTGTCTTTAAATTTGAAATATGACCCTATGGTAAATGTGTTTTAGTATGAAAATTTGAAGTTGATATGTGGAAAGGCTTCAGAGAGGAACATTTTCAAACTCTGAAATGCACTAACAGATGTTTGGTTGTAGTACGAAAAGCGAGCGATGAAGTCTAATTTACCAACATAGGGTTTACTAATGCCGGGATCGAACAGTTTGTCTAGGAACAATTTGCATTACTGGTCCAGAAAGTGGTGCCGAAAACCGTTATTTATGAAGAATGTTCGGAAAAAGTCAACTTCGTTTGAAGATGTAAGGTAGGAGGAAGACAAATGGTAGGCTCGAAATAGTAAGGTTTTTATAGCATTGATTTTGAATTGATCGTAGCAGTGACTGAAAAACTTGTCCCAAGGCCTGAGAATGTGAGTTTTCTGTAAATTCCAATGGTCAGTGTTGAGTCTTGATTAGTTATTAAAACATCGAGAAAAGCTAAAGAATTACTTGATAGATTCTCGGCAGTGAAATTGATATTTGGATGTTTGCCATTGCCGCAGTTCTGGAATATTTGAATGGTAAACATCCAAATGTCAAATTCACTGCCGAAATTCAATGAAATAATTCTTTAGCTTGTCTCGATGTCTTAATAAAATAACAAATTCTTAGCAACCTCCATGCACATGTCGGCCCTATAAATCCCCCGAACCAACGCAAACACTGTCCTCACAGGCGGGACTTCACATAGCGCAGCTCTACCCTGAGATCTCATTGGTTAATTCCTTCATGTTGCCAAGTCATAGGACCTGCATGAGAGAGAACCTCTTACTGGTTCGCACTAAAATGCGAGCAAAATATTATTCCCAACATTTCTAGTGTATACGTATTATCATGATGATGCTACAACTAGTTCATACTTATAATATGGACCATATCAATAGCTACTGTATTTTAACATATACAATTAATGCTCGGCAATGACACGGTTCCTGGCCTTACCTCCTGAGTTTTACACATTGTGCCACATCTGCTGTCCTAAGGTTTCTAGAATGTTCGGGAAGAATTTCCGGGATCACAGACCAGCTAAAGCTGTGCCAACTGTGGAAGTTAAGGAAATATACTTTACATTTCATTACGTACGTTCGAAAATTCAGATTACACTTGAAAATAATCTTCGCAAAATTTGAATGCACAGAATTTGGAGAATTATGATCATTATTTTTATTTGAGATATTTTTGTTATTATTACCTTATTTTAGAAATTTAATTTGACACTTTTACCTTCCTTATTTTAGAAATTTAATTTGACACGTTTTTCCCTTTTTTTGTGCTTATAATATAAGCACCTAAATGTTGGTCAATACGTTACCTGCCATAATATAAGCACAAAAAAAGGGAAAAACGTGTCAAATTAAATTTCTAAAATGAGGAGAGTAAAACGTGTCAAATTAAATTTCTAAAATAAGGTAATAATAACAAAAATATCTCAAATAAAAATAATTATTATAATTCTCCAAATTCTGTGTATTCAAATTTTGTGAAGATTATTATATACATTTACATGGGGGCGACCTAAAACGAGTCGGCCGTGATTCTTTTTTTTTTCGTGATTGTTCTTAGCAGGGCTTTGGCGCGTTGGTGTTGCGTGTGATCCACTTAGGTTTCATTACCTGTCCAAAGACGCACAAGCGATGTAGTTTAGATTAGATAAGCGGCAGTAGACGAACCAACAGGCCCATTCTCAAAGAGATGCCAACACTTACGCCCCGGTGCTCGATGAACTATTGCCATTATGTCAGAAGGAAATAGATAACTGAGGAAGAGAGAAGAAAAGAAAGGGGGGGCAGAATCTCAGTGAAAGAGACGATCATGCAAGCACGTAAGCACGATCAATTGTCGCTAGTATGCGCGGAGCTCAGAGTCGTCTATCTCTATAGTCGGAGCGGAAAAGAAAAGTTGGATTAAGGTGGCCAGGGAAGCTTTGGCCGTTATGAGTTTGCGACTCATGGAGGAGTTCTTAGCAGTGGAGAATGTCTCTCCCAGTGTATATCAAGACAACTTTCAGACGTGTTGACTGTCTCCGCACCGAAAACGTCGGAAGGGAGTCTATTTCATATGCTTACTATGACATACGGAAAGAACTGCTGACTTAAGGTCGTTCTTCGAGCTATGTGTTTGAGTTTTTGACCGTTATTTCGCAGAAGCTCATAAACGTCTCTATCAAAAAGTCCCGCTGTAGGTACGTCGTTGAAGCCATTCAACACTTGAATGTTTCTAGGAGATACCCCCTGAGTCGTCTTTGCTCGAGAGAGATCAGGCCCAGTTCTTCTAGGCGACATTCGTATGGCTTGTTTCGCAGCTGACTGTATCAATTTCGTTGCTCTGCGTTGAACTCTTTCCATATTATCGATATCTTTACAGAAATGTGGCGACCAGAATTGAACAGCAAATTCTAAGTGTGGCCGCTCTAACGCCTTGTACAAGGGAATGATTGTGTCCTTAGAGTTGCATTCGGAGTTTGTTGGTAATAGTTAGCAGCCAATTCTGTCCCGTTCATTTTCAGTTGGGTTGAGCGACTCTCAACCTTACCTGCATTACTGAACATTAGTCGACATTAAAGCTCATCTGCCCCGAAGTGTTTCAGTCAATGAGGAGGTCCAGGTCTTGTTAGAGCTCTTGTCGTAGCAAGATGAAATAGTTGTTTGGTCACTAATCACAATGACGTGTTGCAGCTCACTACACCGGCGTATTCTACATGCACCTGACGGTACTGCAGTACGAGCCTGGGGTGGACAGCGTCCATGATCTCCTGCGCAGACTCCAGGCGGGGGACTTCCACCTTTCTCTGCCCCGTGGGTCATTCATGTCCAACCTCGTCGTGGCGCCAGGACCCGGGGTCTTTGGAAAACTCTCCAGTCTCCAGAAGGAGGACTGGTTTCAGGATGCAGATTTATTGGCCACCTTGCGCAGTATCGAAGAAGGCTCGACTCAGTCCGTGTTTTGGACGACAGCTGGAGCTCTTATCGCCGTTGCGAAGACGGGGTCCTGGAAATACCGCACCAGTGGTGAAAAATATTTTCCAAATGGGATTGGCATCGTCACTCGGAAGCATAATCCTTTGACTCCAGTTATCAATGAGATGTAAGTTACGACTGTAGAAAATATTGATATGAATGCGAGTTAGCTACAATGTTATTACTATACCAAGCGGGCTGTCAATGAAATGTAGCTTTTCCTAAAGAAAAAAGGACACTAAAAAAGCCATACGAGCCACCAGTTGATTTTTTTGTAAATGACTGAAGCAGTAACTTTCATCCGGTGATTAATTAATGTTGACAATATGTTCACTTAGGTATATTCGAAGGGCTGTAAACATTTTACGGTACAGTCTGTGGTTATTTATGCAGATGATGCATCCATGGCATCACATGAAGTGGACAACAAGATAATCTTTGTTCGAAGTAAAACGCGACTGTAACTTGATATCGTCCGGAACTCTGAGACAATATGTCTCAGTTGTTAATATCGTTTGTTGCAGACTGAATAGTGTCCTATGTCACACTTAGGAAGCTGGCATATATAAATAACTTTACGTAGTTTGTTCACTTGATGGGATGTCGCGCCCTAGGAGACCCGATAAGTGGTTACCTTAGCTTTACCTAAGCTTTTGAGACATCTTTCTATTGTGCCCACTTTGTTTTCTTCCATTTTCATAATTCATACGTGAAGCTCTGTTCTGCACTTCTATTTCCTTCATGACTTGCTGTGCCCAAGCGCTTTGCACCAATGTGGGAATACCCCGGCGAATGGGTTCCATGTCGCTCTCAACATGCTACGTGCTCCTTCCTCTTCCTCTCTTGGGACAACATTGCTGCGGCGATGGGAGCTTAAACTAATTTTCCTCATAAAAACAATACTAGTCCGGTAGTAATACATTGCATTCGTAGAAACAAAGCTATGCTACCATCCATCTTCACTTCTAGTTGCTCACCCTCGCTTCCAATACTTCCAGTAGTTGCAGAAATTGCAGCGTGATTAACATCTAAAACTGGTGTCACACAAGGCTCCCGTATGTAATACAAAATGTTCCAATGCTCTCTGGCTTCCATATCAACACTGGAAAAGTATACAGCATTCTGAAGCCCAATTCATTGCCAACTTGAAGAGATATTCGAGGGTTGCTTTGGAAACTGACTTGGCTAACATTCGGACAACTTTTTGGGAAAGATACAGTTGTGTTTGCAAGTACGTAACAAACCTTCGAAAACTTTGCACTGCCTACAGGAAATAAAAGTCTACTGTTACCTGCCATAAGTATGCTTATGACATAACTATATGGAAAGGTAGCCCATGGCTGAACTACATTACGTAGTTCAGCCATGGGTTACCCTACGGGCATCGCATACTCTAAATTTACTTTCTGACCAGCAATATATGACGTCATCTGGAGACCAAAATTCACTAGAATATTCTTTACGATGTTCGTATTTTTGTTTGATGGAACTTAATAAGACATTCTTTACTTATCACAACGTATAACAAGTTCAATTAAATTGTAGCGCTTTATTGCAAAAATCCTGTGTAGCTCTCCATGGCTTGATAACGCTGGGAAAAAATCCTCTAGAGTCTCCCAACTGCATTGTTATGCCGCATATTTTATAGCAGCGGTGTAAGAAAATAAAGCGGCATTAGACTCTTTATGGAAAGCATGAAACAACTACTTTTTTTAAAGACTAGTAGTTCCTCAATGGATGTTCTAACTGCGAAAAATTAGAGTCATCCGTTACTCTATAAATCAACTACAGGATAAAATAGGAAGGGACTGTTGAAACACGTTTCAAATACATAAATAAAATCAATCTCTAAATTCAAATTGGCTACCCCAGAGGAGCTTTCTTTCTAGGAGTTGTCTTTCTAGTTTTCATAGTGACATTGGAGAGATAGAACGTTCAACATCATGTCAAAGTGCACCAGATCTATTAGTTCTATGTAGAGTTGGAACCTCATAACGCCATTTCATGCATAAATAAGTTATTACTAGACAATGTTACACTAGCTATAGATGCTTAAATTTCATAAAGTTTGACTATAGTATGCAAGTACCCCACGTTGAGCCCACGGTATGTAACTGTACCATAATATGCAATTGCCTGAGGATATGTGTTTGACTATACTCGGATATAGCTTGAGAGGATAAAATTTTTTGTATTGCTGCCTTTTATCTAAATAGCCATAGACGAAGCCAATCTCTGCTCATACTGCACATAAAAAATATTCAGGACTGATACAGCCATTTTACTACGCAAATTTGCGAATTTATCATCTTTAGGCGTCGAATTCTATCTTTTTCAATATATTTAATGAGAGTCATTGCCGACTCTTCATTATCTTTGAACAAAAAGAAAAAAAAATAAAATTAAATACAGAAGCAATCGATAGTTGACTTTTTTGTTTACGTTACTTTCATAAACTCACACACAAGAACGGTACTAGCCGCGCTCCAGGTCTCTATGTGACATTTTAGAGCGAGATGCGCAGAAGAGTCGCAAACTGGTCAGGCGATGGGGCTACCTCTACGTAGTTATACCATAAATATAAATAAATTACACGAATACCCAGCCCAGCATTACCCTTTTTTCTCTTTTCAGTGTTGAGAACGCGAGAAGTGCAGGGCTTGTTACCCACTGGCTCAGAGAATTTGAAGCCACAGTCGCCAACAAACAAGAACTGCCCCGGGATACCCCACTTGTTGTTGTCTCCTTAACGCACGTGGCTTTTGGGTTTGTTATTCTAGGCGTTGGCTTAGTTCTCGCTAGTGTTACTTTTGTTGTAGAAATTATAATTGCGCGCATCGGTGAACCAAATGGTATAAATGTTCGCTAAAATTACTTGAAGCAGAGAAACGTACAATAATTTACGTTGAAAAATTGCGGAAAAACGCTTAATAAAGTAGGCTCAGAAATTGCTTAGAGCCGCAAATTGTGCAATGAACTAGGTTCACAAATTTTTTAGAGCAGAAAAGCATACGATACGATTAGAATTCTAAAGCACATAACAGATAATAGCTAACTATCCTCAGGTGCATTTCGAACTTTACTTCTATGCACAATGCACACGCACTTTCTAAACAAGTAGAATGCAATTGCAATGCGCTTCTAGACTGAAATTGTGCACAGTTGTTTTTGCTATCTGTCATATATATTATGTTTTCATAACACCAACTTGCGTACCATTTACATCTAAAATTAACAACCTGACATCCACTTCCTGAAAAGAAAGTTACCAAATATGGACGGACCTGGAGCTGATGTCGGCTGCTGCTGCTCCTCTTCGCTATGCCTCTGAAAATAATGAGTTTTAGCCCTTGTATGAACTGGAGTACCAAGTTTGCTCAATGTTATATTAGTTCCAAGTGCCGTGCCTTGACTATCAATATCCAATTACTCACATATGCCGTTCCACACATTAAGCGAGTTGTACACTACAGTCTTTAGACGCAGCCAGAGCTCCTCCCGTGTGCGAATGTTTAATCGCTTCATCGTGCCTTGGAAGCAGCAGAAAAGTAGTTACGTGCAGTTTTTTGAGTTCTATTTCCGTCCAAATGTAAAGTGATATCCAAAACGTTACTAGTGAGTGGTGACGCTTGTGACACCAACTAACATTTTGACAAATGTTTTTATGGACACACGCAGGTTGTTACATGGACGTAACAAAACATTTCAACACTCTGTGATACGCACGACGAGCAAAAGACTATAGTGTGAATCCCGCTTTAGACTTTTGAACGTGTTCTCTCTGCAAATCGTCTTAATGTTTACAGCTGCGTTGTAGGCACAGCTCCATGTGTTTCTGATGAAAATAATTAGTAAAATATTAGTTGTCACATCAGTTTGCTTGGCAAGAATCATTAGTAAAGTAAATGGCGTCTGCAAATTCGATTTCTATCGCTT
>LQNS02277096.1:493406-507321 GCA_001587735.2 Parhyale hawaiensis | reverse complement strand
GTCTACACCACAATTCATTTACAGAAGATAGTTGCAGTATGTCGGATTTGATCTGTTTGCCATACGGCCGTACAAACCTTCAGAATTGTGACGTCAATATTCCTCGCTGCAAAAGGAGTGACGCTATTGGCTTGACGTCGCAGTTCTGAAGGTTTGTACGGCCGTATGCTCAAACACTGCGATCTGACACAACTCTCTTCTGATATTGAACTGTGATCTATACGCTGCCACTCTGGACCACGGCCTGTTCTACTTAGCCCGTTGATACTCGGCATAAAATCTGTTCTACAGAAAGGATTTCGAGGTGTGGATAAACGGTTTAGAGGGGCCGTTAATTTAGTAGGAAAATTCATGTCTACTGATAGATAATTTAACCGAGCCATACATACGTACGTACCTTGAAAGTAAACTCATAAAGACTGACATGACGAAAAACAGCGATGTGGGAAAGTAAGTTTTACCACTTATGTATTCATGCTTTCCTTATTGTTCAGCTGGAAAACTTTGCAAAATATATGGATATACTGTAGTTGTAACTTTACTATATATCATATGAACCGTCACAACTTCACTTTACACTGGTGATTCATAATTTTTGCCTCTAAAGTACTGCCCCTGAGGATGGCTAGCAATCTTATTTAGCAGGAACTAAGGACGAAAAAAAAATTAACCCCAAATTCGTTCCGAATAATTCGATTACGACTTGCCTAATTAGCTCATTACGGAACACAGCCGTAGCTCGATGCTCGAGGACCAGGAGCAAGGCCACTGGCATGCCTTCGTCCTTCAAGCTCACTGCTGCCAAAGTGGTGTTGGAGTAAACAGTAGTGGCTGCAGTAGTAGCTTGTGACTATGTGCATACATCGTGTTATACAAACTTAATCTAACCGCATCCAAGATAAGAGTCCGCTTACCTCAGTGCCCAGTGTATCTGTAAAGTCTGTGTGTCATTAAGCTATTCTGCAACGATGCTCTGAAGTCTTTACGGATACTCGACGTTATCGTTAGTTTGATCTTTTAACATATGTTAATTCAAAAATTTGTTTGCTTGTGCTTCGAATATTTTAAAGCTGCTTCAAGCTAGATATCTTAAGGTTTCCGTGTAGTAAGGATTGGTAGCAGCAAACGTAGGCATCTTTCTATGATTAAAAAGTATGAGTTACGCCACATTTCATATTTTCAATAATTCTCAATTAGATAAAAGAGCTACAGTATGTCCAATTTCACATACAATGATACAGTAATTCAATTTAAAGTTAATATCAACTCATGATGCTATTTGACAAAGGTTCAATGAATTGCTAGGAACATCTGTTATCCCTACAATGACAAAACTACCCTCAATAATGCAAGTATTGTACCCTTATAAAGTATAGGGTCAACAGGCTCCTCTTTGGTTATTCAATAAAACCCAGTTCAGTCATTCCATGGACATAAGTGCAGTAATTGTTCATCGTAGTTTAAAAATTTTTAATTCCTAACCATGTAATTGTGAATACTACGTGCAACTGAGACGAGTGTGCCAGTTAGCATATATGTAGCAGCTGAATGTCGTTGTAAACGTCTGGTTATAGTGTTACCTGCTCGCTTTGAATTCTCTATGAACGATTATTGGGTGAAGAATATTGTTATATGGTTCTAAGCTTTCTTCACCTGGACTAAATATCACTTTTGCTTAAATAGTAGGTTCCAGTTGTAACGTTCATAAATGTCTACAGTAGGTAAAGAAATGGTTAATACGAGTATATATTTACCCATCACTTCCTTGAGCTCAATGCTCAATTCTTCTTCGTTAACAAATTCATCATTTGCACCGACATGAAATTATTTTTCCCATCCTCATGAAAAAAACGAATGCCAGTATAGCTTAACATTGAACACTCCTGACGGTGAATTTGATGAAAATTATTTAACCACTGAACCTACTAATGCATGAGTATTTATTTCGTGGTGCATGATGAAGTGTGGGAACACCTACTTGCATAGGTTCCACGTTTATTTTGACTTGCCGTGCTTCTCTTGTGTTCTTCCTCTCTCTGGCTGCCTTTGTAGTGATAGCAGGATGTCTAAACTTTGCAACATAATGTTGAATATAACAGCAGTTCGAATATTTTACGTTTGTATCCTAAAAAATTGAATTTCGCCCTAGTCATGCCGTATCATTGAACTTCTCTAGTAAGATGTGCTCATAGTTTTGGTTTCGAAGATGTATTAGGACACATTGTGTATTGCTCTAGCTTAGTGAATTTGTCGTTGATTAAAGAAAAATCAGATCTGCTCCGGCTTTGTAAGCAATGATGAAAAATATCAATTCACTAAAAAAATAGTATTTAACTCATTTTATTTTGGGATTTAGGAAGCTGTTAACTGAAAGATTATATATTTATCGTATCAATTTTACATGTACTACCGTTCCCTATTTCATGAGGTCTTTCGCCAGTCTGAGTAATGGTATCTATTACACGATATTTGTTCGCATTCCTGGCAGTGCTACTTCCTACCCACTGCGCCGCCAGTGAGAGTTTTCGAATTCATGGTGAGTCTTTTGTGTAGCATTTTACCGCTTTGTGTTCATCTGCTTGTTTTTTCACGTGTAAGATATGGGCATGCTTTACATACTTACATTTGACATCATAATATATCCCACAAATATAAATTTCAGCGTTAGTTGAGTACAAAAACACAAGAAATTACGATAAGCTCTGTGCTCGATCATACCTCGTTCTTATATACGTAAATGATAATTTACTGAGTCTGAAATCTCAGACGTAACTCGCTATGTACTACAGCCAGGAGACGGTGATGATGATAGGGAGGGGCGAGCACCCCCACAGTATCATTGTTCCAGAAAGAATCCGTACTATTAACAGTTCTTTGTTTAACTAACTAAGGCGGCAACTTAACTGAATACGTTTTTATAGACTCAGACGATCCCACCTAGCCTTGCCTAGGCGTGTGAGAATTTGGAAAACTCCACGGTGTTTACAACCAATATTCAATTTGTTCAACACTCCATGCTATGCAAGCCCAATCGTTTTCTTGCGCTTCTCAGTATTAATGAATTAAAAAATACTTCGATTTCAAAGTGCTTACATTTACTAATAATCGAGCTCTAGAATAAAACGTATAAGCTGAGGTAGATGCTGTAATCTTGTTTTATTTAATAATAGAAGCTTGATATTTATTGGAATACAATAAGGTCTTTCTTCACGATTACTGGGTTTTCTTCTTTTATTTAAGGTAAGATCTGACACTAAAAATACAGCAGATATCAGTGCCCATGTTAAAAACCCATGTTATAATTTCTGAAAAGAAGAAACTTTGATAATTCTAAGAACAGTGCGTTTCTTAAGACTTCTAGCTCATCTATTGAATAAGATAACGTTAGAGGCTGCCTGACATGCAGACTACATACTTCTTATCTTTTTTATTTAATACTTTAGGCTTCTTTAATCTACCTCATTGCCAAGGACGCTGCAATCTTATTCATAATTATGACATTGTTTAATATTTTTTATTGCAAAAAAATATTTATCTTCAAGTTTGCAGCGCATCCATTTACAAAGCAAAACTGTTTCCTTTTCAGGTGTAAGCAGGCCTGCAAGCCACAAGGACACCGGTACCGCAGAATGCGAGGTGGCCTTCATCAATGTTGTCGCTTATGACGTCACTAGTCTTACCCTAATTGTGTATGATGCACAGCACTTAGGTTCGTATTGCACTATCGATATTGCGCTAATTATTGCAGTTCCAGAGCTTTTCATTTCAATCATTTTCCTCTTCGTTAATAGTTGCGTTGTTTTCTGAAAACTCATGGCCTGCATCTTCAGAAGCCAGTTTAAGGATTGGCACGTTGTTGCTTTACGCATCACGAAGCCAGAGTGTTAATGAACGGTTTAACCAAGAAAAGTCTATCCCCTTTTCTATGAAGAAAAGCACCCCAGGGACCTGGTGGTTACCTGAACCAAATCTGCTCCTCTGAGACTTCTATTTTTTGTTCTTATTTTACCGCTTACATTTAGGTACCTTCTTTTGTTGTTCTTGTTCTAGTTTTCTATTCCAATGCCTGCTGGCTTCTTTGCTTTACTTGGAATACCTCATGTTCTTCCATGCTCCTTCTCTTTCTTTCGTACTAAACTGCGTAAGTAGATAAGCTTAAACCTAGAAATTATATTACTTATAAATGTCAACTTTAACTGTTACCTTAAATTACTATTTCTTCAGAATACAGAATACAGTTTGTGTTAGATTAGGTTTAGTTAACTTCGGTTAGGTTAAGATAGTAGTTTAGTTAAGTTCGGCTAGGTTAAGATAGTTTCGGTTCAGCTAGAATACGTACCTAATCTAACTTACAGACACACATATTACACCTGAACTTGAGGTAGTCCTCAAACTGTACCGACACCTCTTCCTTGCCCAGCAATATCCACGGCTTTATCACGCCACCTCAGCGCCACCTACCGCCCGTTTCAGTCCCTTAACTGGAGTAATAATAAAGTCGGTGAAGCTGCTGACGCATCTTTTATGCAGCTCATCAGCGGCGTAGTGAACCCATCGAAATTCTTCCTACTTCTGTCTCCAACAAACCTCGTTGCTTGGTTCAGAGAGGTAGGTCTTTTCGTTTTGATTTTACAGCCTCCTTTGAGTGAGATAGTTTAGTCGCGTTTAGAAAATATGTTTCTTTTACTTTGAAAGCAATGTCTGCTTCTTTACACTTAAGAAACTTTTTTTTTTTTGAGCGTTCGGGAATTATTTTTGTAATTGGGAAGCAGTATTTTGTACTTCGAGACACTGTTTCTGGGTTTGGGATATTTTCTTGCTCGTAGAAACTATTATTTTTTTCTCTTACGCAACTGTTTGTGTGTTGGGATAATTTACTTTTCCCACTTTCAGGGATACTTTTCGTTTGTCCGCGATAACTGGAAT
The DNA here is from genome assembly GCA_001587735.2 of Parhyale hawaiensis. Taxonomy (NCBI): domain Eukaryota; kingdom Metazoa; phylum Arthropoda; class Malacostraca; order Amphipoda; family Hyalidae; genus Parhyale; species Parhyale hawaiensis. The sequence goes on along the minus strand of LQNS02277096.1, from coordinate 502,395 downwards.
TTATGTGCTTTGAACTTTATTTGTTACATTGCAATTTTTATTTTTCTAGCGTTTGCATTCTGCATGTACAATATAATCGGGAATTATAAGGACCTAATATTTAGACTGTTGTTCTCTAACATGTGTCTTTTTACATCAACAGCTGACGAGAAAACATGAAGCAAGTTGGCAACAGGAATATGTAATATGTTCCTCCTCACACGCACATATACAAATATTACCTTACATCACTTTCAACATTCGCGTACTGTTTTTCGAACTCCTTTCGCCGTATCGCAAGAGCTCCAGAACAGCTACAAAACCTGAGACTTATTTCAAACACAAAAAACACAAATTTAAATTAGAACAATCAGAACAGCATAACCCAATGAAGCTGCCAACCCATCTGAAAACATGTAAAGAATCGAAATTAGGCACAGGATCCAATTTTGTGATTGAGAATTATTCGAAACGGAATTCCAGAAGTGTGGCAGAACGAGAAGTTCTTCCGTGCACAAATACCGACATGAGCAGCACGGGTGCCGCTGAAACAAATCATAACTCGATCAGATGTTCGAGAGAAATGACCTCTGTGAGAGTTTACAGATCGAAAATATTACATCAGGAGAGAAGGGTTACTCTGTCGGAATTGCACACCTTCTTGGTCAGGTAAGATAATTTAGTACTCGTTTATCAATATTGTGTTCAGTATATAATAGGTAGTTATCGATAAATTTACCATTTATTTGTTGATATATCCGCATATCTCTTTATAAATCGCTCTCTATCTTCTTGTCTCTTTGGGAACGGGTGAAGGTTTTCTCTAGAGCAGAGATAACCTGTTTACGAATAACAAGAATGCGCTTGAGTTTGGCTACCTCGAAACATGGATAGTCATTTTCTCCCGGATTGCTTGGTAGCAGAGACAGGAATAGTAGCTAGGCCAAAAGGAAATTGGGTTCGTTCATCTCTTGGGATCTAAAAAGAAAATAAAGCAGGCAGGTGCAGTGTATGACTGTCTATCAGGCGGAGCACAGTCATGGCCACGAGCAGCGGCAGCAGCAGCAGCGATAATAGAGATGTAATGCAAATTCTATTTCCTGCCACTTTTAACTATTAGGACAAGCCGTATTTGTAGTCATACTAGCTGCAAATGGCGACAACTGAAGCCCGCAGGTTTTTGTAACGACATTAGCTGGTCACTCTAAAGGATAATCTGATGTTCATTTAGTGCCAGGTGATAAGGAGTCGACCTTATCAAAGTGTACACTGTCGACACTATTGTTAGCAGAATAACGGCCCTGATTATGAACAATGAAAATCTTTTGCGGCTGTTTCTTCTCCGTTATTCTTGACTGCAGAGTACCTGAGTAGATTAAACACTAGGAGTTTTTAATGCTTTTAAAGTTTGTGATTCCATTTCTTCCTGGTCTGTGGAACTTTTTTTAGGTCCAGGCAGCGTGATACCGTTTTCTGTCAAGGTACGGCCGCACACTAACTCAGGATCCTCATACACTAGTTTGTGTTGCAAATAAATGCCCTTTAGACCAAGAGAAGTGAAACGTCGCATTTGATAGAGACTGGCAGAGCAATGGCAGAAGAGGCGGAAGACTCAGATGACGACTGCGACATACCGACCGTCCCTAAGGCCGTTTATGTCAGTGTCTTCGCAGTGAACTATTAACATCAGAAATGCTGATGCTGCAATCCTGAACATCGTAAGATGTTCCTGGCGAGGAAGCGTAGCTTGGACCTCCAAGACAGCAAGCGTAGCGCTCGGAGGATGAGTTGCTCGGGTCATGTATCTTCTGCTGCAAGAGTGTCCTTCAAATACTTTTTAGGGTAAAGAAAATCCTTGGGAGATATGATGAAATACCGTTGTAATCTCACCGCAGCTCCGGAGCACAAAGGCTGGTTAACCCCGCAAACAGGACTGTAAGCCCCAGTGAGTGGTTGCAGGACCCCGAGGACAGCTATTCTGACTTGCACAACGCCACCCTGCGCGTCGTCTCGTTTACGAACGAGCCCTGGGTCATGGTGAGACTGGTGGCACAGGCAAAATTCTTGTCCCTCCTCCCCAGTAGCTAAAACAATAAAGCGGCTTTTAGGGCGGCCGAAAATTTTGCCAGTGAGGCTACAACCGATTATGTTCTTCCCCTTACTAAGAAGCAAATTTTTTTTCCAAAGAATGCTGAATTTTAAGTTCTAATGGAGAGCTACATGCATCTCGGACGAGAGCATATTAAATGATTTAACACGGGTCTTTCAGACGCAGCCTACTCTTCACTTTGAAACAAATACAGTCAAATGAATCAGAGAATGCATTTTTTATAGAACCTTATAATTAAATTTATCGTTTTTTTTACTGAGGTCGAACTGGAAAGAACCAGGAAGCTCTCTTCGAGATGAATAATTTTTTTTTATTGGGAACTCATAGACGATAACCATCATTACTACTGCATCGCAGTCGAAAATAGTTAGGTATTCATTCCTTGCTTTCTGATGTCGTCACATAAACATACATGGAATAAATGCCTGATGGCAAGCATGAGAGGTTATTGCCAGAAAGCTGACAACTACTGGGATATGTGCTCTTTTCCCTGATCAAATGCACTTGGTCAGATAACGATATTTCATTGCATCATTATACTCGTAGTTACTCCTTGATATTATTCAGTTTTCTATTTCTATACAACCGCACGTTATCTACATCGTGAAATTGCAGCTTGTTAAAGAAAAAGTGTTTGTGACATTTGGTGAGTCGCAGCGATGCTGTCATTGTACGAGCTGTGCGAGAGTGAACAGAGAAGCCTGTTATTCTCTTTTAAAAAGTTCTGTATTCTGGAGACATATTCTTTAATTTGATGTCAGTCGAACACTAACAGGCGTAGAGTCATATAGTTCTCTATTGGTCAGATATATTTCGTTCTTAATTTTATATCATGCAGCGAGTTACTGTCATCGTGGCATCATCCTATTTTGCCTTATTTGTTCAATGTACGTATGTAGTAACTGTACGCTGCACAGCGAACACTATTGCCTCAGAGCTGCTGATACTTTCTCTAGGTGGTGCCTAGTTTTTCTCCGAAATTAGCATGCTTCACCGACACTATATTTGCCGATTTCTTCATTTGATACTCCACAGAGAAATTTCTATCACGTTAAGTTTATGTTCATTTCTTATAAGGTATTCGGAACACGAAAGCGAATCGTAACCTCTGTCACTACGTGGTTACAGATACGCAATCATTCACCAGTGATGACCGGTATCGACGGCAATCTGCTGAACCTCCTCAGCGAGCGACTTAATTTCAGGTGACGTGGCCTGCTCCATTTCTAGAGGCTAGTCTGCATAGCATGGGTCATCGGCCATAGAATTTAGTTTCCTATATCTTTAGCAGAATCATTGACTACCCCAGAAACTAAAGCACTAAAACTGCTTCGGGATAGTCAACAGTTTCGAAAAGGGATGTTTGCCCTTCTTGTGCATGTTAAGGGGATTTCTACTTCTAGCGGAACTCTCGAGGTTAATTTAGTGTTGGCGAGACTTTCAGGACGTCCTTCCTTTCGAGTCCCTGCTTACTCTCTTTTTGTTGCCTCTGCTGACAATTTTCATTAAATTTGTGCTCTTCTTTCCTGAAATTCTGTATTCATACACATACTAGCTGGAACCAAGGAGCTTCTCTATTAGAACCTCCTTGGCTGGCACCTGTGGAAATTCCACACAAGGAAAGCACCCGAGAGCAGTTCCAACTTGAAAGAGCGCAACTTTGTTCTTTTCTCTGCCGAGTTGGTTCCAATATACCAACCGTAATTTTACCTTAACTAATTGTAAAAGCGTAACCGACAGAACAGAGGCTTACGGACGGATGGATGGAGCCTCAAGCAGAATTATAATACAAAAGATTTTATCCGAGCAGGCCAAGGTTCTATGTATTTTTTGACATACTCCATGTTTCTTCTCTCCCCTATTACGAAGTACCGATGCATACACGAGGGAAGTTGAACTAAAAACTTCATTAATATAATAAATAATAACCATTATGACAGTTATAACAAAGTAAAATAATAACATTATTGTTATCCGAATATACAGTTACGAAGTGGTATCACCGCCTCAGCTAGAATGGGGCGTGCAGTACGACAATGGATCCTGGTCAGGCATCATTGGGATGGTGAGTCTTTCAATTTTATGTTATTTGCAAGCTGCTGCGGTGGTAAAAGTAGGACTCTAATTCTATTATAATAAAACTCTCCGTGCATGTATTTATTTATTTCGTGTCCGCTTTGAAGGAAATAGATAGGTGAAAAATAAGCCAGGTTGCAGATTTTGTAAATCGATGACCAGGTTGCAGAAGATGGCGACGGCTGATCCTTATCCCTTTATCTGAGGACACTTCTTGCTTGAAACACTTCTTGAAATCGGAACCCTATGTATACAGCTTCTGGAGTCCGATTTTATAAGACACACGCCTAATCAAGAAGGAAGATGGGGAACGTATATAAGAAGTAAGAGACAACTACAGTCTCAAGATTGAAAACGCGCTACGAATGCATGGAGAGAGATGAATCGTCTATGCTATACAGTCAAGAAACACTTGAAGCAGAAAGGTTACGGAAGTGATTGAGAGCTGTTGATAAGCGTGGGCGGGAAAATGTGGAAACGGCAAGTGAGAGAAAACAGGACTTAAGGTCGAAAGCACCGCAATGGATCAATAAAGATAATGAAGCAATTCAGGGAAGATTCCAAAACGGCCTATATGAATAGAAAGTATCGATTATTGCGTGATTTTTTTCTGGCACGGTTCCACTAGTAATAAAAATAACAATTCTATTTCTGCCATATTTTTTGTTATCTGTGCGCATAATCGCGCATATCGGCTCTCTTCTGAACTTCTTCTGTTCTACCTGAGAAGGATTGTACTTAACTTGAAAGCGGGAAAGTGGACACTACGGAATAATTCAAAACTCAGGTCTGAAAAGAGGATGATCGTTCGTGTAGGCGAAGTATAAATAACAAATGTGGACGATTTTTGCTCTTGAGAAAAAATATAAATACATCTATTTCCTATTTATTACTGAGTCCATGTTTTTCCTCATTTGGAAAAATAATAGAAATATATCCATATCTTATCTATTTTCAAGTTCCTTTTTTCACCGTTGACAGCATGGCTTTCTTAATTCATTAGACCCTAATATTCAACCAATGAGAAAATAATAAAAATAGAAATATTTATAGGCATATTTTTGAACCCCCAGTTTTCTCACTTTAAGAATATAGTACATATAACTACCTCGTATTTACAGTATTGTAGAGCCCCTACTCTTTTGTTTTTTATAAACAACGAATTATATGGAGTACTATTTCTGATTTTTTTTTAATCTCTGCTTGTCTACGTATGAGAAACATACCAGTAAAATAAACTAGTCTGATTTTTCAATCAATGTCTGCTAATGCATTTATTTTTCTTTTGTTTTTGTTTGCATCCATATTGGCGTACAGCATTTCGAAATGAAGTAGTACCATCTTCTATTCTTGCTCAGGTGGAGCGCAAAGAAGCAGACTTAGCTATTAATGAGATCACCATCACTGCCGAGCGTCTACAAGTCGTGGACATGTCCAACTTTTATCACTTGGACACAATGGCCATTTTTACTCGAGCGCCTGAAGTGCTGGTGCCGCTGACTTCTGTTTTCCGTCCTTTTACCCCCTCGGTGAGTTTTGTTATTGTTAATAGCGTACGTACTACGTGCCCCTTCTATAGCTTTCCGTTTTGTTATTGTTAATAGCGTACGTACTACGTGCCCCTTCTATAGCTTTCCGTTTTGTTATTGTTAATAGCGTGCGTACTACGTGCCCCTTCTATAGCTTTCCGTTTTTGGTTTCTAAACGCTGGGGCTCCTGAATTGGATACCTTGGATGATTTAAAACGAGGTCCTGTTGGCTTTGATTTACCTTCGAGCCATGTACGACCTGCTGAAGGGTAACGGAAGACCAGGTAACGAGTTTTCTCCACAGTGAACGTAACCGCTGACAGAGGGCTTAGCTGGCAGTGTTTGCAAATGAAAGAGTCAAGTGCATATAGCAATGCAGCCATCTTGCATTACGTGGCGCCGTAAGCACTTCGATGACTAAACCAAAAATATCTCAAAAATCTACTTGCATTGACAGCACAATCTAAATAATGGGGAGTAATTCTAAAGGGCAGTTGATAACAAAGCTTTTATCAGGTCGGAGCTAAAGTTTTTGCCGATTTATAAGAGAAGAATTTTAAATCATTTAAATTTGTGTTATGCTTACTATTATTACTAAAATATAATATCATGAGTAATCTATATCTTTTTTAATATGACTAAAACATCATTCATTTTTTTCTGTAATGTTCGCACTCATGTTCATCCCATCTAATGAACACATAAGACACGTTTTGCTCTACGTGCTTCAAAGAAGTTCACAGAGGTTCATAGAGGTTGCAGTGCAAGTGCCGCAGCACAAAATATGCAGGGTGCTTATTGAAATGATGCAGTTAAGGGGGAAAGTTTGAGGTGGCAGTTTTCCATTTGTTCGGAAAAGGTAGTCCAGCTTGAAAGACAAGGAAAGGTATTCATCTTCCATCATGATAATGCTCATCCACATACAGCACTACTGAACACTGCTCTCCTAGGAGAACTTGTTTGGGAAGTTTTGCCCATCCAGCGTATTCTCCTGACCTCGCTCCTTCGGTTGATCACTTTTGTCGAGGATTACAAAACCGTTTGGGTAGCCTTAGGTTGACATGAAAGGAAAAGATTGAAAATGAGTTAGATTCTTATTTCACATCAAAATCTGATTAATTTTAATATCGATGTATAAGCTCGTTGACAGATAGAATCCAGCTATAGAGAGCAAAATACGTTATTACTATGAGTAAAATGTTTCAAGAACACACAGTTTTTCATTCTTAATATAAACTTTTAAATCGGCAAAACTATTGCAGTGACCTGATATTATGAATATTACAGTTGATCAAATAACTATTTGAAATGCCTTAAAAATGAATTTTATAAAGATATGTATTGTTTGAAACATTCTTTTACCTATGCTGTAATCGAAATTGGGTTTTGCAGATGTAGCCTACTTATAACATTGGAAATACAATGAAATATAACATTAAAATTTTATGTATTCATATAACATTTCTGCTCTTTGCACAGAATAGACCACCGGGTCCGAGAGGCCAGGTCTAACGTTTCTTCTCACTGCAATGTACCGCATATTACTATTTCCATGCTGAAACTTGAGTTTTTCAATATCTCATCTCATAACACTCATCAATATATTGTTTGAATGGCTTAATATTGTCACGAATTGAGCGGCTCACTTTCTGAAATTTGTGGAATAATTATTCTAGTCGTGGGAGAGTTTTTATATACTTTTACTAAATCCTTGCTATATTCTACTACATGTCCCACTGTGTGTCATATTCATGGAATAAACGTTGTAGGTATTAGGTTAACCTCACACATACCTTTATACTCAAATTTATTTTTATTATATTTTGAAGAAGTTTCAGAGCATAGAAAAAATAGTCGAAGCTTTGGAACATGAAGCTGTCGGAAACCATTGAACTATTACATAGCATTCTTTGATGCATATCGCCTCTCACACCTGAGACCATTGTAGAAAAACGCTGAGAGTCATTTTTCATTCTTAGTGCCAAGTTGGTGGCACATCATGTAAATGCCCTTATACACTTGGGAACGCGGCAAACGTTTTACGTGTGAACCAACTTGACATTGATGTTTGGGGTCTAATTGATTAGAGCCTTGGCGGGTCTCGCTACGTGCCGTTCTATTCTACACCTAGTCGTTGATTGATGACAGTTTGAAACGACGTGAGTAGAGGTATTACCTCAAGGTTCAAATGCTACAGAATTTATGAAACTGAATACCCAGTCAAAACTTCTTATTCACAGGGTGGCAGTCATTTTAGCGATGTTTTCAACTTTCTTTGCCTCACTCGATGAACGCAACTTAGTTAACTTTAAGGCATTTGCTTCTAATCTACTTCTGGCCTAGTGTGCAATGTTATTAATCAAGTAGTGCCGATTTGCAGACATATACTTACTTTCATATGCACTATACTGCAGTATTTATTCAGAAAATATATACATATATCGAATTTTCGGAAAGTGTTAGTTTGTCAATTTGAATTTTGCAAGATGACGTTGAATGTTTAGGTGTGGTTTTCAGCAATAACTGACAATGAGACGCACCTGTAAACGGTCTTTGTCACAGGTGTGGGTGGCGCTGCTGGTGCTGCTGACAGGGTCGGGTCCGCTGCTCCTGCGACTGACACACTTCGAAACCAGCCGATCTCTGTCTGTGAGTCTGGCATACAAATATGAATTTATTGCTCTGACATTGCTTAGAGGTTTTCAACTTAATGCTACTACAATGTGGGAGTGAAGGGTAAGGTTAATGACTGTAAATTATGAGACTTAATGCGAGTCCCTGAATGCAACTTATACTGTTAGGTGATGAAAACCAAATGGATACAGAGCAGGATGCATCTGTTGCAGGTAATTTTCTAGTAAAGATCACAACTCGATATTAGAAGAAATATTGATATATTTAGGTACTATGAAGCAACTTAAGACATTTTTTACGAATGACGTTTCCGTCGCAAATGCTTAGTTTCCGAGATATTTAACTTAGAAGTTCCCATTGTTTTCCTATGGGAATATATAACCGGTGACCCCATAGAGACGTAAACTACCATAAATTAACCTAACCTAGCCTAACCTTACCTAAGCCTACCTAACTTAACCTTACCTAACCTTACTTTGCCTAACCTAACCTTACCTTACCTAACTTTACCTTACCTAACCTTACCTTACCTTACCTTACCTAACCTTACCTAACCCTACCTAAACTAACCCAACCTAACCTAACCTAACCTAACCTAACCTAACCTAACCTAACCTAACCTAACCTAACCTAACCTAACCTAACCTAACCTAACCTAACC
>LQNS02277096.1:470601-480852 GCA_001587735.2 Parhyale hawaiensis | reverse complement strand
GACAACTGCCCCTGGAGTCTCCACTGGCTGTGCTCTCCCTGACTCGTGTGGCTTTTGGGTTTGCTGTTCTGGGCGTCGGATTAGCCATTGCCAGCGTTACTTTTATGGCAGAAATAGCAGTTTCTTGGAGCCTTAAGGCTCGAAGTAATATAGATTCTCGCATTGCTGGAAGTCGCGGGAAGCCTAGCACTGTAGAAACTACTTGGCGTCTCGAAACACGCAATAAAGCGGACTCGGATACTGATTGGAATCGCGAAACGTGGAGTCCAGTAGATTTAGAAAGCATGTAGTGGGCAGTGTAAATCAAGGTTACACTGGAGCCCATTCCTGATTTGGCACAGATACAGAGGTGGGCACTTGCGGCTTAACCACCACATCGGAGGACGCAAGCCCCGAGCCCTTTAACTATTTCAGCTGGGCTGCAAGTAGGTGCAAGTGCCCACCTCTGGATACAAGTAGATATATTTCAAGTCTATGAAACTAAACATCTACGCCCTAACGCTGTCTCACTCGTTACTCAGGTCGTACTACTTCACTACAAAAACTCTTTTTTTTCCCTATTACACTGCTATAACAAGGTAGCGGTGCTGCAGCAGTGCTCCGGGATCGGATGATGCGCCTGCGCAAATCCTTAAAATGTGCATGCTACGCTTTTTTTTTTTTTTTGTCCGCACTGCCTTACGTCGAGGAGCAGTACCGAGCACCTTCTAACATGCAATCATTACTCCACTCTCTAAAACAGGAAATACGTCGTATAGATCTAGCTCTCTACGGACCTCTCTCACCTACCAGCCTCTGCCAATATACAGCAGGATTTATTATCGATTGACCTGACTCTGGATTTTCTACCGCAACTGAGCGCTGTCATTAATCTCCTGCTAACTATTATGTTCTTCATCATTGTTTAGTGCACTGGATTTGTACATTGGTTGCCTAATTGAACGTTTAGCCAACATTGTCACTAAGATCAGCGCTTTTGATGACCTACAAAATCGTAAAGTATTTTGTCATCCCATCAACTGGTATGCCAAATTGGGTAAAGATGAATGAAAGGAGCACTTTCATGTGAAAAAACTTTATAATTTAACCCTTCCTATGCTGATAATATCTACTAATACAAGTTTCAGTTTTTAAGATAAAACATAGGCTGTTGTTCTTTTCTCAGCAAATTTGGACATTTGAAAAATTTTCGCTTTGAAAATTTATTTCTTCAAATATTCCTTAAGGATTTTTCTCTTTAACCGTTCAAAAATTTCAGCCTATGAACATTTCCCCCAGTGAAGATATCTCGCTCTGAAAATTTTGACTGCACATCGAGCAACTAGCTCAAAAGTTTCAACATTTTCTATTAATATATATATTCCTGCTTGCTCATATTAAAATAAATATTTATTCAAGAATATGAAGACAATAAGTAAAGCAGAAGCCTACTGTAATTCCTATATTAGACAAATAAAAAATTACAGCCTGAAGCACAAGAGGGTAAAGCAGAAACACATTAATTCATATGTGTTGATGCTCCACCGTCGCCACTGCCGTATACTGCCGTGATTTTCTCTCTAAACGTAGTGAGTACAACTGGCTAGCTAAATTATTCAGTGCGCATCAAGCACGAAAAATGTTTTCACTGATTTTTTCTTCCACATTAATGCATTGTTACGTACCCGGTCAACTCATTATAGAACGAAACCGTAGTTCAAGTGTAATAGTCTTAATACAAGATTATACTACAATCCTTATGAAGACAGTCTAGGGGTTCTAGATCTGAAGAGTTGGTCGGTGTCAGCTGCAGTCTATCTGAGGGAAGCGTGTCTGCTCAGTCAGTCAGACCAGGGCGCTCCAGGAGCAACTACATACCTAATGCTGGGGACACACTGGGCATTTACACAGACAACTTGATACACGGATTCGAGGCTCGGACGTCATTTATGCCACGGTATCCATGCTACCGATTTTATGCATGTGTCGAAACGGCAAGTGAACTGCTCATCCGACCAACTAGTTCGGAGTAGAAATGCGTATATGTCCCCGGCATAACGAACTCAGTATGCAATGTTGCCTTAGTTCGAGGGTCGAAACCTGAGAAAAGATCCCAGTTGCCACTTTGTTTAGCAAGCTCATTGATCCCTCAGTGGCCGTGGAGCAAGGAGACTGAGCAGCCTTGTCGTGCAGTTAACATTGGCCTTAGCAGCAGCAACGCCGTGCGACTGCATATAGCTCGTATCTGAACTATGTCTCTGTCTAATTTGGTAAAGCTTCTGCATACTGAATTGCGAAGAGTCTTTATGGACAACCAATACCTTAATAATGTTTATCTTTTATGCGTACTAAGCCCAGATATCTCGTGGTCTGTGCCCCGAAAATATAAGAGCTGGTTTCGAGATGTCTTAATTGTCTTTTTCGCGACCAGCAGAGTTTACTGTTGTTTTTAATTTACGAAAATTGATAATATGAGTTTCTAGTCATATCATATTTTCCCCGAAATGAATGAATGACAGAAGTGGACCCCATTATCATGCAATGCTGAAAATATTCCATGAAGAGGTTAATAGCAATTACGAAGAAGTGCGTTGAATTATTAAAGTTTCACTTGTTACATCAGTCTTCGTACAATGCTTAACTTGTTTAAAACACTGCACATATTGTAAATTTTTCTGAATCATTTGTCCAATAAGCGATTTCAATAGTGAATGTTACATGAAATTAAAAGTAGTTTGATAGATAGCGTATTTGGTAGCAGTATCTAAAGTTGAATATCTGTGCAAACGTGTGGTATCACGTATCGTTACCTATGCAGCTATCATCTGAGCTATGAAACTTCTGAGTTTACAGCTCTTTCGTGAAAAATCTTATTTCCGGCCTGGTATCAGCACTGAAGTACCTGAATTAAACATCCCCTTTTACAAGAATATTTGCCTACTATTCACCTCATTTTTCCAAATGCCATAATTCAAAAAGTTATGGACGGATTTTTATGAAAGTTCCATGAGTTGTTAGGTATGTTACGAAGAGTAAATCATAAAATTTTTGTGATGATCTATTAGCTTGTTCGTTCTTTAGTTTGTTACTTTTATTAATTTTATGCTTGTTAGTACAATAACTCAAAAAATTATGATTGGATCTTTATGAAATTTATAGTTGTTAGTAATGTTAAAAGACATAAATGATTAACTTTTTGGGATGACCGGTTGGTTCGTTTGTGAGTTTGACTCATGTTTGTCAGAATGTTTGTTAGCAGCATAACTCAAAAAAATTATGAACATATCTTCATAATACTTACTGAAACTGGTAATGCCGTTGAAGAGCACAAATGATTAGATTTTGGTGTTGTACAAAAAAAAAATCATGGTCTTAGAATAAATTTTAATTTTTCGTAACTGTTGTCTTGCTTGAGGGAGTGTGCGCTCCAGGATTGCTCTAGTTTGCTTAGAAAAGCCCAGATATAAATTTGTGCCTAGACTACTACCTGTAGCATATTTTTGTGAAGCATTTAGCCGCTTCCAGCAGGGATGATGTTCAATGCACGATCTTGGTTGGCACTTCTGGTGATACTTTCTGGAACGGGCTGCCTTACCTTTACAAGTTCTGCCATTCACGGTGAGTGCTTTTGTGACGACATTGCCTTCAGTTATTTTATTTCAAATAATTAGTTCACGTAACTGTATATCTTTTATATAGCTCTCTTTTATTACTTTTTCATAACCTTACTTCATCTGACTCTATTATACAAAACTCCAGTTCATCTAAATTTGTTTCACATAGCTCTGTTTTGTCATATTCCATTTCACTTAACTCTATGTCAGATAATTCTTTTCCAGATAACGCAATTTCACCTAATTCTCTTTCACAAAACTCTATTTCTCTTTCACATAACGCACTTTGTTCCTTGGCTTTTATTTCTCATGTAAATTTGTACTTGATTTGCATACATGTCGTATAAGAATCCCCTACGTACAAGATTCTGAATTTTTTGAGTGCAAGTACATAAGTAAATATAATATGCTTTATGTTCAGCTACACCCCACTCTTGTCAACATAAAGCCGAAATTATTGCTGTTGTCTGAAATTCTAGATGAAATTCGATGTTAGCTACGTAATAGTACGTAAGTTTGGTAACGCTGGTAGTAATTGATGTTGGTTAAGACCTCTGCAGTTTCAATGCTCCGGAAAAAACAGGTAGTGTGAACAGTTCTTCATTTAAACTGCAACCGGAACATAGATGACCATGCTTCTTTACGCTCAGGCACCCACCCTGACCTGCTGTACGTTTGTACAGATTATGAGGAATTAGGATAACTCCACGGTGTTTACAACCAACATTCAATTTACTCAATACCTTTTCCTCTGCTGGCATGAAAGTTCTGTCAAACTTTATTAGGGTCACTTAGCGAAAAAATACATCGGTTTCAACGTCGCATAAAGTTATTAAATGTGAAGCTCTAAATTTTTCGCTTGATCAATACTATAGTATTTTAACACGAAACATAATCTCTTACGCTCATGGGTTGTTTAGTAATGGAAAGGTACGACGAACTCTATGATAAAGGAAACCAGTGTTTCAATTGGTATTTGCTGGCGTTTTATGTTGCGCTTATTTTACGGTACAGCATATCCTATCTAGCGACAGTATATGACACTCTGAAGCAAATGATGACATGCAGTGAGTGAATATCAGTATGAATGAGTGACTGCAGTTCCTTCTGAATGACAGTTTTCTAAATAGACGGAGATGATATTATTCACTAGTACGAACTACTTCCAGGGGATGCGAGCATTCCACCCCTCTCCTCTCTTTCAGCCCTGATTTCTAACGCAACACTGTTTCCTTTTCAGGTGTAAATTCTCCTTCGAGCCACAAGTACACCGCTACCACAGAATGCGAGGTGGCTTTCATCAATGTTCTCGCTTATGACGTCACAAGCCGGGCCCTAATTGTGTATGATGCAGAGCATTTAGGTACGTATCGCTCAGTCAGTATTTCATCAATTACTGTACATCCAGAAGTTCTGAATATTTTCAGTTTTCTTTTTCAATAGACAGCGCCTTGTCTTCTGCTTTGAAAGCACATGGCAGAGTCCTTGTTAAAAAGTCGAAAGTTCTGCATTTTTTATTATTTTTTTTATGAAGACAGAGCATTGATCAACGCTGTAGCCAACAGGAAGTCTTATGGAGGTACTTGAACCTCAAAGTACGAAGGTACTTGAAGACCTCGGTCTTTTCGCAAACAATTTGCTCCTAATTTTAATACCTTCAACTCTCTTTCTTCTCGCTCTTCCATTCCACTACTGGAGTTCTTTGTATTGCTTGGAGTATTACACCCTCCTTTATGTTTCCTCTCATTGGACAATTTTATTAGGCTCTGCAATACATCTTATAGTCGGATCGTCGTCTGAAGTGTACCTTGTTCTATTGAACTTTACTGAAACATTCGGTAAAGTCAACCATGGTTCAACAACGTAAATTACGTAGTTCAGCCATAGGATCAACCACATGTGCCTATTGAACAAACTGAAGTACAGGTGTAGGATTGAAGGGGATAGGGTTTTCTCTCATTCGTGAATTTATTTTTGAGTATACGCAGAATGCGTCTGTTCCTCTGGCACAGTTATTTCGGGCGCCCCTCAGGGTAGCGCACTCGGCCCTTTGCTGGTTGTATTGTACACTAGTAACATGGTCTAAATGCAGAAAAACACTATAATCAGTTATACCGACGATTCCACTCGGACAACCGTGATTCACATCCGTGATGCTGTCGTCCAATCCCTAAATACTGTAGGGACCATGCATTAGTGCATGGTGGAGTGTGAAGCTGAATGACTGTCAGTCGGTCTCGGATACTTTTATTCCAACGTCCGCCTCGGAAGAAAGGTAATATTGTGCTCCAGAGGTCTAGCTCTCTGAAGATCCTCGACGTCGGGTGCAATAAGACGTCTTGTTTGTCGTGTTTCCAGTTGGATTGGCTCCTTTATTTGGTAATGCCGAGTTTGATGACAGAGATGAAATCCGTAGATGCTTATATGTTGTAGTAAATCTTCCTTGTATGAGCTTCGTCTGCTGCCAGCCATCTGCGTCTGCTGGACTAACGTGTTAGATCAGCCAGTAGGATGTGACCAGAATGATTACCTGTGATACCTGGGAAATCTATCCCATTAGCTAAGTGCTGTCACTGTTGTGTGTTTTAAAGGGTATTCTACGGTGAATAATATTATTTTTTCTTGTATCCCAGCACTCAAGATCTTCAGGAGAAACACATGAATTGAGAAGGTTATTAGGTACTAAACTCGCCAGTCCAGTCGGTGTTTTATGCCTAGGTTTGTTCTCATTTGGAGCTCGTTGTAGGGATTCGTGATCGGCTGAGTGGATCGACAAGTGTTTGATCCAGCTGTTAATGATGTTTCGATGGATCCTTATTTTAGCTGCTTCTAGTGTGTCCTGGTGCTACTTAATGCTTCATAATAATAATAATAATAATTATATATAGTAATTTATTTGCTTAGGCTTGAGCCAGGATATTATAAAAGAAATTTAAAAGGCCCAATGTCTGCTCTTATTATTACCTTGCGAATTTTCTTTGACCAGCAATATCCACGGCCTTGTCACGCCATTTAAGCACCACCTACCGCCCGTCCCTGTCCCTTAACTGGAGTAATAATGAAGTCAGTCAAGTATCTGGTGAACTGGGTATGCAGCTCATCAGCGGCACAGTGCACTCATCAAAATTATTCCTCCTTCTGTCTCCAAAGAACCTTGTTGTTTGGTTCAGAGAGGTAAGTCTAAATTTAGCTTTGATCTACAGCCGGCATCGAAGGAATGGTGTACACATTACTACACAAGTTTAGGAAAACTGTTTTTATTTTCTTTTTTGTTTCGTCTGAGAATCTGTTTCTGCGTTCTAGAAACATGTTTTCACCCTTTTGATTGACACTCTTACTTCGTCTGTAAATGCGAAATTTCTGTGCTTTGAACTTTTTTATTAAGTTTGCATTCTTATTAGTCCGACATCTTTTTCGCTTTGTGTTAAGCACCGGTAATTCTAAAGGCCTAATATTTAGCCTGTTCTTCACTAACATGTTTCTTTCCATATCGACAGCTGACGAGGAAACATGGAACAACTTGGCAACATGAATTTGTAATGTGTTCTTCATCACATGCACAGGAACAAATATTACCTTACCTGACTGTCAACACTCGTGTACTGTTTTTCGAACTCCTTTCTCCATATCGCAAAAACTCCAGAATAGTTAAAGAACCTCGCAATTATTTTGAAGACAAAAACTGTAAAGCTAAATCAGAACCGTCAGAAGAACACATCCAAATGAAGCGGCCAGCCCATCCGGGAACAATTAAAGAATCGAAATTGGGTAGGAATTCTAATTTTTTGATTGGGAAGGATTCAGAAAAGAATTCCAGTTTCGCCACAAAACAAGAGTTTCCCCTATACACCAATGATGAATCTGAAAAAAGTCGTAATTTGGTTCAATGTTCAAGAGAAATGTCCACTTTGAGAGTTTACAGATCGAAAATATTACACCAAAAGAGAGGAGTAACTTGGTCAGAACTGCAGAGCCTCTGTTATAATGGCAGGTAGGTTCACTTGAAGCTTCATTGAATAGTATGATATAATGTAGTTAACGATGAATCTGTTTATTTATCTGCTTATATGTTTGCCTATCTCTCTATAAATTGCTTTCTCTTTTATTCTATTTTCTGTAACGAATGAGGGTTTTGCAAAGAACAGAGAGAAAGCAAGTTTCCCGTATCATGAATGTGCCTTAGCCGTGGAGTAAATATATATAAATTGATAAATGAATCTTACCAGCTTGAAATCCGGATGTTTATTTTCAGTCGCAATGACTGTTTACTGAGACCGGATGAAGTAGTCCTTTGCCAAAAATAAATGGTCTTCGCTCACCTCTTCCCACCATGAAAAGAAAAAATCAAAGAGACAGGTGCAATATATGCTTAATTATATTCCCTATACAGCTGATTGCTAACGACTAGGAGCAGAGATGAGTGTAAATTTCTTGTCTTGTCATGCTTGAGTCACAACTGAGCCCCGCAGCATTTCGTATGGTAACGATCATAGTCAAATGAACAGGAACGGGCATTTCTTCAGTATTTATAGGAGAAAATTGGCAGCTACCCTAGCGTCACAATCGATCGCTTGCATCAAATCGCTCGTTTGTATCCTAGATACCAGTGCTATTTAAATGTCCAGAGCCGCACCAAGAGACAATGATGACGTTACAAGGGTCTCGACCGGTGGATTTGAGGCTCGCTTAGCCGTTGCGCGTCCGTATCTTCCTTTGTTTGCTCAACCGGTGGTTAATAAATCATTTGGGGGGATGATGCTTATTGTTTCCTGCGCGTTCTATCAGCAGCAGGACCTTAATAGTGCTGCTTGCAGGAGAAGAATTATCGGTAACGCTCATTTCTGTCGATGCTTTAATTTGAACATCAATTATGTAAGGCGTGTGCACATCAACTCTTTTAATACCGCGGGCACGCCATGAGCAAATAAACTGTTGTTGCTTTAATTTCCTTGCCATTGATGTTTGACAGAAGAGAACACTTATTGATAATTAAGTAGGCAGATATTTACTCTTATGAATTCTGTGATTAAATTTTATGTCCTATTTTTTCCTGACACCTCATGAACTTCCTTCTTAGCTCCCGCACAAGGTTATAACCGTTCTTCGATAATGTACAGCCGTGCATCCAAATTAAAATATCCTCATCAATAGGCTCAGCACTCTAACCACCTAGCCACTCTGAGGATGAGTTGAGCACTTGAAGCAGCTACAACAGCGAGAGTGTTCTTTAACTATTTGTCATTGCAAAAAAAATAATAATGATAATAAGAGCCTTAGGTCACGGAATGTGACCCGGCGCCAGAGTGTAGAGCTGAATATCGCTCAACCGATCCAATTTGGGCCGTGAAATCCCCTTTATAATAATAAATAAATAAGTTCTGCAGTACACCAAATACAGTTGTAATTTCACTACAGCTTCGGGCCACAAGAGCTGGTTGACCCCGCAAACGGGACTGTGAATCCTGGTGAATGGTTCCAGGGCCCCTTGGACAGCCACCGCGATCTGCACAACGCCACCCTCCGCGTGGTATCATTTACGAACGAACCTTGGGTCATTGTGAGTTCACCTACAGCATCTGTCGCCTTCCTCCCTTTACCAAGGAAATAAACTCGTTTATTTGCTAGACAAATTTCTCTTCACCGCTGAAAAGACTTATGTCAGTTAATGGGTGTATTGTTTACAAGAAATTGAAATTGATCATTTAGGAATAACCTCTGCTGAGTAAGAACACAAGACAAAGAGTAAAATATCGAAAACTACTCTGAAATGCATATGTATACAGTAAAGTCCCACATAACGCGTCTTTTTGTACCCGCGCTATACGGTTACCCGCATAACGCGAGCTTAAATTATTTTTATAGTCCTCCATGAAGTTCATGGAAAACCTGGGTTTGAAGCAGTACGCGAGTTATTGAGGTAACTGAAATACCCTTTAAAAATATGCATAGTTATTCAACAAGAGTATACATTGAGTTGTATTCAGTAACAGTATTATTTTACTGTTAACTGATAATAAAATAGCAATTAAAAACCTCCTATTATGGTGAAACAATGAATAATAAATGCTGCTGTGTCTTTTATTTTCTACTTTTTTCTTAGAATTAGAGAGTACTTTCTGTTAGTTTAAATTATCTTGCAATGTTCGTATTCGTATCATCGGCTTCATGTTTCTCAAACACTGGTCTTTTTAAATCGATAATCACTTTAATTCTTTTCCTTAACGCTTGTTTTTCTTTTCTTACACTAAAATCCATCGCAAGGATGGATAAAACTGTAAATTATGCAGAAACAAGTATGATTTGGTTTCCATCAAACAGCACTGTTGCACTGTATACACCCAACAATAATTTTAATCAGAATGAGAAGACCTTAATGGGAGGACTCACGGGAAATATCTAATAGTGACGTCACCTGGACGAACGATACGGCTTAGCAGCCTATGAGTACAATATTTGAATTAATTTCGCCACAAAAATGCTAATTTTATCCCTAAAGCACATGAATATATGAAGAGAATATATACCAACTAGAGCACTCTGAGAGCGCATACCTTCGCCAAGTGAGCCAATGGTAGCAAAAATTCAAATTGGCTCTGAAACCATAATTTTCTTTGCATAAACTCCAAAATCTGATCATTTGTGCCTTTTTATATTAATA
>LQNS02277096.1:451932-466948 GCA_001587735.2 Parhyale hawaiensis | reverse complement strand
TCTCAGGTCACTGTCAATACCTTCGTCTGCTTGTGAGATTTGTCTTTAAGATTTTTGAGCCATATATAGGCCCAGTATTTGCGAAAAACGAGTCTCAGATTTAATTTAATTATTATACCTTCAGTCTTATTTCTCCTTTAGTGGAAAATATTTGAACATCTGATTCTGTTTAAGATATGATTTGAATTAATAATAGTACATAGTTTTTATGCCTGTTCTGTCCAGGTGGAACGCAACGAAGCAGACTTGGGTATCAACGAGATCACCATCACTGCTGATCGTCTACAAGTTGTTGACATTTCCAACTTCTATTATTTGGATACGATGGCCATCATTACCCGGACACCCAGAGCCCTTGTGCCTCTGTCCTCTGTTTACCGACCTTTTTCTCCCTCTGTGAGTATTGTTCTAGAGAATGGATTGCTCCTCTTGCTAGACGTAGTAAATACTAATACAGGTAGTTCGGTAATACTTGTATTATTACAGGTAGTATTGCATAAAAAGTACCTTTACAAGAAGTAATATTTGTAGATATATCATCGATGGGATGGCGAAGTCGACCCCACTAAGCTTGACTCATCTGAACCTCAGACAGGAGCGCTGACTTCGTCACTTTCAATCGTGTCGCGGGTGTTGATAGCAACCCATCCACTCGTGAGACGGCTGGAAACTCCCTTTTATGGAGCAGGATTGCGTTTTCAGAAGTCTCATGAGTAATCGATTGAAGGTTAACGCCTGACAGATGGGTCAACGGGGTGCAACTACAGCTCCCGCTGGAAGCTCCAGACAAGTTAAGCCTAGTGGGCTTAGCTCAGCTAGAAAACTAAAAATTGAGGAGCAAATAGATGACATGAACTCTATGAATATAGATACTTAAACTGTGGGAACATGCTTCCTTTAACCACAACTCACCGAGTTATAAATGACATGTATAGGCGAATTAAAAGAAACGTTATCAACATCATTCCTAGTATCAAATATTTTAAATAAGTAATTAACTAAACATGTAGATTAAAAGAAATATATTACATCTATATTTGTAAATAAAATAAACAAGAATAGGAGTTCATATCTTGTAATTGGCATCCGAGTTCATACACTTCGGTGTCCATTGCCGGAAACACACTGTACATTTGGACCTAAAGTAAAGGTAAAGTCAACTTATACCACACCCTCACCCGGGACACCCACATGCACTGGTTTGTGCTGCAGATATAGGCCCACTGGCCCCAGATGAGTAAGTGTAGTCGCAGTCGCCCTCGGGTCACAAAGAACCATGGCGCCCATTTGACGGAAGGAAGAAATGACCCGAGACCCCCACCCCCGTCATATCTGAGGAAGGCAGTTTCGCCCCAGCGCTGTGCATGCACGCACAACTGCCGAGTCAGCACACCAAGATCTGCAAAAAGTTCGAGTGTCTGGTAGAGTATCGAACCAGCGAGCGATACATGGTGTTAGAGCTGAGAACGGAAGCATGCAGCTTCTTAAAACTTAAAGGTGATGTTCAGCTTGCCCATCGTACACCCGGTGTACTGTGAAAGTCAGTAGCACAGATACGGCAGCTTGAACGATGTCGATGTACGAGATGAACATCCGCTGATGACCTTCAGCGTGCGACTGTATAATGTGTCCTCGGCACGAGGTCGCAATGAGTCTTCTCTGCGTAGCTCTATCTTGTATCTTACCGGCTTCCCAGCAATAGCACTATTAGGTGCCTAACATGGGCGGTACACCAAGCGGTGTAAGGTTAAGCTTTCGGTTATGCCCTTTTTAACTCCTCTGGCTGCCCAGGGGTGCTGAAGGATAGATAGTGACCCACAAAATAGGGTTGGAAATAGTACATCCACGGACTTCACGAAACTGGTATCGTGTTGTCCATGGTACATCTTAGTACCCCTTGCTTAAAATCATTTAATCATTTTATTAAGGAACGTAATTGACACTTGGAATGAAATTATAACTCTCAATAGTTTAAAAAATTCTTTTCAAACAAACGTATGCTGCTAGACTGCTGTTGGGGAGACTAAGGACCCGTGTCCGTGACGACATCCCCTTCCTCCCGCAGATTCGTTGATTGTTGGGTCAGACCTTAATTAAGTGGCCGCAGTTCCCTTCCTCTAATCAAAAAATTGTTACGCTGTTATTTCCTGTAGCTGCTGAGTTAATGAAAAACTGAACATCCATGAGATCAACAGACGTAAAAGCAATGATTTACACGGGAATAATCTCCATTGGGTTCCACATTACGTTATGTGAAATGTAAATGCTTTAGATATGATAGCACTGCAGTCAGCATGCACCATAGCGGAGCCACCTATCTTGCTTATTACTAATTTCATAACATTACTTTTTCTACGGGTGCGAGGGTATTGTAGATATTCTGCAAGCAGCCTGGCATACCTATGGTAGATTAACCGTTGGGAACTACTGAATTTCTTCTTAGCGCTCATTAAGAAATGGCATATGTTATCAATTGGTCCCGACGCCGTCCTTCAGGAATATGGACCTCCATGTCGTATTTGACATCTGCTTCTTTAACATATTCCACAACCCAGCACCGACTTCTTCAGGTATCGGACTGCCATTGACATTCTGTTATAAATGATGCCCACTTGTGCGAGTACTGCGACATGGAATACTTTTGCTGCTGATTATTGACGACTCGTGACTTTACCTGCTCTACTTAAATGGAGTTCTTACTTTAACTTTGAAGTGTCAAGCTATTGGAACCTAATTCATTCATTTTTCTGAGCCAATTTTGATGATTGTGGTTAGCTGCAGCAAGAGTGATGAGACGCTGCCCTATAGTATGCGTACTCTGTTACCCCAACGGCCATCGTAGCACCACCCATTGGGAATATTAGAGCATTCATCCGACCCTATCCAATGCCGCTCACTGTACAGTATGCCAGTCCACATCGGATAAATGATAATCTATTCACGATAAAGCCCCAGTTCTTATACATGTCACTGAGCTACATATAATGAATGTTGATGAATTTTGCGATAACCAAAACCACATCTTTAGAGCTCTGGAGAAAATAGCCAAAAATTTTATAACAGGATAGCATTGAAATCCTTGTCATGAGAAAGGCTGGTTATTTAAATTATAAAAAACCTTTAAAATAACCACTCAGTGAAGAGCATAAACTCACATCTGTCTGAAGGCGCTCTTGTTTTTAAGTTTCATAGAATAACCATGTCACAAGTTGTTTGATATATGCGAGTAAATTTCTTAATCAGTGACAACTGGTACGTGGTATTCGGATACAATACGATTTCGGTTGTATGTATAAACCAATCAATATCACTGATAAGGTAGGCGTAGGTTTTGGATTAATGTATTTTTGCAATTAATAAGCTGTTACGTCGAAGTGTTGGGTATATGCGACAATATCTCATGTTTTAAGCTATGTTGAATACGGTAATTCTTTATTTTCCTTGCTAGTTAACGTTATCGACTGGGTGCAACTGGGAATTTTCATATAATGGCGTCGGTAACAGAAATACGAGAGGCGTTATCGTCTGCACAAATTTTGAATATGGTTGTTTTGGGAAATGATCACGTGATCAGCAGTGCAGTATTTTATAATATTGTAGGAGGTAGTGCAATAATTATGAAAAAAAAATCATTATTGAGTAAAAAGGAGAAGTTCTTAGCCTAAGCAGTAGTTGCGAAATCAGAGAAGTACCGTAAGTTTCTATCTATGTCTAAAATTAAAGTAGCATAGTTAGTAGTTAATAATTGATGAAAACTGAAATGCTGTTACAGCTTAAGAGTAGTTAAGAGACGAAAAATACAAAACACAGTCATTAATTAAAAGTACGTTGTTGTTGTTGTAATAGAGTATTTAGTCTTGAAACACCTAAAAAATTTACATTCTATTGTAAATTAAACTAACATTTTTTATAAGTTAAGCATTACTCGAGAACTAAAAAAGACTTAGTATTCAATTAAATAACGATATTGTAATGGTTTTCAATAGTATTATTTTCGAACTCTTCAAACAGAAAATCCAAAATAGAGATCGTTTCTGAAACTGACACTTCCCGAAACAGAAAAAATCCAGAAATGAAGACTGTGCAGCGACTGTGCTCTAAACTCTACAACACGCTGTTACCGTGCTGTATAAGCACGCTTAGGCGTGAATTGAACCTATTGCACGGCAAAATGTGCAGACCCGGCACGCGTTCGTTTTTCTGATTTATGTAATTCCCGCTTGCACGCCAAATAGTTGGGCCATTTTCATAAGATTCGTGACCCCTGAGAGCGGAGGTATACGTTTCTCATTGGTTTTGACTCTTTGGAGGGATAAAAATTAAATTTAGCCCCCATACTCTCGCCAAAAGTGTGGGTATAACTTTTGAGAGCCCTGAATTCAAAATGGCCAGTTCAGAAATTAACTTTTTCCTGGTTTGGCTTAGAGTCACAGAGTGCTGTAGAAAATATGTTCTATAGGTTTTTTGGCATGAGCATTCCTTTATGATGTTCTTATATTGATTTGATCGGTTTTTCATATTCAGATTCACTATGACCGCCGATTTTGAGCACCAAACGTTCAACTTAGCTAGGTCATTACAAACCTTTTATAGTAGGTTCACCTTCTTACTCCATGCCAATGCAAGCCCTTACATCATTCTCATCAACGACAAGTATGACCTTCCTTTCACCATCGAGGATGATGAGTACGATCGAAGAGCAGCAAAACATGTACATATTCCAAGTGTTTTTCCAATGCCTACAGACACATACCCAGCAGGTGCTGCTGAATTGAACCACCTGATGGGCAGATCAGGGAACAAGATCAGGCTGCAAAACTCCTCAGGGTACAGCTGACAGCAGAAGCTTCTATGTTGTGTTGTGAAATATTCTACTGAGAGGGAGAAAGAGCAACCAAACTAAGCACTGCATGGTGTGGCAAACACGGCCTTTATTTTCAGGCATCCAGAGGCTGACACATGGATGTTAACTGCCTGTGCCAAGCTCAGGACGGCAAACTTTAATGGGGCAGTTGTGCTTGACAGCAAAGAGACAGATATCTACGTTGAAGCAGCATATCTCGCTCAGCAACTCCCAGGCGATGACTTATCAAACGCAAGCATGTCTTTATGTCTTAATCAACTGCCGTGACCTGCTACCAGAAAAAGTCTCGCAGATCATCACTCCCTCTCAATGTGATCACTGGCTCTAAGGCCATGGAAAGAAAACGGTGATGGAAACGGTGATCTCTGATTCCGAGGCGAGAAAACTCCTGAGACGAATTGGTGAAAGCATCGACTTGGAGGATAGTATCAGAGCTGATATGAAGAGTTGAAGACCTTTGTACTGTCCTGTATCTGTGATCGAAGTGCTGATGCGTCTTGCGAGCAAGCAAGGGCTTCCAAGTGGTAACAAATGAAGAAGCGTATGATCCGCCTCCCACCTGATGACGACTCCTTGAATCCTATTGTTGAAAGAACAAACTATACCACACATTGCCAACTACACTACAACTTGGTTGACCATCCATCCATTATTGGTCATGGCTGGGAACTTGTGAAAGGAAAATGTCGACCAGGGCGCACACACAACCCACCTTGCCCCAACGGCTCATGCATGCTTCCCGACTCCTCAGAGGAAAGTGAATCTGAGAGTAAAATGAGCGAGTCTGGGGATTCAACAGATTCAGAAGTACAAAAGTCCATGATTGACGTAGAACAATTGATTCAGTGCAGTACATTTGCTAATCAATATCAATATTTTGTTTGATATTTCCTTGTGTTTCTACGTGTTTCAACCATTAACCTTGGTTTTGTTGTTAAGTGATTTTTGCGTTTTTACTTCTATCATTAATAAACTAGAGCACTCCGAGAGCGCATACCTCCGCCAAGCAAGGCAACGGTAACGAAAAATTCAATTTGGATTTAAAACAATAATTTTCTTGTATAAACTCTAAAATCTAATCAGTTGTCCCATTTGATGGTATTAACAGTTTAAGTATTTTTCGTGAAGATCGGTTGATAACTTTTTTTGAGTTATGATGCTAACAAACATTATGACAAACATAAGTAAAACATACAAACGAACGAATCAATTTGCAGCAAAATTTGATCATTTACGTCTTTTGACATTACTAAACACTCCTATAAATTTCATAACAACCCATTCATAATTTTTTGAGTTATTGTGCTAAGAAGCATAATATTAGAAACAGCGATTAACGAACGAACCAACAGAGCACTCCAAAGATTTGATCATTTACTCTTCGTAATATACCTAACAACTCATGTAAATTTAATCAAAATCCGTCCATAACTTTTTGAATTATGGCATTGGGAAAAATGAGTCAGACAAACAAACAAACGGATGGGTGGATCCTCACTAAAAGTTAATCATCTGTTCCTCCTAACATACCTAACAATCCCTGTAAATTTCGTCAAAATCTGTTCCTAACTTTTTGAGTTATCTCGGTGACAGACAGACAAAGGGACAAATAGACAGAGAGACAAATCCGACGAAAACATAACCTCCTCGGAGCAGGTAAAAATTTCATAAATAAATATTAGATCCTACTATGAAAGGTCTGTTATGATTAGAACCCGGATTAATTGCAGTTTACAGCGTTAGTGCTGAATGAGCTATAAATGCAATACCGGTAACTGCCATGAGAGCTATAAATGCACTATATTAGGCCGTGTTCACACGTCCCTCATCGTAACGCGCCCTCATCGTAACGCGTTCAGTCAAATTGATGGACGCGGCGCGTTGACTTGACAGAGGCAGTTGCATCAAATGCAGGAGACTGATGGAAGAAGCATGTCCGTTTTGAACGCTCTGCGTCATTCAAGTTCGGTGAACAAAACCTATGACTATTAAAAATTGTCCTCTGCAGCGTTCACAGATCATAGACAAGTCGGTAAAAATGTTTTTTAATCATCACTTTAATGATCAGAATCACTGTACCCCCGCTTAGCACAAGAAAACTAGAAAACCTGGAAATTTTGTAAGAACACGGACGCCATCTTTGATTTGGAAGCCCAATGGATCGCTCTGCGCTGATTTTTCTTCTATCGGTTTCTATCAAAATCAGGCTGTGAGATTATGGGATACGTACGTGACATTAGACTGACGCGAAATGTAAGCGAAAATGTAAAACGATATCATAACTGAATGCGCGACATCATTCATTTGAATGAAGGGCACTATTACGTGTTTATAAAAAGTTGACCCACAGCTCGTTTTTATTTTCGTGATTGAACGCATTACGATGAGGAAAATACGAACTCGCCCATAGATAACATAAAATATTGCATTTATAGCTTGCATTGTACATATTATGAAGTCATGTGACACGGGCATTTATTGTCATGGTTAATGAATGCCATTGATAAGTATAATAAATGTCACGTGCAACAAGATTTCATGCGCTCTGACAACTGGTTCCTTTATCAATTATTGTTCAATGTTTTTGTTGGGGTAAAAATATAATTGAGTTGCAAAATCTCAAAATGTGACTGTTTAATTTTGTAACATTTTTCGTTCCGGGGATTAATCATGGGAACAGATATAGCAAATATTTGTAAGGATCATTCCTGTCATTAGGAAAGAATTATTGTCTATTAGCATAAGCGCAATGTACATATACTAACAATTGGAATTTGGAATGATATAGGTGTCCGTTGACCCACTGACATGCAATTCCGGTTTGCAATCTGACCTCTTCAATTTTTTACTGTATTTGTCTTCTTCTTGTTTCCTATTTCTTCCAAAATCGGCGATCATAGTGAATTTGAATATGAAAAACAGGTCAAATCAATAAAAAACATCAGAAATGAAACCCCCATGCCAAGAAACCCCACAGAACATGTTTCATACAGCACTCTAAGCCAAACCAGGAAAAAAATAATTTTTTGAACTGGCAACGGCGGCCATGTTGAATTCAGGTCTCTCAAAAGTTATGCCCACACTTTTGACAGGGAAATGGGGGCTAAATTTCTTTTTTTTTTATCCCTCCAACAAGTCAACTCCAATGAGAAACGTATACCTCCGCTCTCACTGGTCACGAAACTTATGAAAATGACCCAACTAAAAGCGCCAGGTGTATTTCACGCCTCTGCGCGTGTAAACGTTGGAGAAAATGTGTAGTTGTGTTGAAGTCAGTGTGAACTACCAATTTTTCGTGCTGAAGATCAAATGATATATTGTTTGCTTACATACTGCAGACACCTTACATAAGTAGGTATAGATGCCACCGGCAACAAACTGCATTTTTTTAACTGCCTGGCACGTACACGCATCCAGCGATGCACGAGCACTCACTGCCCACAGCACGTGTCTGATTTGAGGGTCCAGAGCACGCCTACGTGTGTAATTACGTAGTGCAGGTGTTTGTGTGCTCGTTTTGAGACAAGCTTTCGGCACGCATTCACGTGCGTTTCCAGCACGCCTGGCTTCTCTCAGTGCTGCAGAATATAGTTGACAAGTAGACTTACCTTCCCCCAGGTGTGGGCGGCTGTGTTGGGGACGGTGGCAGGGACCGGAGCCGTGTTCACGTGGCTCATTCATCATGAACGCGGCAGAACACTTACGGTAAGTTGAATATAGACGAAATGAAGATCGGCGCCTAAATTAGATAGCGCAAAAAGATGAACATGCAATTGGCACCACTGACGAAGCCAGGCACAGACGCTCGGTGTCAAAGCGCAACCCAAGCCTTCCTCAAGTTCACTATGACGTCGTTTGTGTACATTGTTTCGTTGATCCAGCTAAGTTGTTGTCATAGACGAGAGGAATAGTACCTACCAATCATTTCATTTGTCAACGAAATTTAGCGTGCCTTGAGATATCCACGTAACAGTGGTAAGTTGGCTCCGAGCATATGTTGAAGCCTAGCAAGCGGTTGACTATGACGTCATCGTTGGAACAAATTTTCGTGTGAAATACTGAAATATTTATACCACGCGTCTGCCTTCATGTGTCTCTGGTCGGTACTCTTTTGATGCCAGAACCACACCGTACAGTTGTACGCTGGACTCGTAAACAGACTCCACCCCGATACACGGTTGTTTGTTGTAGTACAGCCTCCAAGAGGTGGGGCTAAAGCGCCGCACTCTTTGACCGCATGGAGGAAATGGGTTGATGCGTTTCGATACTGTAGCCGAGTGCTGAAGGACTCGGTCAATCTTACCACTGGGATAAAACAGTGAGGCCGCACCTCAGTCAGACTGTAAGTCCTGAAGGGACCAAATAGGAGAGGGCATGAGTGAAGTGCAGTGGGTCACAATGCACTACTCCTTACTGCATAATACATTAAAAGTTAGCAATATATAATGGATACGGTAGCATCAAGGTCCGCTCTTTAAGTTAAGCGTGACGATATTTGTTGCATGCTAAAGCGAGGCAGGTATCACATTGTTAACGCTTCTTCTTAGCGCATGCTGTTTTGAAGTGAACCGATGATCAATAATTGCTCAATATTAATACTTTTACAACTAGATTCTTAAGAACAGCGATTAATTAGCATGCATGTTTTAATGCAAACTGAACAAAATTGCTGTTTAATTGTTCGCATTATGTTTTTATTGCATTCTGAATTTACCACCGGTAAATTAATTAGCCTCTTGGATACTGTTGCAGCTGCTGTCAGCTTATTAAAAACTAGTAACCAAGTGACAGTAATGCTAAAGACGCTTCACTCTCTACCGCTGGAACCAAAAATGTATTTGCGAAGAAATAGCACTTGTTAAAATATCTCACGTTCGCAACGGTACAGTGTTAAAAACAAAATAAAAAGAATCACAAGTTCCCTAGTTGAAGAATCTTTTCTCATTTATATACTCAGCAGAAGTAGGGAAGTCACTAATTACAGCGGCTTTTAGCAGCGAGTGATAATGAAGGTTGTATCAATTGGCAACAGTGCGGTGTGTGTCGAAGTGCCAGGCCTTGCCGAATCCCGTAAGTACTGTTTGCTCAGCGCTGAGTACCGCTCATATTCTTGCCTTAAGAGATTGTGCTATGCTGCGGCCTGTCGGTTTCTGTAAGACTCTCTAGTTGAGTTTTATTCTTAAATCCAGTAAATTAAACGCGCAAATCAGAATGGCCTGCTCCGATCCACACTGAACGCTGTGGTGCGGACTGCTTATGAACACGAATTTTTCGGTACCAGCTAT
Organism: Parhyale hawaiensis; assembly: GCA_001587735.2. NCBI lineage: Eukaryota > Metazoa > Arthropoda > Malacostraca > Amphipoda > Hyalidae > Parhyale > Parhyale hawaiensis. The sequence continues at coordinate 456,799 of LQNS02277096.1, read as the reverse complement.
TTTTGAAGCTTCCGACTTAGGTATGTTTAGGGTGAGCCATACTGCTAAATTGGCCTCATGCTATGTTATGGAAGGTCGCGGGCTCGCAGGTTAGCTCAGCCGTAGCTGGACCTTCAGAACGTCTGCTCTAGTGACCAGTTCGCTTCCTTTCTTCCCTACTTCTAAAAAACTTTTTTTTGCGGTTTCGTCATCTATGCGGACTCGCTATTCCCCCAAAACCGAGGCTCTCCGTTTCCCTTGAAGCCTACAACGCTAGTCTTTCTTTCTACTCTATGAAGACCACTTGCGGCGGCATGAAATTTCCATCGGGAAGCTGAGGGATACCACGTTGCTAAGGGATATGTCTGTTGGTTCCCTAGAAGCAATAGCTATAAGGGGGCTGGAGCACGGTGTCAGTTCATTACAGGGGGGAGGGGCACAAGTTTTTCTTTGTCGCCTTCGCAACTATTATCAATTACGTTTTTTCATACAACCGCTACACCTACCGCTGTCTCGTAAATAATGCCACTTTCCTGATTATGGTTGTTATTGCAGCCATCTGCAGGCACGAATATGACTGTATTTCCTTCGTGAGCCAATATCTTTCTTCGTTTTAACAATGTAATGGCATGCAAAAGCGCAGTAATAATCTATTTTCGAACTTGTGGAATATTTTCGTCGTCTCGTAAATGACGCAGCATTCCTGATGATGGTTGTTACTACAGCCATTTGCACCAGCATGTGGGAGTAAAATATGGAATAGGGTCTTGACATTTGCTGTGGGTTACATGTATGTTAGTAACAGGGAAGCAATAATGGTGCGCTAACCGGGGCTTAGCTTATTATTGGGGGATGAAGCCCCTTTCCCTGCTTGGCCTTGCCACTAGCAAACATTGTTGTAGTGTACTGGAAGCCTGCAGTAATGTCTGCAATAATAATGTATAGTAAAGAATTACTTCTATTGCAGAGGTGTATGCTGGACATCCTTAGGCCGTTGCTGCAGCAGGGCGGACTGCCGCGCCTCTCAAGTTCGCCTGCCCGAATCTTCTTTTCTTTCTGGTTCATATTTTGTTTCCTGCTCTGCGGTGAGTTCCTCCAGGGGACAGAACCTCCTTCTCTTACTTTCTGGTTTAATTTCAATTCATTAAAGGTAATAGCTATTCTTCTTATGAAACCGAATTTTTCGTCTCCCAATATATTGTGCGTTTTTTTTTTTTCTTAAGAAGCAATCTTCTTTCTGGACTACGAAGTTAGCTTGAATGTCCATAGAGGGCGTGTTGCAATCACAACGGCTGAGTTACCTGATTCTAATGCGAATTGTGTTTTCTCGCAACTCTAGGGTAAAATCTCAGTTTACCGGACTCTCTTATAACTGAGAATTGCGTCACTTTCATAATTTCAATGGGTGACATAGCTTAAAATTGACGATCGCTTCGCATCTGAAGTTGAATATTTTGTTTTCATTTCTGGGGAGAACAAAATATTTAAGACCATTTTATTCGAGGTCATTTTTTGTCTGGATGCGTGGCTTTCGAGACATTTGACTTTGGTAGTAACTACCCTAGGTTAGGTTAGTTTACGTTATAACTAATAATAATAAATTGCTGCTAGCTATCATTAAATTGCTGCAGATCACAATTCCTCCTCCCCTAGAATGCCGATTTTTCAGCATTTCATAAGGGGAAAAAATAGAACTTCAAAGTCAAATGTCTCGAAAACCACGCGTCTGGCCAAAGAATGGCCACGAAAAAAATAGTCGTAAAATGTGCTCCACCCAGAAATGATATCAAAATACTATACTGAGACAAAAATCAATTACTAAATAGAAGTTGACTAAGTTTAAATCTAACGTTTCGGGATGAAAAATCCCATCATCAGAACAAAAGGAAAAGCTAACCTACAACCTATAAATAAAAATTTCTTTTATTTCTAAAACAATGAGGGGAACATGGATGTTCTCAGGGGGATGTCTAAAACGCGTATTAGCAGAGCTACTTGGAGGGCTGGATGTCAGCTCGTGTACAGTCGGCAGATGTGAAGCTAAGTGTAGACAGTTTGAAGCGGTACAGCCGAGGTCATAATGTTGAGGCTGGGTCTGGCTTTGTAGATGTGGAGCGACTCTAATGTTGTAAGTTGGATGGGAATGGAAAAGTCATTTTTTCTGCTAATGGGGTGGTTATTTTACTCTACATGTAGGCGGGGGGCTGACTTTGAGGGTTTCGCAAGTTGTAAACCGGTACAACTGGATACACCTAAGTGTTGGTCAATACGGGCTTTGTATAGTGTTGTCCACTGCTACCGATGTAAGAGGCGCTGCAAGCCTGGCACTGGTAAAGGTAGATAACACTGGACAAAAGTGGTGTGGGGGTTTGTCTTTAAATTTGAAGTAGTACCCTATGGTAAATGTGTTTTTGTATTAAAAATTGAAGTTGATATGTGGGAAGGCTTCAGAGAGGAACGCTTTCAAAGTGTTACCTGCACTAACAGATGCTTTGTTGTAGTACGAAAGCGAGTAAAAATGGTCTAATTCACGGACCGAGGGTTTGCTAATGCCGGGATCGAACAGTTTTTCTAGGAACTATTTGCAGTAGTGATCCAGAAAGTGGTACGGGTAACAGTTATTTTAGAAGAATGTTCGGTGAAAGTCAACTTCGTTGCAAAATGCACGGTAGGATGAAGACAAATAGTAAATAGTAGCAGCGACTGAAAAAACTTGTCCCAAGGCCTGAGAATGTGGGTTTTCTGTAAATTCCAGTGGTCAGTGTTGAGTCTTAGTTAGTTATTAAAACGTCGAGAAAAGCTAAAGAATTATTTGATAGATTCTCGGCAGTGAATTTGAAATTTGGATGTTTGCCATTGCCGCATTTCTGCAATATTTGAATGGTAAACATCCACATATCAAATTCACTGCCGAGAATCAATCAAATAATTCTTTAGCTTTTCTCAATGTTTTAATAACTAACTAAGACTCAACACTGACCACTGGAATTTACAGAAAACCCACATTCTCAGGCCTTGGGACGAGTTTTTTCAATCACTGCTACAATCAATTTAAAATCAATGCAATAAAAATTTCACTATTTCGAGCATACCATTTATCTTCCTCCTACCTTGCATTCTCAAACGAAGTTGACTTTCTCCGAACATTCTTCAAAAGTAACCGTTACCCGGCTCCATTTTCTGCATTACTACTGCAAATTGTTTCTAGACAAACTGTTCGATCCCGGCATGAGCAAACCCTCGGTCAGTAAATTGGACTACTTTCACTCGCTTCCGGACTACAACAAAGCATCTGTTAGTGCAGTTAACACTTTGAAAGCGTTTTTCTCTGAAGCCTACCCATGTCAATTTAAAATTTTCATACAAAAACACATTTACCATAGGGTCCTATTTCAAATTTAAAGACAAACCCCCCACACCACTTCTGTCCAGTGTTATTTACCGTTACCAGTGCCAGACCGGCAGCGCCTCGTACATCGGTAGCACTGGAGAATTCTTCAAAGCCCGTATTGACCAACACTTAGGTGTATCCAATCGTACCGGTTCACCCCTTGCGAAACCCTCTCAGTCAGCCCCCCGCCAACATGCTGAGCAAAATAACCACCCCATTAGCAGAAAAAATCACTTTTCCATCATAGAATTTTCCAATTCCATCGAACTTACAATATTAGAGTCCCTCCACATCCACAAAACCAGACCCAGCCTCAACATTATGACCTCGGCTGTACCGCTTCACATCTGCCGACTGTTCACGAGCTGATATCCAGTTCCTCCACGTAGCTCTGCTCATTCGCGTTTTAGACTTCTCCCCGACAACATCCATGCTCTCCTCATTGATTTAAAAATAAAAGAAATTTTTAATTATAGGTTAGTTTTTCCTTTTTTTCTGATGATGGGATATTTCATTCCAAAGCGTTAAATTTTAAGTTTAGTCGACTTTTATATAGTAATTGGTATCAAAATATTCAATTTCAGATGCTTACCAATCGTCAATATTAAAAATATCAACATACAGTATACATGGGCATTATACCAGTGAAACTCTACAGACCAAATGCTAATGCTTTTTCGTCATATAAGCATTAAGAATGAATACCTCAGGGCACTGTACCGTTAATATGTTGAATGCAGTATTTATTTATTTATTTATTTATTTATTTATACCTATACTACTCTAGTGTCACCCACAGCTCAAAATCGTGTCGCAATAGAATAACTCCTCATATATGAAGTGGCCTCATTTAACGTAAAGGCAATGTGAATTAACGTCATAGCCCAACCGGGAACTCTTCAGGAATTTGATTGTGTTGCAAGTACCTATATACTCGATCGTTTGGCACTAGGAGAGGGTACGACTTTAGTCATCCACAAACTGTCTGAGCTGTGGCATCAAGTCATCGAAAGCTCAGAAATGGCAACTGCGGCCACCGTCCGCCCCATTCCTGGTTTGGTCAGTGTCCTCACAACGAACTTTTAATGCCCGAAATGCTGGCACTGCAAACCCGAGCAGTACAAGACTCAGCGCTCTAGCGCGATACATAGTACAAGAAGATTTCGTAATAGGCACAACTTGTAATAGGTAATTTTATCATTTCGGATCAAAATTTTGAACATATAAAAAAAATGACAGAAAGTCCTACAAGTTGTTCCACGCTGTTTTATTAATTAGGTTCAAAATTCGGTATCTAGAGGATAAAGTTTGTTGAAACAAGAAGTCTAATATCAATGACTCCGTGTATAGAGACCTTTAGCCCTCAAGTGCAGCTCCCTATGGACTCTTGCCATAGCAAGTAGGTACTACCTTACCTTGAGTTACCTTGAGAGTCTTCGGAAGAAGTCCAGGTGACGTTGCTCACGTCACCCCACGTGTGTGGAGTCACTCTGCTGG
>LQNS02277096.1:426632-443216 GCA_001587735.2 Parhyale hawaiensis | reverse complement strand
AAAGACGAGCTGGAAGAGTAGGTACTCACGACTTTCTCTCTGCTCCTCAGCACGCCCATCTTGCCGAATCTGACGTGGAAGGGCGAGGACAGGTAGGACCCGTCCTCCTGACGGACCACCACCACATCGATGGCTCCTGCAAATAGTAAAGAGAAGGGAACATCAGCAGTGTGATTTGGACTAACACCATTTTAGTATTGAAATTACAGTACATTCCGAGTGTAGAACTGATCATATCTCACCATCAAGTGATGGTTTCATTTCTTTAACACTATTTGCCCTCCAATTCACAAACATGCCTATAGAAGTGGCTACACAACAAGAGTAAAGCTTCCTAACGTCAACAGCTGTTCTGAAGTTGCTCCACATTTACAGTCGAATGTAAGGCGCAAAGACTACAGAGTCATGCAAAGATGGATAAAATAAGAAGGACACAGCGAATTGGCTCATGTATATCCAAGTATACAATAAAATACAACCAGGACGCAAACATGAGTGCTGAGAACCTGTGCATCGATGAAAGGAAGACAAGGCAAGTAAACATGCATTTTGCAGCGCAGCCTAACCCATTCTATCATGAATTAATATGTTTTACTCGTGGGAATACCACCACCTGGAATGTAGCTACACGGAACACGCTAAGAGAGACGAGGTTAACAAGCTTATGCGGTAATTCACGGCAAGGGTGAAAGACATACGAGTGCATGATGCTTAGATGCGATCATACAAGAATACCTACCGGTACAAGCCAGAGCTGAGAAGAAGGTTATCACTCAAGTTTAGATCTACGAAAAATAAGGAAACAAAGGATAGGTAGCCTATGATCATTGGCCCATGTCCAAGTCAGGAAAGAAGAGGAAGAAAGCGATGATTAGTACGGTACAAATAAAACAAGAAGCACACAGTAGTCACGAAAGAAACGTGTCCCGCAGGCGTAGCTAGGACAGCGGAGACCTGTGGGAGCCCCTCTGCGGGTGTAAATAATATATAGCTAGTCTACATAATAATTATACTAATAATAAGACTACATACAATGACCTATCAAAACTGATCACAGCACCGACAAACAAAACAATGAAGTATTGGAGATGCTGCGGCGTGCGAGCAGTAATTTCAAACGAAGAGCAATAACAGTGATAACCATACTAATTACATTAAAATTAGACAAATGGCTTAATGAAAATGGTCGTAAAGCGGCGAACAAAATCATGAAACATTGGAGCGGCGCTGGCATGCAGTAACGCAGACGAAATAAGAGCGGGACGTGCACTTGACCAAGCACAGGACCACGGGCACCATATGGACACATTTGGCCAGGGGCCAGCTCTGCTAATGCTGCAGGCAGCGTACCGACCGACGGGCCGTAATTATTTGTCACGCGCCTCTGCACAATTGACAGAACCGAGATAAAAAATTGCGGTAGAAAAAATAAGAATAAAACTATAGGTGGGCTTAAATATACGAATCGCATTAGCCGCTAATGATAGAACTAAGTTAAGTGAACTGCGTAAATAGACCGGTGGCGAAGAAGTGCCAAGATATCTTTGAGGTATAAATGAGTTACGACCTTTGCTCATGAATAGAAGCACCTTAGTGAGGACCCATTTCTTCAAAAAGTGGGAAGTAGCTACCTCAGCAAAAGATAGGCTACATGCATTTCAATTTCGCAAAAATCCACTGGCTATTAATAACTTTTTTGGCTAATTTTAGGGACACTAACAAAGCAACGGAGAAACATAGCAAAAAAAAAAAATACACAAGAGACAATGATAGAACCAACGATGAAATAAAGGCAAGAAACAATTCAACAAGAGAGAGACAGGAAGGTTTTCCACACAGAGCGGACCCTTGCAGTGGGGCTAGGCTAGGTTACAGCCGCTACCGTTTGCTAAAACGTAGCAGCAGTAATGACACCGATGTAGGTATATCATTATAGAGAAGTAATAAGTAATACCTGCTACTCGTGGCAGGATTAGCCTACTAGCGCAGCAATACACAGTTGCGTCGCGCCCAACGCCAACAGTGAGCAATACATGGGGTCGGATGGATAAAGTTCGATTCCGACATCTGGGTTTTGCTCGTTTTCGACCCCAAAAATGTCCGCATAACTGATAATGACCCCGACTCATTTTCTTAACAAAATAGGCCCATTTTTGCTCTGGTTTTAGCCAGCTTTTACTATGACTCCTGGACCCATAAATTTAGAGACTCCTGTAACCCCGATAACAAAAAAAAAAAAAAGTCTCCACAATGAGGAGGTTTACATCACCAATCACCATAGCTCTACATCCATTAGAAAAGTTCTTAAGCTCTTCTGCCAGCAAGAAAGTATCTACCGTATATAACCATAGCAGGCATCAACAGCTACAGCTGAAAAAGACTCTCCTATCATACTTGTTCATTATCCTATTTTATAGTCGCTTGGACTAGGTAGGGAACCAGTATAACTACAGTATAACATACTCCCAATAGCCAACTCTGCTAATGTTTACTATTAGATATGTAAGCCAATGAATACCCCGACATATGAAGTGGTAGTTTAGAATAATTAGCTCGTTGTAACCCCTTCCACAACTAGGGCTGCGTAGTTGTGGCGATTTTCAGGTGCCAAGAGTCCGAGTTGGGGGCCGCAGGTAGGTACCAGGAATTGGATCTTCAATATTCCAAATCCGAAACCCTGTCCCCAATAACAATGACTCAATGAGTAAGGAACACATTAGGCCTAGCTATATGTAGCGTAAGAAATGGGAAATTCAAGCAGAGAGACGAGTCAAAAAGCATAGTAACGTCAAATATAGCAAATTAGGAGCAAAATTACATGAAGATTCGGTACCTATCTATAAAATATGAATGAAGCCCCATAGGAACAAAGAAAAAAGTGCCAGAGGCTCACCTGACACCAAGGTAGCATAGCCCATGCTTCCCCTAGAGGTAGCCTAACCATGTAAAATAACTAGCTACCATAAAATGCGGTGATTGAGACTGAGGGCTGAAATCAAGCAAAATTTATCTATCCTAGATTTTAAAATGGCAGCTGCTGTGTCACTTAGCAAGATAAAATAAAACTTGAACACTAAACAAGTCCACCCACTGAGCGTAACTTTTACTTCATAAGGAACAGTGGCACAACAGGAGCCACGTAACGACAAAAGGTACCTAGCTAACTAGCTAATTTTAAAAACATCACTTTATGTTCATCACTCCATTGTATGTTCAGTTTTTTTTTCTCCCTCAGATAGTTAGCCTAGGCCTAAATGATTTTCACAGAATGGCAATAGCTCGTGGAGGGTCAGAGTGTGGGAGTCCTGGTTACTCTCTGGAAATGGACCTAGTGGTCATCTGTTAGGCATCTAGGTACTTCCAGCAATTTAATCGCAGCTAAAACAAGTCTGGACGTTAAGTAACAGTAGCTACAGGATGTAAATGCCTAACTTTTGAACAAAGTTTATAAGCCAGCAGATACGGTACCTACGCCAAACAGTTCAAAGTAAAAGTAAGGTAGCTAGCTACTTACCATTATTACCTGATAAAGAGCATGGCAATACAATTCCATTAGACAAGCTCAACTCACCTGTAAGGGTAGCAGCATTAATTTCATTGTAGAAGTCTTTAAAGTTGGATATGAACTTGCCAATATAATTCATGACTCAGTGGCCCCCACAAAATCAGCTCCTGTGGAAGAAAAAAAGTTCTTAAACAGTGCAGCAGATACCGGTAGCTACAATACACAGGGTTGGCCAGGGCCTGGTAAAACTCCCTGGCCAACCTGGCAATAGCTACATAGATATTCCTATAGTTAGCTAGAATAGGTAGCTATGTATAATTATAGGCAGGTGGTGATAATATAGGTAGGTATGCAGTAGCCAATGCAAAATGAGACCAGTTATGCTACATATACGGTACCTACCTCCAGACAGCTATCGGATGAGTAAGAATTAGGGATGTGCCGGATATCCGGTTATCCTGCACTTTTTCAACTATCCAGTATCCAGCTGGATAGTGAATCTGTTCAAACGGACATCCGGCCGAATTATCCGGAAAGCTGCACAGAGTAACATTCGCATATAACTTCTAGAAAACGTGAAATCTATCAGTTTATTAACCAGCTTATTTTACTGAATTAAAAGTCATTGCTGTTGCACAGCATAGTAACAGCAAAATGAAATTCTCTTGACATTTTCCGAGGGCAGAGTATCAATATTTGTTATTCACAGAATTATAGATGCTGTAGTAGGTATAGGTACACTGTAGTACTTCTGATGACTGTTACACTATAGCTACTCCTTTTACTTTGCAGATATCATACATCCTATTGTGCAAGCCTGCAAGGTGCTCCTGTTCTCAAATACTGGAATAGATCTATTACAGAAGTTATAATTTTGCATAAAGTGTGAGAACTGACAAGGACGAAGCGCCTTCTTCAGCAGTTAGCATTCTTTTTCTCATTGCGCTAGATTGCTGCTTTGCGTTTGCTACAAGGAGGTTAGCTAGGTTTTCGTCGGGTTTGTCCGTCACCAAGATAACTCAAAAAGTTATGGAAGGATTCTGATGACATTTACAGGGATTGTTAGGTGGGTAGCTAGGTAGTTACCTATGTTTCGAGGAACAGATGATTAACTTTTGGTGAAGATCCATCAGTTTGTCTGCCTTATTATTCTCAATGCCATAGCTAACTCAAAAAGTTATGTATAGATTGTTATGAAATTTACATGAGTAGATAAGTAGCTAGATAGGCCTAAAGGCTATCACAAAGAGTAAATGATCAAATTTTTGTAATGATCTTTTTGTTTGTTTGTTCATTAGGCTAGTTGGTCACTATTTTTAATTTTATGCTTGTAAGCACAGTAACTGAAAAAACTATGAATGAATCTTTATGAAATTTATTGTACCAGGTAGTCTATTTATTTATACTTTCCGGGAGCCTTGTGGGGTCGCACTGCCACAGCAGGTTAGGCTAAGGGAGGGATTACGAAGCGCCGTGCTTAGGTACTGACGCAATATACGATACACAAAATGCAAAGATAGCTGGTACCTTATGCGCCGTGCATACTGACACAATATATGATAAACAACATTCAGACAGACCAAATGCTATGGGGTCATGGTCAGGTGTTGCGTTTTTGGAGGTCAGGGGTGGGTAGAGCGCACTATGCAACCGAAAAACCTAATACAGCTGCTGCTGCTGCACCGTACGCTACAGCCACACAAGGCACCCTTTACTCCCAACCGATTCTGGTTTCACCTAACCTTATCCTGTACTGACCCTCTCTTCAACTTCAACTCCTAACCTCTAACGTAACAGCCTCGCGCTACTTCAAGTTTGACTCGATGGGTCCCCGGTCACTTCTGTGGTCTAGCCCGGTTGATTGCAGACCTGTTCACAGCAACATTAGGCGGCAAACACCGTGGCGATTGGCGAAGGATCTCCCCCAATAACTACAGTGGCACTTGTGCCCTTGTGAGGGGGATTGACTTCTTTATGAAGCCCACAGAGTCCTCTTTCCACTCTACCTTCCGGGAGCCTTGTGGGGGTCGCACTGCCGCAGCAGGTTAGGCTAAGGGAGGGAGCTCGCCGTGCTTAGGTATTGACGCGATATACGATACACAACATGCATTGACAGTTGGTATCTTGAGCGCCGTGCATATTGATGCAATATAGCTATGATATACAACACGCAATGTAGCTGATATCTTATAGGCTACCTACACCTTCCAGTCAATCATTGCGGTTATCTGGTCGTTCAATTTACCGCAATCTCCGACCAGTCGATCATTGCGGTTATCTGGTCGACCACTGTGGTCCATCAATATACCGCAATGTTCGACCAGTGAATCATTGCAGTTTTCTGGTCGACCACTGTGGTTGATCAATATAACTACTGCAATGTCTGATCGATCACTGCGGTTTCTGAGTTGACCACTGTGGTCGACCGATCGACCACAGTGGCCGTTATGGTGATCGGAGACTAACGCCATCCTGAAACAAGAAAAGCACAAACGTTAGAATATGAAACCAAGTGCTAAAAGGTGCGCCAGCTAACTACAATGAACTTTAGATAATCGTGGTTAAAAAAAAAATTTTGAATTTTGATCGGAGACTAACGACATGCATGTTTTTCGCCTGCAATGTCCAATCACCCTCCCCCCGTAGGGGATGCTAAGTGGACTCATGAAAAAATTACCAGAAGCTAGTCCAATATGTGTACTACGATGTCAAACACTGATATTGTGACTTCAATGCAAGCAAACCCCTCAAAAAAAATTATTTCCTGAGAGTGGTCGTTTTTATAATACCAAAAAATGGGCACATTTTCATGCAAGTTTCCCATTTAAAAAATTTCAAAACTTTGAATTTGGGGAATTAAAATTTACGACTTGAGGGACATATTAAGCAATACTTTGGCTACAATTTGAGCCCTAGCTGATCTTTCTAGCATCAATGGTTTGTCTTGCAGCAGTTTTTTAATTGAGGGGTGTAAAAGTGATCGGAGACTAAGCCTTTGATTGGAGACTAATGCCTCTACCCTAGTGGTCTAGAAAATGGTGCAGATAACCATTTTTTTAATGCTTGGAGAAAGTCAACATTATTTGGGAAAGCAAGGTAAGAGGAAGACAAACGGTATGCCCGAAATAGAAGAGTTTTTATTGAATTAATTTTAAATTGATCGTAGCAAGGACTGACAAAACTTGTCCTGTCGATATTTAAATCTTCTTCTGCCACACTCTGAACTCTGACTTCAGGTTAGGTCCACAGTGCAAAGTGCGGCTGAAGACTTGAATATGTACCACATTTTCTCTATTCCTGTGACCTCTTGAAAATGTTCGCAATGACTTTGCATTTTTCTCTATCTTCTCTTAACATTTTTAGTGATGTTTTGCCAAAATTATGCTATATAAAGCATTAAATGTAGCAACACATTAGGCTACTGGAAAAGTCACAATCTTAGTGATGCAGTTGATATAGCTACCCTGCAGTCTAGGGTTACATGAACCATTCCCTATAAAATGTTCCGAAAAGTTCTTTACCTATTTTTCGTAATTGTCCCGAATAGGCCCTAGGTCACTAGCAAATAGAATTTGCAAAAAATGTTTAGTGTATTCTGGGGCGGAGATGGCGAAAAATCTTGAATTCTTCCTAACGTAAATACTTGCGGTACCGTAAGGTAGGGCTATTTCGGCTGGAAAGTTGCACTTAAATGAACACAGCTACAGAACCTGTAATCCTACAAACAAATGTTTATGATAAAAAGTTAGGTCTAAGTCTAGGCTTCAATTCCCCTTAGTATCCAGTCTTTAGGTTTCCAGATTTTTGATCAGGGTTTCTCCAAATGGGGGTGCCGAAATTAGCCGCACATGTTGGGTAATTTTGGCATGCCTATATAGCTCCATGTGGCTGAATTGTTTACTGTATAATGGCCTCACAATGTTATAAACAGTAAGCCCTTGCTATTTGCAAGGGTTACGTTCCATAAAAAGGTCACAAATAGCAAATCCGTAAATTCTTGAAGCATAGAAAATAAATAGGTTCTGTTCCTGTAGAAGTGGGTGATGTGCATGTAAAAGTGCCTGATGTGCGTGTAAAAGCGTGTGTAAAAGCACGTGATGTGTGTGCTAGAGCGCGTGATGTGTGTGCTAGAGTGCGTGATGTGTGTGCTAGAGTGTGTCATGTGTGTGCTAGAGCGCGTGATGTGTGTGCTAGAGCACATGATGTGTGTGCTAAAGCACGTGATGTGTGTGCTAGAGCACATGATGTGTGTGCTAGAGCACATGATGTGTGTGCTAAAGCGCGTGATACATGTGTGTAGAAGTGCGTGATGAGGAGGTGTGCAACAAGGAGTGAGCTGTCACAGAGACAACTTCTCAGATTTGTAATTCGGGTAAAGGTTCGTATCCCAGACATAATTTTTATACTAGATTCGCAAGTCGGGTAAAAGTTCATTTCACGGCGTAATTTTGGGCCAAAGTTCGTAAGTCGCAAAGTTTGATGGTCAGAAGGTTCGTAAGTCGAGGATCTGATGTAATTACTTTATAGGATCAAGAATGAGCAACAGCATCCTGTGAATAATGGACTGATGCACTCCAGGCCGTCACGAATAACCGAAACCACAAAAAACGAACCCATGAATATCGAGAGATCACTGTACTGTATGTTTAATATACTTTATACGATATCTTGACTATTTAAATTGTTTCTGCCACTATATCAGCATTTTTGTTTCAATAATAACACATATTAATGTCCTAAAAGGGGCTATTTTGTCAGGTGGGATGCCAAATTAGCTCTACAAAACAGTATACCGAAATAACGTACAAAATGTGCCGAAATAGCCCTCCCTAAAGTAAGCAGCTCTGAGCTATTCTTACGAGATGCTATTTCATTGGGAATGACGAAATTAGATGTACACGGGCAAGCTACGAACCAAAATACCCAGTTTTTTGCACATGAACAAAAATAAATGTTCGCCTAAAGACTTCGGTAAAATTTTACTTTCACTTAGGGTAATGTCTCAATTACCAAATGCCCATCTATTACTGAATATAGGGTAATGTCTCAATTACCGAATGCGTTTCTATTACCGAATGCAATAAGATTCCTACCTATATTCGGTAATAGATGGGCATTCGGTAATTGAGACATTACCCTACACATATTTTTTGAGGTTTTTGTTGCTTTCAGTATGTTAATTGGGTCAATTTAAGACAATTTACATGAATAACATTTCCATTGCAAATGCTTAGTTTTTGAAATATTAGACTTTGAATTTCCCATTGTTTTCCTATGGGAGAAAATAGCCAATATCACAGGCTTTAAAGGAACCAAAGCTAGCCTTACTTAACCTAACCTTGTCTAACCTAATCTTACCTAACCTAACCCTAATTTTGCTTGTTTGGGATTGCTCGGTATTTTCTACCATAGAAAAACAATGGGAACTTCAAAGTCATATAGGGTAATGTCTCAATTACCGAATGCATTTCTATTACCGAACGCAATAAGATTCCTACCTATATTCGGTAATAGATGGGCATTCGGCAATTGAGACATTACCCTATCTCCAAAACTAAGCATTTGCGACGAAAATGTCATTCATGTAAAATGTCTTAAATTGACCCAATTTACATACTGAACACAAGAAAAGTCATGAAAATCATGTGTAAGTGAAAGTAAAATAATACAAAGACTTCTTTGAAATTATCTAAAACTAGGTTTTTTATACTCAATTTGACATCCAACTGACTCTTAAATATTTGTCTGAGGGGCTTGTTTTTGTCTCAAGTTGAAGACAATTTTCTCACTTTTGAAATGGACCTTGTACCATTTTTCTGCTGTTGAAACTTTTGCAGCAATGACTAAAAAGATGAAAACTTTGCAAATTCCGAAACAACCCCAGGGGTGACGGAATAGCCCTACCTTACGGTATCTCAAAAACTAGAGCCGAGCGCCAAAACCCAATTGCAGATTTTGGAATCAGCACAAAAAATTATATCAATTAAAAAATGGGCCAAAATTTGGGATGCGCATAAAACATACTGTACCTATACCATATCAATAGGTCATGGAAATAGCAAATAAGCTTCAACAAAGACCAAATCAGCCTTCCTACTAATGAAAGATTTAAGCATCGTTCAAACTAAGATTTATGCCAAACCGACTGACATATTGAAAAAGGAAATACTTACAAAACAGCAGATTTACTCCAAATTATTCTGAACCCAGGCTCAGACGGAAAACAGGGCAGCGTAGCAATTCATGATGAACGGATGCAATCTTCTGTGAAAACAGCTGACTTGAGTCACAGCCGAAATGTTAAGCGTCCGGTTTATTTTNACAGCAGATTTACTCCAAATTATTCTGAACCCAGGCTCAGACGGAAAACAGGGCAGCGTAGCAATTCATGATGAACGGATGCAATCTTCTGTGAAAACAGCTGACTTGAGTCACAGCCGAAATGTTAAGCGTCCGGTTTATTTTTCACTAGTTTTCAGAAGCTCACGAAAAGTCTTGGATGATATATCTAAGTACTGTCTTATGTTAGAACTTGTGTTCTCACACTGAAAAACACTCTACGTAGAGAAAAATGATACAGTGATGAGAGCGAGGTACACCACACCCTCTACGTTGCACGGTTTGTTACACACTGGCTGAGGTAGAGTAAAGTCATGCCGCACCGCTTTGTCCGTGCGAGCACACTTGGTGCACGAACGTCACTCACAAGCTAACCTAATGAAAATGTTACTCTGAGAAATTATTCATTCGAATATATTTCATATAACTTCTGCAGCAGCGCCAAATATCAGAAGTATGTTTTTACTTGTTTCGTTGAGATAGTGAGGCGATTTATTTGAGAAACTGTCTCACACGCACAGAATGCCATGTTCTGTGAAGCAGCTGTAGCAGGTGCTGTATTTTTTTCTATAAATCTTGCAGCAACACTAAATATGGAAACATATTTTCTAGTTGCTTTGATATAAGTGTTAGTGGCTCGGATACTTAACAATCAATGAACTACAGTAGATCTTGTCATGAGAAATGCTCAGTTGATTTGTTTTTGTCCCGAAGCAGGCATGTCAAATCTTTTGATATGTCGTCCTTATATTACAGATTTTGCATTATGCTAGAAGTAATATGAGATACGAATTATCATTGTAAAGGAAATTACCTAGTGGCAGGATGGACTTTCGATCATGTGCGCTCAGCTGTGTTAGTGTCTCTTCTTTCCTCTCCAGAATTACTGATATGTGGGAGATGACGATCTATTGGGCCGTACTTTCTACGAACACACAACAATGAGCCCATGTAAGAAAAGAAAATTCCCCTAGCGAAAAGTTAAGCCAGGATGGTGAGGAGGGAGGGAGGGGAGCCAGCCAAAAGAAAAGTGAGCCATGTGCTGGAAAAACGTCCGGTGGTGCGATCGCGCGATCGACGTAGCAGTGACGTCACGATCGCACCATGAAGCGTCAGGACGCCAAGGTGAGCCAGAACTGCTACAGAAGTACAGGTAAGGCAACGTGTGCCGCACTGCAGACACACTACAAGTACTGCATATTCTACGGATGTTTCTGTTTTCGGATGAAGATGCACGACCTACTATCTGAAACTGTCTGCTTCTGTGAATTTATGATCTCCACTCGGTTATTAAAGAACGGTCAGTGTCATTCTTTGAACCAGCTGCGGTTTTCTTATCTTAGATAGGAGACTGTGCACTTTATAGATACTGTATAAGAAGTATAGATAATTGCCAAGGTCAAAAATAAATAAAACCATTCTATACAGGCGAAAAGTAAACACAAAGAAATATTGTCTGCCTGTACTATACTTCACAGATCTCAGATGATCAACATTCAACATTTTCACACTGCATGTCCAGCAACAGTATTAAGCACTACCATATTATTGCTATCATGGTGTCATTTACTTAACCGTTATTAACTTCTGCACACCCAATAGCACAACAGTTACATCAGGTTTACTGGATAAGTTTGGGAGGTTAATATGATTCTCCACTGAGTGAATGTTTTCAGTCTCAATGCTTCAAATTTCTTATTATTTAAAAATATATTAAGTTTTCAACGCACGAAAACGACTGGATTCTCTATGTCAGATGTGGATGAAGACAAACAGGTACACACTAGAGTTTTTGACATCCTAGCCAGTCACTCCTTCGCATACATTGTAATGGAAAATGCACAGTTTTATTGGTTCTCATTCACTCTAATTTAATGTGATACAAAAACTCTACCATAGTTACACTTACGGCTGGTAGCCTACACACGCTAGCCAAAAGAACGAGTTTCCTCAGCTCATCGTCTGAACGTTTTGCTGAGCTTTCAAAAACCCAGCTTTGAGTTTACTAAAAGTGTTAAAATGTTAGCCGTCAGTTTAGTTTGCTCTGCAAGTGCTGTTAGTTTAGTTTCGGACATCTCTTCAAACTTGGAGAGAATTACAACTTAATTTTTTTCCAAATACGAGGCATTTAAATGAACACAGCAACGCATTCGGACGCGGAGACGACGAAGCTCGTTCTTTTGAGTAGCGTGTGTACCAGTGTTTAGGGAAGTCAGCTTACATGACGGCTAACATTTTAGTATTTATGTAGGTAGTTAGTATGCAGCTGCTTACAAAGAACAAACGGTCCCTTTCGAACACTTTATAAGCTACTGCTACGTATGGGATACAAAAGACTGTAGTGTGAACCCGGCTTAAAACACGACATAGCTCGCTTCAAATGAGCTTTGTATCAGCAACAGTCCGCTAGCTCTGTGAGCTAGGTTATTAACACGTTGACTACGTATTGGTACATATTTATACCACGTGGTACATATCTCATAGCACGCCATTCGGGCAAACGTAGTCAACGTGTTTAAAAAAATTTATCGCGTAAATTATTCAATCACTGTCAATAGTAAAGCAACCAAAAGAAACGGAAGACCGCAAGGAACGAGTCAACATAACTTCCTGTAATACTTGAATGATTTACCTACAGTTTGTCCGTATCACATTCACATGCATATGATACACAGGAGATATAGCCTACTGATGAAACTTTCTTGCCATTTTGATAGGCTGATGTTAGATATGCATATATATTAGCTTTTCTATGCAAATTTTGGTAGAACATCAAGGAGGATGGTAAAATGGCTGCCATCTCCTCTGCCGATATATTAGATCGAAGATGATTGAAATGATTGAAGTGGGCGGGTACGATCTATCATTCATTAATGCTACATGATCGCGGCCGAAATTACAGGATCGATCAAAGCAGAAATGCCGTTTCAACATTTTGTGAACTGTACAGCTTCAAGCCAATAGCTTTAACAAATAGTGTAATGAAAGAAATAAAGCCTATTGGCGCTCGCGATGGCAATAGCAACAGCACAAAGCGTTTTTTGTTATGTGTCCGACACAGACGTTCAGCAACTTCCTGGAAGCAAGGAGTACGTCTTCCAAAATTAGCCTCGCTGCTATTGAGAAGACTAACAATCTAGGTCAGTGAAGCCTTATATTCTGGACGAGGAAATGAAGGTAACTTAAGAATATATGTGTCGGTTAACTCTGCCTGGTGCGTTAATCCCATACTGCTCAGACCGCGCGCTGTTTCTCCCCGACGAAGCTGTCTCTTATTTTTATACTCGTGCACGTAGGAGAAACACCGCACGCAGTGAGGTAGCTCAACCTAAGGCGTGTTGTAATTTACAACCCAGTTGAGTTACCGCAACCTGAGAAATGGTACCAGTAGGTAACCCAAAAAGCGGGTGTGAGACCACTATCCATCGACGAGCGGCGTAAACTTTACAATAGTAAAATTCTCTGTCAATTGTAAAGATCTTTGAAAGTAACTTATTTACTTATTCGGGGCCGTATGGGGCATACTTTAGTTTACTCGTTATTCATCTGTATTATTATTTTGTTCCCCTTATTTGGAACAGATGTCGCTGAGTGTTACCCTATACGTTGCCGTAACCCGTGTCGCAATTGTTACCGCTTTTCCAGTTGTGGTTGCGACACCATTTGTGATCGGTTACCGGTGCAGCACCGGTAACCCAAAACTCATTGCAATTTTAGAGCAAGTACGCCTTCGTATCCGTGTTGACAGCATATGTAAGCCTATCTAAACTTGTATTTGAAATAAGAGTCATAAAGGTGGTACTTTAGATATTTTTCTACTTAAAAATTAGTGGCAGTAAATACTGTATAACAAAATACTTCAACTCAACAATACCGCCAATTTTTAGCTTCTTTTATGGTGGCTCTGTCTTGGAGAATGTCTCAGATTTTGCTTTCACTGATCTCCTCTCAATTTGCGCACCTTGAGGCCAGATCGAGGAATAAAGCTTTAGTGCGAGAAGAAAGTAACATTCGGCATCTAATTCTACCGCTTGGAGGCACTTCAGATGCTTCGAATCCAGATTTGACTGAGCAAGACGTGCTCAGTCGCGGGAATCGTTCCAATCGATTATAAATATCTTATCGTAGTAGCATATGGCACCTAAATATTCTAGCACTTCAATGCGTCTTAGTGAAATGGGTCAGTTGTGATTTAGGACATTAGATTTTATGCGCATCGTCTTTTTCTTTCACAAATTATCCCTTTTTATGGATGATCTTTGAAATCAATGGGAACTTTGCAGTTACACAAGTTCAGGAATGACAAACTCACAAATTCTTTTGGTAGTAATTACCTCGTCGTAATTCAAGCTTTCGATTCATCGTGAATCACACTATAACACTTATTACTTAGAGCATTTTTCTTCTTGTAAACAGGATACTTCCAGGATTTACTTTGCATCAAGTTCTCCAAAATTTTCTGCACTTATAAATCATCTTAGTAAAGAAACTGTTGTATTTTCAGCATCTTGGATACAGTACTGATCTAATCTGCATTAGTCTATGTTTCTTATTTGTTGAAATAGCGGACATCCAGGTTCCAAGTTTTCGAAAGGTTTATAAAGCGTTTCAACTGGATTTTAATATATATTTGACCGAGCTTTCGACAGTCTAAACGAAAGTCGTTTTCAAGGCAAAAAAAAAAAATGCAAAAAAATAAATATTATTGCGTTGGTAGCGACCAATAGGAAGCTTTTAAACACCATGCGCCTGCACATGTAACTATTTTATGTTCGTACAGATCTATGCATTAGCCTACATCATAGATCTTATACGGCAAACAATATCTAAACCACTTGAGGCGAGATAGAGCTCGAATTATATAGTTCCATGGTTTTAGAAAGGGGAAAATGACACTCCCTAGCACTTTTTGGAGGTAGGATGCGTTTGTTTCCTGCTATTTTCTCAGCCTCTCCTTGCATTCACCATTGAGCCATGAAGTAGTACAATGCATGTCATGCTAGAGGTCATGAGTGCTCGAGCAGTGTCCAGAGACCACAGAAAGAAGCGTAGGTGTGACCTTGCTTCATTAGAAGGGCACCTTCACCTACAAAATAAACAACAACAGCGAAAAGAACGTTGCCCAAGAAGGATTTGCAGAACTGCATGGCATGAAGAACTTGCAGTGGTTGTGTAGTCAAGATCATCAGGCGTGATCGATTCGGTCTGATGAGTCGACATAACTAATAAGATTAGCCGGCACTTGAGCCGTGAGCGTTGAATTCGCTATGCGCTTTCAATCAAATTATAGGTGTTTGATTTAATCTATTGCAGTGGTTCTCAACCTTTTTCCATTGGCGGCACACTAATTTAGTATGGAAAATAGTGCGGCGCACCTGCTACCAGTTACGATTTTTTTTAGTCCAGAGGCGAATTTGGTGAAAGCAAATTATATCAAATCAAATGTATTGCATTTCTTGCGAATAGCTAGCAATTTTTTGATGAAATACATATGCATTCCGGGTATCGAATAACAAAACTAGAGCCCTCTGAGAGCACATACCTCCGCCAAGCGAGGCAACGGTAACGAAAACTTCAAATTGGCTCTGAAACCATGACTTTTTTTGTATCAACTCCAAATCTAATCATTTGTGCCTTCTGGTAGTAATAACAGTTTGTGAAATTTTCTTAAAGATCCTTTCATAAGTTTTTGAGTTATACTTCTAACAAACATTATGATAAACATGAGTCAAATATACAAAAGAATCAAGCGATCTGCACCAAAATTTAATTACTTATGTCTTTTAACATTACTAACAACTCCTATAGAATTAAAAACCGCAACAAACAAACGAACGAACAAACGGATCATTACAAAAATTTCGCGATTTACTCTTCGTTATATACCCAACAACTCATGTGAATTTCATAAAAATTCGTCCATAACTTTTTGAGTTATGGCATTGAGGAAAATGAGGCTGACAAACAAACGAATAAACGGATCTTTACCAAAAGTTAATTCTGTTCCTCCTAGCATACCAAACAATCCCTGTAAATTTGTTCCAAATCGGTCCATAACTTTTTGAATTATCTTGATGAGAGACAGAAAAACAGACAGATTAAGAGACAGACAGACAGACAGGCAAGCCCGACGAAAACATAACCTCCTTGGCGGAGGTAAATATCTATGCACACTACAATTAAGGGCACGCATGTTAGTGCAGTACAATGAAATATTACTGTACATTATCCAAATAAAAAATGAATATTTTTGCACATTATCGGGATAAGTAAAATAAAATCGGTAAAATATTGTCGAGCGTTTTCAAATAACATTCAAATATCTTGATTTATCACCGATGCCTTGATACTTGATTCTATCGTGTTTCAAAGCAGATGTAGCTATTGAATTTCATATGATCACATGTTGTAATGATTACCATGTACACAGTACAGAATTGCCCTATTTCAATTACAGTGGCACTCACGCAACACTGTTATTATTATTATTATTAAGACTTCACGCTTGAGCTCCCACGGACAGGTAATACAACCCAAATGAAGCATTTGCAACACCGGGAAGCCCAAAACGCTGCTAAAGAAAATCCAGCAAAAAAACCATTAACAGCCAACTTAAAAGACTGCAGGCCAACACGACCAAAAGCCGATGCAGGCAACAAATTCCAAACTTTAGCCGACCAGGGCACGAAGCACCGACAGAACTGATTAGTTCGACATATGACAGCCTCCAAAGTGAAAGA
>LQNS02277096.1:404595-425541 GCA_001587735.2 Parhyale hawaiensis | reverse complement strand
ACTTTTTGAGTTATGGCATTGAGGAAAATGAGGCTGACAAACAAACGAATAAACGGATCTTTACCAAAAGTTAATTCTGTTCCTCCTAGCATACCAAACAATCCCTGTAAATTTGTTCCAAATCGGTCCATAACTTTTTGAGTTATCTTGATGAGAGACAGAAAAACAGACAGAATAAGAGACAGACAGACAGGCAAACCCGACGAAAACATAACCTCCTTGGCGGAGGTAAATATCTATGCACACTACATTTAAGGGCCCGCATGTTAGTGCAGTACAATGAAATATTACTGTACATTATCCAAATAAAAAATGACTATTTCTGCACATTATCGGGATAAGTAAAATAAAATTGGTAAAATATTGCCGAGCGTTTTCAAAATAAAATGCAGATATCTTGCTTTATCATCAATGCCTGGATACTTGATGCTATCATGTTTCAAAGCAGATGTAGCTATTGAATTTCATATTATCACATGTTGTAATGATTACCATGTACACAGTACTGAATTGCCCTATTTCAATTACAGTGGCACGCACACGACACTGTACAGAGTACAGCTATCGTAGGTATTTCACTGCCATGGGTATACATACGACGTGTTTTAGGCACGTACCAAATGGAGCTGGTAGGCGACACATTTATCATGAGTTCTGGTCTATGCAGTACATACGGTCATATACATTTGTAGATACAGTAGACTTAGGCCTGTAACACAGTAGAATTATGCGTTGTAGAAACTATGACGCACATTAAGAACAGCACTCAGAGTTCAGATACACACTATGGTAGTATTAACGACTCATTTTTAATGGTCCTAATTTAGCAGACAGCCTGCTCGTTGCGGTCAACATGCAGCGCTTTTCAGAAAGTAAAACGCGCGTTCGACTGACGGATGGAAGTAAAACTTTGAAACTTGACTTACGCAGAGTTAGAGAGGTGCTTTGGCTTGCAGCCGTTCGCTTTCGAGTGAGTTTCAGTCCTTGACTCCTAATCGTTCTCACTTGAAATTTTCAAACCGTCAATCTTGCTTCATCAAACAGAGCTTTCAGCCAGCTCTGCGTAACCGGACTGTTTCTCAACACTTGTAGCAAGATCCAAGGAGGCAAACCCAACACCCCTCTCTGAAATTTCCAGACAAGTCAAGGATCAAAAAGTTAATTTTGCCAACCAATCGTAAGCAACTTGAATATGTGACACACATCAACTGCACCTGAAATACACATACGGTGTGCCGTATCTGCGATGTGCCCTTAACCTTTGCAGTGATAGGAGATGGGACCCATCACTTTATATACACACATGCCGGCTTGGCCGGTAAACAACGTCAACGCTTATCTCTACGACCAACGAAAACAACCCTTTGATGTTGTGCTCATGTCACGGTTACCCATAAACATGACAAAAACTGATCGAGCGCAAGACACAGGTCCTCTTATATTAACGGCTGATGAACGCATGCACTTGAGGTGAGGTAATCATCTCAGATTCAAGGTCAATTATTGTGATAGAAGTTGCACTTATGACGCACTGCATGTCAGTATAGGATATGTGCACTTGACTATATGATATTACATCGGCGGAGTATTGCCAAAGTAATTGTATGTACTGCGTGTCAGTACAGGAGCAAGCAATATACGGCATTCCATTCAGTACAATCTGTATAAAAAGGAACTACTAGCTATAAACACACAGATATATAAAATACTAGATTGCCATGACCCATTTCGTCACTACTACACACCTATTATAAGGATTCCGTTTTCTTTTACTCGATTCGCGGACTTGCGGTAAGTAAATTCGGACATTTTAAGTACCAAAATGCAGACAGAAAAACAACATTTTTCTTCAATAAAAGAGATGCCGAGCCGTGTCCACTATGCAGTGATCACAGAGCTTTTTTCACGTTAATGAGGAATTGTAATAACATATTGAGGCGTTATTATTCTGGGATCTCCGGGCTCCTCTCACTCTATTCCCTATGTTATAATAGCGAAGATTACGTGCACAGTGATAACCAGGCAAGCAAGCAAGCAAGCAAGATTATCAGAGTTTTCATAAGTATACTAGACGGCATGTGAAGCATTGGGTCACCATCTTCTTCTTTGTTCTCAAAAAAAAGTATTTGACAATGTGCCTATCAGCAAGGAAACACATATTTATGACGTAGTCCAGTCGTATTTCCTCTTATCACTTTTAACGTACACTTTTATGTAGCAGAGCTCAGGCGGGCCCCACCATGCTATCACACCCCAATGATATAGCGTCATTAATTCTTCAATGCTCGAATTCCTTCCCATCTTATAGCGAATATTGATATTCCTCTTAGCTTTATAAACAGTAGACTTATGCAATTCTTCAATCGTCGATATCCAAGTTACGACGCTCCTTATATAGGTGTCCGTCACGACCTGACTCTTGAATGATAATGTTTCCCTACAGGTTCATCCAACTTGTATCTTCAGTATATTTTTCCGAATGTATCAGTTTGGAAAGTAAGTTCTGTCCCTTTTAATGTTTTTAGGTTTTTGAATGAATATAAAGGTTGGGCAAATACAATTTTTTTAAGCATCAGCATCATTGCCATTCTTTCAATGACCTCTTTCTATTTCCCATAAGCTCTTTGATACCATCTTCATAGAATTTTTTGTTTTGACTCAAAGAAGAAAGCCATAGCTCTCATATAAACCTCATTTCTTGCAGCAAGCCTTTGTCCTGATAAATGGTTGTGCAAGCTGTTAAAGAGATGAAAATCCGTTGGAGCAAGATCGGGAGAATGGGGTGGATGAATCTAAATTTCCCAACCAAATTCATCTATGAGATTCTTAGTCGTTCTTGAAGCGTGAGGTCTGTAATTGTCATTGTGAAGAATCACACCTTTTCTGTTTACCTACGAAGCTCGTTTCTCTTTCAAAATTGTCTATAATGGGATTAGCTGCTGACAGAACACTTCAGAAGTTATTGTTTGATTGCCTCCTAGATACTTATGACGAACAAGTCCTTTAATATCTCACGAAAATCTTAAATTTAAAAGGTGACAGAACTTTCGTTCCAACGTGATATAATAAAATTGATTGTGTGCTAACAAGAAAATTAATGAACAATCAAATACATGAAATTCACACAGTTTTAGCATTATATAGATATGTTTATCAACTCATGAATTTACTCAGGGTAGGCATTATCAAAATTGTTCCCAAATAATAAAAAATAAAGTTCTGAAAGTATTTACTACATTATCATTTCACTACTCAACATAATTATGTTAGTTGATATTCATATTTCATAGAGGAAGAAAAATGCAACTACTTATAAATTTCATTCACGGTGTACGCTGCCTACCGTTCTCACTAAGTATACATGACATAAACATATATTTACATAATGAAGAGTAAATGCGCAGTATGCGTTGCACCCAACACGTACATAACAACATGCAATGACTGATGAAGAGCACAAAACTCACGTGAATGTAGTCCAAGGCCAAGGTCACTTCCAAGTATGTATATCAGTTACAGCAACCTTATACTATAGCAATAGCACGACGTTAGAGGAACAGAATCGGTCCTGGAGTCGATTCGACAACTGGGAGGTTTTAGAACAAATTGGAGCATACGCTTGAGAAGCTGTCTAGGGGAGGGAATACAAAATGAATTCTTGGTAAAAGAAAAATCCGTAAAATTCATGTAGTTTGTTGGTGCTTCAACTGCCGTAAATCCCCCTCCCCCTTTCGAAAACAATGATGGCTTTTTTCCTTAGCAGTAATTCCGTAAGCCTTCAGAAATTTAGAAATTTCTAGGACAAGCAGCAAAATTTCGAAGAAATTATCGTGAACTTTTTATCTGGCGACCATAAGTTTTTGAGACTCTTGAAGATTGTCGCTGACATCGCTCTGTGTATATACGTCGCGTGCTCGAGTGAGAGAAATGGGTGTGTGTTTCGAATTTTAATTTCTATTTCTTTTTCAAAAATTTTCAACTTGGGTGACGATTTGTGCGAGTGATAGGCAAGTCTACTGTAGAATTGTTGCCTTGCGGGGTTATTGCGAGAGGTCTTCAATCTACCACCGCCGCCCACGCTCAATCAAAATATAGACTAAGATCTAAAATGACGTCAAAGTATCGAAGGAAAATAAAATCGCCCCGGGATTGTCTGCATCCGGATAATGACAAAGCATGGTAAACGTGTCTTCGATTGACCGGCGAAATTAAGCTCAAGAGGCTTAATTTTTTCAGAACCTCTGATAGGTGCGTCGGTTTTGACCCGCAGAATCGAGTGTCAGACGCTGACTTATAGTCGGCTACTCTTGGGACTCTTGGACCCTCACGCAGTCTTGCTCCGTAAAATATAGTGTACAAGTCGGCTCAACGTAATCGGTTTGTTTCTGACGCTTGAAATGCGAGTGGTGAAGCCTACACTCCTGTCTAAAGTCTCGGACAAGTCAAGTCCCAAAGTTCTAATTTCACCAGCCACTCGAACAGATCATACATAATCAAACCATAATTATGGACGACCAAAAACGGGGTTGTCGCACAGAGACTCGTTTTTGGTTGTGTTTATGACCACAACTCGCAACTTCATTTTGAGTGCGTTTATTTACAAAGTGAAGTTGTTCGATTGGAGTAGAATTTGAATTTCTATGGAGGCTAAAAAGTTTTGTTTATGGTTATAGGTTACATTAGGCTGAAATTTACACCCAAACCGCGTGATTAAAGACTGTCATTGCTTATAGAGGTATAGTTATTTGTTTGTTTACAATGAGAGCTTGTCTTGTTTGTCGAGAGAGGGCGCTGAATACCATCTCGTGTCCTTGTGACTGCTCTAGTTGCTCATCAATGAAACCATAACTTTGTTTATGGTTGCGAATTTTTGGTTGTTCACGGAGAAACGCCTCAGAGCTTCAACGGACGAGGCTCCTAGCTCCATCCTCTCTATAGAAGCTCCTTTGTCCTTGGTCCCGACTCATGAAATATTGCAGTAGCCTAAATCGTATCTTTCGTAGCCATGATACCCGCGCTATTTACATTTACAAAAGACAATAAGGTCTCGATCTATCGTATTCAGGGGTGCTTCGAAGTTGTACATCTGTGCCTTCTTTTGTCTGTGGTATGCATTTTCTGTTTACAAAACCACCCCATGTGACAAATACGAGGTTCAGATAATCAGCTGTGGTGCTGACCAAAGAGTGCCCGTTGATAAGACGATTTGTAATCCTCTTTCTTCCATCACTGTTCATTTATCAACAAGGTCATTCCCTACGTAGCTACTGCTACTGCAACAAGACTCATGTCAGACGTGTTTTTGTTGTTTTGGTATAGAAGATATCCATTATCAATGCGCAGTCTCTGACAATAGATAAGCACCCTGAATGATTATGTGAATTTGGATGTTACTTCGTAAGTATTTATAAAGACTGGCACAGAGCGTGAAGATTTGGACGAATTTCGGGGTTTTGCAAAGCTGTGCTTCTTTGAAAATGGTTAAATTTATGCGTGAAGCCATTAATATTCAAGCAGACAAGTAAAGAGAGGGTTGGAAAATTAACTGACTTCTATCTTCTCGCATTTGTGCCACGCGATGTTTGTAAATACACCGAAGAATCGACGTTTCGTTTAAATCCGACACCTCAAGTTTAACAAATCAGCATAATTTTGGAAATTAGTTGTGCCATCTACAGTGAAACATCAACGTCGCGATAAAAGTAAAAAAAAAAACTTTTATTTGGATGTTTTTACTTATGAGCACATAAAACAAGAAAGCTCTCAAAATGAACGAATATGTACGCAACTTCTTCAATATGCAGACTGAAGGAAGCCATTACGGTAAGTTAGATAACGAAATATCGTACTGGATGCACTGCGCAGGTCCACGGGTCCGTTCTCGATTCCCTTGACGATTTCGGCGGATGCTTGTATGAAGTGACCCTGCTCGAAATGCAATCGTATGAAAATTGTTACTACAACTAATAGTGGGTAGAATGTTTTAGATTAGATGGCAGACAGTAGACGGACCAACCGGCTCATTGCCCGAGAACAGCCGTGACGCACGCCCCCGCCCTCTATGAGCTATTAGCATTATGTCAAAATCAATTAGGCCTAGACATCTGTGGAAGACATCAAGAAGAAGAATCGAGTAGATTAAGATCTCGTTGAACTAGATTAAAATCAGAAACCTTTCAGTGCCGAAGCTAAAGATACCATTCGAAGTATTGATACAATCTCACGTATATTGCTTTAAGCATTTTCAGCCACTACAAAGGTACTTAAAAGAGAGATAAACGAAGGAACATGTAGTATGTTGGGAAACAAGGAACGCATGCATGTACAAAAGAACTCCGTGTATACTCTATGTACATCATGTCGTGGCAGAAAAAGGAAGGTTAGAAAAAAAAAAGATTGCCAGTAGCAGTCGCCGAAAGGGATGATCCTGAAGCTTTTTCTAGTAAATCGCGTCCTGTCGAAGCATGCCAGCGTCTCAATGGCAAGGCCATGTTGGCGGGCAGCATCGCGGCAGCGCTATACAGCTGCTACTGCTGCCGTATTTGCGACAGACGTACAAGGTCTTCGCCACGGGGACGCAGCCCCTCTACAGATTCTGTTTGCTTGCCAACTATTTCTGCATCATCGACACTTGGCACATAAGCCTCTGAATGGCGTACTTTTAGACTGACAGAGACTCTTAGAGTACGTATAACTCACAGTGAAACCGATATACTTATATACATACGAGGCTTCTATTTGAAGTTAGTAAACTTTTAAACTAAGGAAGAAAGAGCTTCTTACCAATTTTATTATAAATCAAAGCCTGGGCTTCAATCTACTTTTGTACGTAATTTCCATCAATATCAAGACACCTGTCGCAGCGTACAGCCAGTTCTTGAGTCCCATCTTCATAGAAGTCAGCCGCTTGCAAGATGTGTTCCTCATTATGAACAATCGTGCCGCCATCTTGAAAAGCTTAACCCATCTCCGCACCATTCCATCGGTCATAATGTTTTGCCTGTTAATTTTACTAATCCGATAAAGAATTTCAGCCGCATTCAATTCTTTTGCATAAAGAAAATGATTTCACCGATCGTATTTGCGAGGAGGCGGGTTTTTCAATCGACGAAGTGACTTGAAATCATCACAAACAAACGTCAACACTGTCTACTGTCTGCGTAATGGTACCTATGGCTTGCCGACGAATGTAGGTAAACAGCGCGCAAGCGTAGAATGCGGACCGTAGCGCTGCCTGGACGGAATTGCAATACAGCCCTTACTATGTAAAACAACTCTCGTATACAAGCTACACTATACTGTCTTACTACACCATCCAAACAAGTATCAAGACTGATTTTTTAGAGGCTGAAATAAAATTTTATCTGCGCGATATTGTAACCTCAGCCAAAAAAAGGGGTTTCAAATGTTAACGAATAGAGTTATTCGCCAAAAACCCAATTCGTCGGTAACGGTCAGCAGTGAGCCTCATCTAACCTGAAGTTAGTGTTCATTTTCGGTGTCTTATCCGTCGATGAGGCAAGTGACCATAGCCTATGTAGTTACTTCTGTAATGCTTGTCCTACGCAAGCGCTTTCAGGAACCCGGTATAGAGGGTTAAGACTCGATTGTTTAGTAAAATTGTTACCTGACGACGATTTAATATAGATAAATTTACGTTTAATTGCTAACAAAAACACAATGGAGAGTTCGATTGCTGTTTTAAGTTACATTGTTAGTTAGAAATAATTATTAAAGGAGACTAGGAAGATCGGAGTAGAGAATACAAAACTAAATCTGTCTCAAACATCAACATGTATATGAAAAATAATCACTGTCATTAAAGCCGAAATGGTCTCTCTCTAACTTCTGTCTGTCAGTATCATCTTTGATGCTGCCCCAAACAACATCAAACTTACCTTCAAGCCCTGGCACCGAAAAGGTACAATAAAAAACACTTTGAATGAATGAAAGGCAAAGCTGGTATATATAGCTTATTAGCAACGTTTTTCGAGGACGTTGTGCACTTGGACGGTACGAAAGTATGCCGCCTGGACCAGAATTTTGGTCAGGAACAGGGGATAAGGGACCATGAGCAGCGAAAAAAAACCTCATTTGATAGTAGTCGAAGCATTGCTGATAAGATTATGCTGCAATAGTTTTAGGACACAACTTTATAACCCCATTATTGGGCTTACTACAGCGGGCTTCCCTCTAGCTCAGCCGTTTACAACCTTTTCTAAACCACGCACCTCTAGAAAACTTTTACGAGGTTCTCGTACCACCTACAAAAATGCGCCATCTTGTCTTCTATTAGCAGTTCCCATGCAACAATATCTCAGTCTGACACACCTAGAAAACTTTTAATGTGTTCCCGCACCCCATCAAAAAATAAGAACTCATCTGATGACTGATAAAGAATGAAGTTTATACCAAATTTACGTTCAAATTTATGTATCCGACTTTATTTTATCGAAGTTTCGCACCCCCTGGAAGGCTACCCCAATGTAGGGGTGCGAGCACCACCGGTTTTGAACCCCCCGCTCTAGCTGTAAGAATCACGTAGTAATGAAGTCGCCGGCTCACTTACGGTAGACGGTAAAAAATGCCGATATAGCATGGGGCGTACATGAGATTCAAGAATGTTATGTGTGCCTATAAGTTTGGTTACGTACCTAAACTAACTGAACCAAACCTTACTTATAACCCACAGCATTGGATGAGCATGTAACTTATACCGGGCGGTTGCCAAGCACAAAATGCCTTGCTGGGACAAAACAGGACTGACACCGTAAAGAACCGCTAGTAAAACAAAACTACAGCTGCCTGAAGCGACTCCAGCTTCCATAGACTCAACTACTACAAAAAAAAAAAAATCTCCCTCGCTTTTGTATTTAAAATCTGCAAAACTTGTCGTTTATGCTTCGCCTGTCTTATGAAGTTTCTTGCAACTTATAATTCAAGTTTTGAAACAAATGTCCTCTATGTTGCAGCGGATAAAATTTCATTCGCCCGTCAGTTGCAGCTCGATTAGCCTGATACATTTTTTTATAAAAATTTTGTAATATGTATGTATATCATTCATGACAATGCATATCTGTTTGCTTATTCTATTTTCGTTTAGGTCGTAGTAATTTTCTCATATTCTCTCATGAATACATTATCTCTTATGCACATTACAATATAGGAACTACGCTCGTAGCTTCAAACCTGTTGTTCAAAAAAGGCCGCACTCTGCCCTTATCTGTAAGCGCGAGCGAGCGCTCGGGCAAAACTGCGACGCAGAATTCTTGGAATGAGATCTTGCCACGAGAGTACTGACAGAACTGCGCCTTATTATAGGCTGTCTAGAAACATCCTCACTCACGCACTGCAGAAAGCTAAAGCGTTATCTTCATATTATGAGATTTATTCTGAATACAGAAGTCTGACTTTGTTTACATATGCGCAGGGCAGAACAGAAATCTTACCTACCTAGCGTCCGCATACAGTGCTGAACACTAGAGACTTGCCCATCATAACACGCCCTTGCACTACAGAACACTGAAGTCTTACCTTCGTAGTAGCTGCAACAGTGCAGAAAACTAAAGTTTTGCTTCTTAATATCGGCGTACAGTTCGCGACACCTAAATCTTTCCTCTGTGACTTCCGCATACTTGGAGTGTGCCTTTACGACTTCTGCATAATTGGAGTGCAGAACATCAAAATCTTACGATAATATTTTCACAAGTGTCGTTAAGTAGTTGGATTACTGCAACTAATTTCTAAACCTGTACTGGTTCCAAAACAGGAAGGACACCACAACACCCCTTGAAGGTATCGGGAATTTTCAAGTATTACAGAATACCAGCAGGAAAAATGCAGCGAGGCACGGACTCGTTGGATTGGGGGCCGAAATGAAACCTTCAAGGCTCAACTTGTCTGAAACATGAAGCAGAAGCTCCACGTGACTTACAACTTTGAATTAAAAACCGTGCTGCATGTGCTGCAAGCACCGCGATATGTCGAGCCTGCTGGAAACTCCATTTTCGGAGCAACATTGAGTTTCTGGAAATCTCGAGCGTAACCGATTAAGGGTCAACGCCTGAACTCGATTCAGTTTGTGAAATTTAATCCACCTGTTTGAAATTCAGGCAAGTGAAGCCTCGCAGGCTTGATTTTGAAGCCCAGTCGAATGTTTCCCATGACTCTAATAAGAGCACAGAAGCACGGCAGCAGCTGTGGACGCTGCATGCAGCCTGTTCCTCGAAACAAAAATTCAACTCCGGGCATAACTCCGCAATCGTGACACCTCAGTTCCACCCTGATGTGGATCTATCTAAATTAATCATAATATTTCCTCCAGAAGGACTCACATCTGAGGTGCAGCCTCAAAGGAGAGTAGCCCGCCTTCACCTTGTGCAAGGGAGCTTCCGATTAGGCAGCAAAATTAATGTGTTTAAAACTTGACTTATCGAGTCTCCAGACAGTTGCCCTGACTTTGGCTTGTTCATTCAAGTTTCAGGTAATGACTCTTAATCAGTTACCTGTGAAACTTCCAATAACTCAATCTTACTCTGTAAAATTAAGATTTGGGTCCGCTGAACATTTTGGGTTGCATCTAACACCTACAACACGATTTACAGTGACGAAGCTAAAGCTCCTGTTTGCAATTTCGGACAAGTAAAGTCAAGTGGGCTTGGCTTAGATCAACTGTGACGATCCAGACGAATGATCATTTAGTAGCAGCCAAAAGTACAGGCAGAGCGTTTCTTTCTCTGAAAAAGTGGCAGCAGCCCCAGCAACGCCTCCAAACGACTTCGCAATTTTGTTGATGCTGTGAAGCTGGCAGCATAGTAATGGGTGATAACAGCCACTACAAAGTCTTTTCAAAGTGTTTTCACAGCTATTGCAGATCTCTTATGCATCCACTAGTATTTGCTAGTAACTTCGATTAATAAGATAAATAAATATTCTACGAGGAAATAAAAACTATCCCAATAGATGATTTTTCAGTTGATCAAAAGTAGGCGTAAAGCTTTATTACTAACCGGCGCTTCTACGTAAGTAGAAGGGATGCACAGAGCGCAAACGTTAGAGTATAAAATAGGATAAACATTTGCGTAGTGAAATGTAGGTAGCTAGGTCAAGAGGTTAGGCATAGCTGCGTAGTCATGTTAGTACGAGCTAGAAAAAGACTAAGTGTAGGTTGGAAAGAAGAAGGTAAGGGCATAGCAGGTAGGTGGATTTTTAAGCGGGTATAGGTAGTACACAGAGTAGCGGTTGAACAGCTATGTACATACATCATCCGCACGTACAAGCGCTTGGAATGGTCAGCAAACTGGTGGTAAGTATAAACTGTACACATACTAGATGCCTATAGTATAGATAATCCCTCTCACCTCGTATGCAGCAGATGACAACACTAAAATCCTTTCATATGCCTGTATAAGGACAACATTTCTGCACACAGAAAACGGTTTGTCTATAATTTTCCGTTAGAAATGTAAATATAAAAAGTTGGCAAAGATTAATCATTTTAAAGGCATATATACTGTAGAGAATATGTACTGTTTCAACATCGTAATGCAGCAGAATTCAAAGCATCAAAAGTGTAAAGTCGACTCTCTTTTTATCAAGCTATGGAATCCCATACATACCTAGTAAGGAAAACGAGCACATTGGCTATTACACAATCTTTACTTGACTTGAGTAGTGATTCCGATTTGCGAAGCTTGGCCATCACTCCACTTAACCATCTTGGCGTCCGCTGAACTTTCATTGTCCGTAACTACGACTTACATCGTGCCCAGAATATCAAATCCCACGATGTCAGAGTAGAACGGAGGAGTACAATCTAGACCACACCAGACACCGGCGGCGCCAAAACAAACGCCAGTCGCTTATGAGGCCATTCTTGCTTTAGCAAGGAAAGTTTAAGAGAAAATTGACATTTTTTTGTACTGGCTGGGAATGCGTTTTAACCAGTTTGCTAAGGAAAGTATGGCCCTAGCACAGTATGTGGCCTAACTAGGACTCAGGTATATGATGTGTGCCTATAAGTTTGGTTAGGCACCTATTCTAGCTCAACGAAACTTGTCTTAACGTAGTCTTAACTAACCTAACCAGAGCCGTGTGCGCTAGTGAAAGAAACTAACGGCGCTAGCGCTAGACCTGAGAAACGCTAGCGGCGCTATAGCGCTAGCGCTAGTTTTGGCGCTAGTGCTCAGAAAAACATGAAGGCAAGATAGAAATAAAATATAATTTTTCATTGCTTTGCAAATGGAAGAAATCAAAAAAGTGTTTTACTGATTTTACCTATAACGAGGAGATACATGGAAGTATGTAGTAACCTATATGTAATTACTTCGCGAAAACTAGCGACTAGCGCCTTATATTGGCTAAAAACCTAGCGGCGCTAATAGCGCCGCTAGTAATTCTCAAACATAGGGGCTATTGAAACTAGCGGCGCTATTTCTAGCGCCGCTACGCACAACTCTGAACCTAACCTATTCTGACCTAACCTAACATACCTACCCCATGCTACACATGAGACTGCTGGCGAGCTTGTATTCTGCTGGCATAACTAATTCAACCATAAAATGAACCTTTTTCTTTTAATGACACTATTAACCCTATCCGACCTAAACTGTTGCTTTTGGAACAAAATAAGAAATTCAAACGAAAGAAGTAGGAGGAAAAGTGAATAATATTTTACTGTAAAACTTATAAGAGACTCGGTCCTATGAGTAATAAATCTAAAGTGTTCAAGAAAACTGACATTTCGTTTTGCATGACTTTGAGGTCACTTCAATTACAGAGAAAATTCTAAACGCGCAATACGATGCAACACCAAGTCAACATAAGCCGGCTGATCATCTCAGAAATATCATGCTAGTGCGATGAAAAAAATGCTACAGAAAATGTACAAGTGCGCAGTACAGCAAAACAACGTGTCTGCAGCCGCCGGCGATCAGTAATGCCGGTCTGTGATTGGCTGAGGCCGGAGGTGTGTGAGAGGCGTGAGTTGCGCAGTGGAGCTCTGTTGTGAGCTGCGTAGAAATGCTGCCCGCCATGTCACTTAGCAAATAAGGAAGCAACTACGTTTCTGCAACGGCAGTTTTATGGTCGCTGCTATGCCCAGTTGCGCTGCCTGAACGGTGCACCAAAATGTAGAAATTGAGAGCTGTGCTCTGGCGCATGATTCTTTACAATGACGTGTTGAAACACTGTCAAAATTATATACGCACGGCCTTACGAGTAAAAAGTACCCGTCATAATTCTAGTATACTACCTAACCTATAATGAAACGGCTTCTAGCTGTGAGCATTTGCATAAGTTCAGTAAAACTGTGGGCTGCAAATTTTCGATTTTATTTATGAAAACGCTTTGAGAGATAGGCTACGACAAATTAAAAGAGAAGAAGGAATTAAGGTGCATGTAGCACGGCAAGCAAAACGATGAATCCACAATCTGGCAAGGCAAGCTCATAAAGAAGAGGATGGAACATGGACAGAGCATCATCTGTAAAGTGTATATAAGATCTGTAGAGTTCATAAATTAAGTCTGACGAAAGCAGCTTTCAGTGCGGTGTTCCTCCCTATATATTATGCCCAATGTGTCACTCGTGTCTATATACATATCTCCATAAAATGTTAGGGCGGCAAACAAGGTTCGCCTTGCAAAGTCAGGCGTTTTCAAAAACAATCGGGAGACAGGAGAGTACAAGCACCCAGGAAGCAAAGAATGTTACGCTCTTTGCTTCCTGCAAGCACCAGTCGAGATGGTCATACGCGTAGTAATTTTTAAACGAAATGTTAGGAATTCTCAACGGAAGAAATTTTTCAGGATGCGCTTGACGTAAACAAGTACCACCATAAGTGAGCGCTTCATATTGTTTAATAAGTATATAAGCGTTAGGAAATCGTGAAGGTGAAGCTCTGCCTGTCTCTCTGCAGATGGTTTCGTATCAGTTTAGGCCCGCTGCAGACGATAGTCTTTAGTCCTGTGTTTTCACTTCACCGCGTTCGAACTGTTGCTCTGTCTGTGTGAACAAGGAAAAAGAACACTGCTTTTGTAGACGACATTCGCTAAAATTTTTTAAAGATACAAGAAACTACACTAGTGACGCGGGTGAAACCAGAGTAAACGACGGTAAACACTTTATCGAAACTTTTGGTGGATTCACAGTCGTGGTTGCAAGGGCAGGATGAAATATTCGAACGCGGTGAAGTGAAAACCCAGGACAAAAGACTATCGTCTGCCCCGGGCTTTGGAGATAAGAGTTTTGTTTTTTCCGATCACGTCTTTTGCAGCTCAACAAAACCGTCCTCAAGTAAATAAAAGTTCCCGGTTTAGCGTAAGTAAGGGCACGTTCGACTGGGTGCTGAAAATTAGGCCTTTGAGACTCGATTCATATTTTATGAAACTTTAGTCAGGAGGTTAGGCTCTACCCCTCTGAGAAGTGTTTCACGTGCTGTAGGTGCAACACCATTACTTCGAACCGGCCGAGAGTTTTTTATATAGAGCAAAAAAAAAAAAAGTTTTTGGAAGTGTCAAGACTAACCGATTAAGGGTTAACGCCTTGAACTCAATTTAACGGGTCGAAGCCAACGCATCTATCTCAAGAGTTGGACAAGTCAAGCCTCGATGGCTGAGTTTCGGCATCCAATCGAACATGTCGTAACTGAAGGAGCGATTGTGTTGGCGGTGTATGAGAAACATACACCGTCATACATGAAGCAAAGCATTCATGTATTGACTTGTCTCAACCTTCAGACGAGTGAGCTGCATGGCTTCACCCTGTTGAGTCGGGTTTCAGCCGTCAGCCTTTACCCTTGAAACTTCTGAAAACTCAGTTTTGCTCACTGAAATGGAGTTTCCGTCCGTCTCAAGCGTACTTGACTTGCTATTAGCTTCTGCAACAAGATTCACCGCTGCGGAGTTAATATTCCTGTCTGGAGGGCCGGCCGGATACGTCAGGTTGTATGCATGAGCTTGACTTAAATTTGTTTCGCAGAATCAATGGATAAAGGCGAATCCTGGAGGAGGTGAGATGAGCTAAACTTATGGGATTTAGCGCGCCCTTAACTTCAATCATGTGCGTTAGTTTCTCGACTTTGGATCGAATTCTAGGCATTAAACCCAAATATATGTAATAAATGCGAAGGCTGAAAACTCCATCGTATGTTCCGCAAATAGCGCCGCCATCAAATGCTGGCAGAAAATGATAATTTCAATGTTGCCTCGTTTCCGTCTCTCATTTAGGTGGGCAAAATCCTTCTTGCTTTTCAGTAAATGATTTTTCTCGTATCTAATCTTTCACATCGGGACAGAAAGACAAGCAATTAGGAAAGGAAGTAAGCACTCAATTTAACTTTGTGCTATCATACAGTGCCTATAAAGTAACTTAATTTTATCTTATCATATAGTGGGATGAAGAAACTTAATTGTCTTATCATACAGTAGGATGAAATAAATACACGAGATTTTTCCTCATAGTAGTGGATAAACCAGAACTCATAACAGGGAAGGGATCGCCTTTAGCAACATCAAGCGGCTCGGCGGCTCTGAAGGCCATCCTCCTATTGGGAACTCCCTACTCGTCTACACAGGATGCAGCAGATGCGTAGGTCAGTCTGCCAAGAACGACGGATGAGGAAAAATGGAAAATACTGTTGCACGTCAGATTGGATGTACAGTTGCGAACAAATGATGCAAAATTGGAATAATTGCGATTATGAGCAAAAAAAAAAAAATAGTGCGCCTCACAGCAGCGCTCCTCGATGTCGTGGTAAGCCGAGCTGCAAACATGGTTCGAAGTCGTAAATCGGGAGGCAAACATGAATTACTTTTTAAAATCGGGCAATAAATTAGGCTAGAATTCAAAACAGCTAGAACATGTCTGCCTTCTAAAAAGTACGAAAAGTGTCAAACGGAAAAGTATTGGCCAAAAACTCTGTTAGTCTCTAGGTAGAAATTCGTGTTCCACACTTGTTTTGGGTATGGTGAGAATAGCAGCGATTTGTCATGAGACCGCAGTCTTGTTACACTACAGATTTCATATGTCAATCTCTTTTTTACAGCATCTCTTACTGAAGAAGTCCTAATCGAAATTGACGAAGCCATTCCTGGCACCCCCGTTCAGATACATGCAGTAGTCTCCAAACACTGCATGTCTTCCGGCAAGTTTCTGTTACTTTCTTTCCTTTCCTGTTGTAAAACTGGGGTCACTGCACACGCTGGTCAAAAGAACAAGTTCCGTCTTCTCTGCCCGCGAAGGTGTTTATCAGTTATAATTCCCTCCAGTTTTGAAGAGAAACCTGAAACTTAACTAACGGAATTTGCTGAGGAAACTAAACTAACGGCTAACATTTTTACACTACTCGGGAAACTCAAGCTTTGCTTTCGAGGGCTCAACAAAGCGTTCGGTAGATTAGCTGAGGGAACTCGTTCATTGGGGCTAGCGTGTGTACCAGCCTCAAGATGCCAATAACGCTCCAATTAACTGACCCTTCATTTCAAACGCTCAAATACAAGCAAAAATCTTTGAATTCTAGCCTTGGAGCTTATTTTACACAGAGGAAAATGAAGGCGCTGTGCCTAAAGCAGCTTCCAAAGAAAAAGACTATGGGAACAATGATTAGAAAAACGGACAGGTGATGCTAAAAAAAACGAACGAACTTCTTGGCCAATTCATTTATTTCATTATCAAAAGTGTAACAAGATCTAGCCGCGCTAAGGCTAAAGAGAATATACATGCATTTTTGTCCGAAACACGCAAGTGCATCATAAAAATAAAGTGCATCACGATGACGCATATAGGGTCTTATGATGCACTTGGCACGAATTGATGCACTTAGGTGTTTCGGTTTTGTGACAAAGCCGATGATGCACCAAGATGCGTCAAAAACAGCTAGGTAAAATTGATGCACCTGAAGAGACGAAACTTTGAACAATAAATCGACCTGCGTGTTAGTATGTAATCGCGTCTCGCTTCGCACGCGTAACAAAACTACAAAGCTCTTGTTCACTTTGTTTTGGCGAAAATATGTTTTTCTGATTGAAATATATTTTCTGTCTGCTGCGATGACACATCAAACTACGCCATGAAACACCCACGTGCATCCTGATGCTTCTCTGTGAATCACCTACGTGCATCAAAATTTTTCTCAGTGTATTGTTACGACAAAGAAAAGAAAGAAAAGGTATATATTTCTACCGTAGGAAGGTTTTCATACAATAATACTTTTACAATACGTGTTCAGTAAACTAGTGTAAAACGTCGTCGCAATGAGCCTTACAGATTTGGGAGCAAATTTATAGCACTATTCTACTTCACAATCTACACAAAGGCGATACCCACGAGCGACACAAAAAGACAGTACCGCCTTCGGATTAGCACACGTCCGCTGTAGCTACATGAATAATCGTCGGATCGCTTGTCTTGGACAGTGTAGATAATCAACGATTCGAATGAAAAAAAAAAAAAAAAAAAAATAGGAATTTTATCATACAAGAAAAACTAGCTACATATACAGTTCTCAGAAACTCATCATCTGGAAGCCGAATACGTAAACACTACTGGAGGTCACTGCAATTAATATGCCTGTGGGTCGCAATTTTCACACACTAGAGTGTATCTCTATGTACTGGCGAAATATCAAGTTCTTCCTCCCCTGTGCTAATAAAATGCAAATGTTGCGCTAAAATACATTACGTTGTTTACTGAACTATCGGTGCCCAATACTAGAAAAAGCAATGTAGATAAACGTACTGTATTTTTAATTACGTTGCGCACATGCTTCGCCCTCCTGAGTAGCTGCGTCACGTTGTGTTGCTCTCCTCCGGCAGGTAAACAATGCGCCGGTGTTGCCACATGCTGCAAGGTCATGCGGTTTTGTTTATGGGCATTA
Organism: Parhyale hawaiensis; assembly: GCA_001587735.2. NCBI lineage: Eukaryota > Metazoa > Arthropoda > Malacostraca > Amphipoda > Hyalidae > Parhyale > Parhyale hawaiensis. Next base: position 407,668 of record LQNS02277096.1, on the reverse strand, counting down.
TAATGTTAATTCTTGCAGTCAGTAGAAGAAATATATAGCTACTGGGGAAAGTCGTTAACGAAAATAATTCTGGAATAGAAGAGTGCGAGCGTCTGTCGGGATTATTTTGATATTGGTGTTGAATCATAGAAAAGGAATAAAAGAACAAGAAATGATAGTGATGGGCTTGTCAGGCTAAATCATTTCATATCTGATTGATAATTTTACAGTGCTCACCCCACGACTGAACTACATAAAGCGCAAATTTGACCAGAAAGTAAAAAACAGCGATATCAACGAAATGAATGCAGATTTTTCACCATTGCATATCTGAAAAAATGTATCAGCAAGATTATCAACAACGCGAGCTGTCAGGAGAAACGATGCTCAAGTCTGCCATACAAAATACGGCAGAAAAAAGGAAATGGGAAATGCTAGCGGGAAGCCCACTAGACTGGCGCAGGAGGAGGTGGCTGTCTGCATAGCCAAGGTCACCACCAGATCGTGCGTAGCTGCAACAGCTGTAAATGAGGAAGCTTCGGCGCCAAATGCCGACCTACTCACACCCAGTGAGCGTAACCACAACCCAGAGATCTAGGTCGTTTGGCTGTTCCCCAATCTTAGGGTGTAAGATAATACTCAAGCACATGAACTAGCAGGCACTGCGCAACTACATATCTTGCACAACGTCGACAAAGCTTATTCTGTAGGTTTCAGTGCAGCGTTATTTACTTGAAAGCAACTACCGTATACGTTGTGCGCGCTTGGTGGATTTGCGCGATCGATCGATCGCGCTGCGCGTTTGGTGGATCGTTCAAAGTTTAAAATCGAAAACAAAAAAAAAACAGTCCTTGCGTCCCCTAACCTACCCGACATTAAACCCGAATATAGTCCAACTTACCCGAAATTACGGCCTAATACCTACAATAACCGCAAATCCACCAAACGCGCACATCATATATACTGTTGAAAAACGTCAGTTTATATGTGAAAGATAACAGTGATAAATGTTAATTTTTTTAGCTACGTGCTAAGGCAATGCTACGGAATGTCAATGATTTGCTTATTATCATTTGTATTCACAGCTGGTGAGCACACTGTGCTCGCGACAACTGAACGGGCTGCTCCCAGCAGCCAAAGAACAGTGCCACTCCTTTCTTCATAATGACACTCATTTAGTTGGTCGCCGGAGTTCAGGTTGAAAGAACTCTCCTCAAGATATGAGCTGTGCTCAGGACTACGCTTTTCTGCAGTACGGTAGATGCGCGTAGATTTTCGGCAAGTTCGATTGTAAGCTGCGGGGAATCGCCCCAACGATCCTATGATCCTATGACCACTGGCACGACCTCGACTTGCTTCTCCCATATTCTGGACAGTTCAGTTTTCAGATCTTGGTATTTGTTTTTCTTTTCTAACTCTTTAGGTTCTACCCTTGCATCCCACGGCAAGGTCTCATCTATCAGTGCCACGTGATTCTTTGCCTTCTTCACCAACACCAGATCTTGTCTACGTACTTGAAATTTCACAGTCGGTTTGCAAGTCCATGTCCCAGAGTAATTTCCAACGCTCGCTTTCGAGTACGGTTTCAGGCACATATTCGTACCACTTATCTACACATTGCAATCCACTATTCTTACACTTTTGCCTTATTATTATTAACTCCGTCAATAATTTGCTTACACGCAGAAGCTGATCCTAGGGAATGACAAGAATTCAGTCGTGCGCTGAAGTAAATCCTGCGGAATGCCGATAATTCGGCTCTGGGTAAAATAGAATATCGAAAAATGCAAATAATTTATTTCTGAGCAAAATATAATACTGAAGAATAAAGAGAGAAATTCATCCTGCACAATGTCAATAATTCAGCCTTATATAAGATGTCGATAGCGCTCCAATTAGCTGATTCTTCATTCAATTCAAGGGCTCAAATACAAGCAAAAATCTTAGAGCTTTCGCCTTGGAGCTCATTTTACACTGAGGAAAATGAAGGGCTGTACCCAAAGTAGTTTCCGAAGAAAAAGAATATGGGAACAATGATTAGAAAAATGGACAGGTGATAATGTTGTCCTGCAGAATGTCAATAATTTAGTTATAGGCAAAAGTTTATCCTCTAGAATATCAGATTTAGTTACGAGCAAAAGATACGATAAATAACAAATTAGTAATTCATTTATTCGTGAAAAAGGGCGACTGCCAAAGGGTACTTATAGGCCAAGTTTGACTAGGCGGCAACTGCCAAAGGGTACTTATAGGCCAAGTTTGACTAGGCGGCAACTGCCAAAGGGTACTTATAGGCCAAGTTTGACTAGGCGGCAACTGCCAAAGGGTACTTATAGGCCAAGTTTGACTAGGCGGCCACTGCCAAAGGGTACTTATAGGCAAAGTTTGACTAGGCGGCAACTGCCAAAGGGTACTTATAGGCCAAGTTTGACTAGGCGGCAACTTTAAGCCTTCCAGGCTTGACTTGTTCGAAACTTCAGGCAGGTGCGATGACTTCGATTCACTGAGTTGAGTTCCAAGCGTTGCATCTTAAATCGGTTGCCTTTGAGACGTTTAGAGACTCAATCTTACTTCATAAAATGGAATTCTCATCCGACTGAACGTGATTGCTGTGTTTGTAACTCAACACGATTTAAATTGACAAGCCCGAGCTTCTGACTACAGTTTCGGATAAGCTAAGCCTCAAAGGCATAATTTCGGCATCCAATCACACGTACCCTCACTGTCGAAACAAGAGCTCGGTGCATGTCATGGTAGCAACTACCATTCCCCTCTGCCTACCTACCCCCCCCAATCTGCTATGTCACCAGCGTTTGCCGAGCACAAAGAGAGACCCTCTTCCCCCCGACACCCACCTACCCGTCTTCTCTCCCCAAGCGCGGTTGCCTACAACCGCCTGAAAAATTTAAATAACATTGTGGTTGTAAGGGAAAATACCTGACTATTTTCAGATGTGAAAAGTCGAAATGTTATACTTGTCAAACTATTAGCTAAATGCAGAAATGGGAAAAATCAACGTAAATTAGCAATTAAACTAACTGAGATCACTGTAGTTCGTAACCAGTTACGAACGATGAAGCTTGGATGGTGCGCG
>LQNS02277096.1:389802-399820 GCA_001587735.2 Parhyale hawaiensis | reverse complement strand
CAAAATGTGCAATAAAGTAGGCTCACAAATTTCTTAGAGCAGAAAAGCATACGATACGATTAGAATTCGAAAGCACATGAGTGATAATAGCTAAGTATCCTCAGGTGCATTTCTAACTTCACATCTATGCACAGTACACACGCACGATCTAAAGAAGTCGAATGCAATTGCAATGCGCTTCTTGACTGAAATTGTGCACAGTTGTTTTTGCTATCCATCATATACATATAATGTTTTCATAACACCAACTTGCGTACCGTTTACATCTAAATCTAACAACATAACATCCACTCCCTGAAAAGAAAGTAACCAAATGTGGACGGAACTGGAGCTGGTGTTCAGCTGCTGCTGCTGCTCCGCATTGCTATGCCTCTGAAAATAATGAGTTTTAGCCCTTGTATGAACTGGCGTACCAAGTTTGCTCAATGTTACATAAGTTCATTTCCCGTGCCCTGACTGTCAGTATCCAATCACTCACAAAATCCGTTCTACACATTAAGCGAGTTGTACACTACAGTCTTTAGACGCAGCCAGAGCTCATCCCGTGTCCGAATGTTTAATTGCTTAATCGTGCCTTGGAAGTAACACAAAAGTATTTACCATACATTTTTTGAATTTTATTTTCCTCCAAATGTAAAGTAATATCCAAAACGTTACTAGTGAGTAGTGACGCTTGTGACACCAACTAACATTTTGGTAAATATTCTTCTGGACACACGCAGGTTGTTACATGGATGTAACAAAACATTTCAACACTCTGTGATACGCACGACGAGCAAAAGACTATAGTGTGAATCCCGCTTTATACCTTTGAACGTGTTCTCTCTGCAAATCGTCTTAATGTTTGCAGCTGCGTTGTAGGCACAGCTCCATGTGTTTCTGATGAAAATAATTAGTAAAATATTAGTTGTCACATCAGTTTGCTTGGCAAGAATCATTAGTAAAGTAAATGGCGTCTGCAAATTCGATTTCTATCGCTTAAACGGTACAGTGACGCATTCGGACGGTTAGCTTGAAGGGGTTAAAAAGGTTAACGTCTCAACCTGCTTCAAGAGATACGGATTTTCTCACCTGCTAACGCGGCACAACGGTGAACGAAGTCAGTACTTTGTAGAAAAAAAAGTAAATTTTTTCCTTCCTTTACTGGCAATATCTACAAACTATGGTAATCACTATCGATTTCTAATTGTAAAAGGCGAGTCGAAGTCTCTTTCTTTAGAAATTCTGAATTCATTTCTTACAAACAGGTTCAAAATCGTCAAAATATTTCGTTGATATTTTTACGAGGAGATAGATTGGAACGCTTTTAGTAATTTTTCAACAATATGCTATAAGTAACTGGCGCGCAAAGGTGTTACTGTAGTAGGCATGCTCGTATTACAGAGTTTGAGCCTTTTTTTTCTTTTACTTCCCGCAGTTCTAAAGAGCACGTGCGGCAAAATAAAATAAAAAAGTGTGAGCAGCGTCGGGCGGAGCCACGGGCGGCACACGTGCTCTGCAACGTGACTGACTTGCTCAAGCGTTAAATTTAACAGCAATTTACCGCGCGTCTACACCGGCGACGTACCAAGATGGCGGCCGACTGATCTAGAAGGATACTTTGTATTCTGTAGCCGCTTAGGCTGAGCATCTTGAATGACAACGACGTGTCTGTTGTCTCTCAATAAGACTCTTGTAACGGTGCTCAGTTGCGGTAAAACTAAAATTAGTAGCAGGAATCACACTGCTGAAATTATCCCCGTTTGGCGTAACGGGACTCAATTCTGTGAATGTCACCGTTTCGAAGAACGGAAGCCACTTCTGTAGATATCACCTTTTGAAATAACGGGAATCACTTCCTTAACTAGAGCACTCTGAGAGCACATACCTCCGCCAAGCAAAGACAATGTTAACGAAAATTCAAATGGTCCTGAAACTATAGGATTTCCTTTTGATCATCACCAAAATTTAGTCATCTGTGCCTCTTGGCAATAATGATAGCTTCTGTATTTTTTTGAAAGTCTGTCCTGAACTTTTTAAGCTATGTTCCGATAAACATAAGCCAAACCTGCAAATGGACATATCGATCATCACCAAAATGAATTTCATGAAGATCCGTTCATAACTTTTAGGGTTAAGTTACTAACAAACATAAAAACAAACACAGAGACAAACAAACAAACGGATCAACAGATCATTTCAAAAATATGGCCATTTGCTCTCAGTGACATCCCAAACAGTTCCTACAAATTTCATAAAGATCCGCTCACATGGTTGATTTATGCTACTGAAAAAGGAGGCATACAAACAACCAAACGGTTGGACGGATCTCCACCAAAAGTTTATCATCTGTTCCTCCTTAAATGCCTTACAATCATCGTACATTTCGTAAAGATTCGTCGTATCTTTTTTAGTTATCTTGGTGGCAGATAGGTAGATAAACAGACAGACAAAGAGACAAAAAATATAACCTGCTTGGCAGAGGTAAATATCACCGTTTGAAATAATGGTAATCGCTTCTATGTTTATCCCCTTTTGAAATAGCGGCAATCTTTCTAAATGGTGACAGTTCGAAACTGAAATCAAATAAATAACTGTGTCATTGAGCTGGATGGTTCTATAAAGACAAGTTACCCTCATAAGCTCGTACTTGGCCGGAATTTCAGCCATGAGCGTTGCTTCGGGAGTAGATCCTAAAACTGAATACAAGGCCAAGAATTGAAAGCGCATGAGTGAAATTTCGTACGAATTCAAACTGACGAGATTAGCTTGTTACGAAAATGATGTAAATTCGCTTAATTGGGGTCGTTTGTCAATGTCTTCCGGGTATTTTTCTGGAACGTGGTCTGAAAACTTTTTAATTGCTGCAGCAGTAACTGTAAAACCAAATGAAGGTAACAAGACAGGAATAACGAACATACCTAGAAGCACGTAGCTAAAATTACATAAATTTCATCCGAAGAGGTATAGGGAAACGATATAGCGGCGGTGGCTGAGAAAGTTACTAAAAGTAAAAGAGCGGTACTTGCTACCTGAATTTGGCAGCTAGTGGTTAAGAATACTGTAGCTACCAAAGTTTATTGGAGCGGCATTTACATACTTGTCTATATGATCTTAATGCAACTGTAGATAATATAATGCTGTATTTAGGTGAATAAATAGAACTGGAACCATTCTCAGACAACAGTAGCTCATGGTTAACAAGTGAGTTTATTGGAGTGATGCATAATAATATGAGTAACTAAAAATCAACAGACTGAAATAACAAAAGCTCCTTGGTCGGAATCAAGATTTCTAGACTTGGCTTTGGGTTCGTTCGACTGGCTCGTAGTCGTGGAAGCTCATCTAAGTCAAGCCCACTCGTCCAAAACCCTGGACTGATGTCAGTCTTGGCTTCCGTCTGCTGAATCGAATTTTAGGCGTCAACCTTGACTCAGTTACCCATGGGACGGTTGGAGACTGCATCATGTTTCTTTATTCCAGAGCTTCCAGCCGCCTTAGGCGTACTTGGGTCGGTTTTTGCACCCGCAACGGAATAAATTATAATAAAAAATTAACGCTTTTGTTTAAGGTAGTCTACAGGAAATGCGGGAATGGCTTTGATCGGCTTTGACTAGCTGATGGAACGAGCCCTTCGTAGCACAAAATCTGAAAAGGTGAGCTTAGTTTCGCCCTGTTGACGCGAGGTCCATAATTTGACTAATTTGACTGAATCGTTTACTCTTGAGACTTTGAAAATTTAAATCTTTCTCCATAAAATGCATTTTTTTGAAGCTGTAATAGAATAATCCAAGAACATCTCCCGCCAGTAGAGAAATATATGATAAATAAATAAATAAATTCTGCCACATGCAACACAACTGAAAGTGGTAAAGTCAACGCACGTGTCTCAAGTTTCGCACACTCACGACTCAACGTGTCAATTCCGCCAGTCACGCGAAAGCGCCGCAAGCGTCTACTCTGGGAGAAGCCAAAATATTTTAAAACACTGAAAAAACTTAAAACTTGTCCCGTTACAGGGTGGAGTTGCAGCGGGAATATTGGGGATGCCGCAGTTTTTTGCAAGGAATTTTGTCTTTTCTTTATGAACATTGATTATAGCTAGAGGGCCCAGCCGTCAAAAATGATTGCAAAAATTTTGTAATTAAGGTTAATTGTTCCTTCTGCCAGATTAGGTTTTGCTGTACTCTAAAATAGGTCTCATACCTGCAGAAGTGATCTTCCATTGAAGAAATGCAAGTTGTACCCTAATAATATTCCCCTGCAAGGTTAGTGCGAATATCAGTTTGGAATTGGTCAAACGTTGAGCAGTACTAACAAAGTATAGTTCAGTCAAAAAAATTCACCGAAAATGCTCGGGGCTTGTCGTAACCTGGATACCATCAGTAGGTGAACCTCAAGCGTCGAAATTTGACTGTAATATAAACTGAATATAAAAAGGCGTCTGTTCAACGTGAAATTTCAACTGTTATGAAGAGATCCAACTCAAGATGGTATAAGGGAAATGGATTATGCACGAAAGGAACGACAACTTCAGCCAATAGTGAGCTTCTCTTCTAACTGCTGCGAAGAAATTTAGCTAAAAAATATGTGATACAATTGGTAGCTGATGCCCGACAGCGCTATCGTCGTTTGTGACTATTTGTGAGCGTCTTTGTGTACGCAGATCGTGTGCGTGTGAGCGGCGTTAAAGTTGGTGCGTCGCGCTGCTCGCTGTATCGCTGATTAAGTTAGGTTAGGTTGGGTTAGGTAAGGTTAGGTTAGGTCGGGTAAGGGTAGGTTAGGTTAGGCTAGGTTAGGTTAGCCTAAGTAGTGTTTATTTTAGTGGTGGCGCGAGCAGGAAAGCTTACTTGAACGCAAAATCGTCGTGATCGAACGACGATAGTGCTGCCCGACTGGATCAAAGACTTTATCAAAGATACCGCCTTTCATCTACCACGCTCAGAAGAAGAATCATCATCGTCATATCAAACAGCACCGAGCTAGTTGTCAATCGAAGCAAAATATAAAAAATGCAGTACATATTTCCACTTTTGACAGTATGTTTTAAAAACTATATTTGTGACCGTAGCCTAACCCCAGGGCTGAAATTTTTGGGGTATCTCACCTTGTTATCACCCGCGAATAAAGTGTGAAAGGTGAAAATGTTTTCCTTGAAGATTTAAGTATAGCTATATATTTTTATATTTTCTAGATATGGCATAAATGTAGATTTTGATTAGTAGCAGTTAGAGAAATTTTGCTACCCACTCCAGCTCATAAGGTGGGAAGGTCAAAGTTGGTAAGTTTAGTTCATGAAATCTTGCGAAATTTAGAGAGGTTGCCCTCGGAAGGTGTAACTATGATACTGGCTGTTCCAAAAGTATAAATGAAATTTCCAATCGTGGGTCGTGGATATCAAAATTTCTCTAACTGCTTCTAATCGAAATCTATATTTGTATATATATATATATATATATATATTTGTTTGTATATACATATATTTGTCATTTAGACACGTTCTATTAAAGACCAGGGACTGTTCTTTGCTGACGACCTTTCTGCTGCATTCCTCAATGTTTCGCACCAAACTTTTGGTGGTTGAGGGTAAGTGGAAAGTCAGTTTATCAGTTGAGTTACAAACACAGCAATCACGTTAAGCCATATGAGAACTCCATTTTATGAAGTAAGATTGAGTTTCTAGAAGTCTCAAACGCAACCGATTTAGGATGCAACGCTTGGAACTCAATTCAGTGGATCGAAGTCAGCGCACCTGCCTGAAGTTTCGAACAAGTCAAGCCTCGAATTCTTAAAGTTGGCGCCCAGTCAGACTTAGTCGCACTTCTTCACGAATAAATGAATTACTAAGTTTTTACTTATCGTATTTTATGCCCATAACTATATCTGATATTCTACAGGATAAACTTTTGCCCATAACTAAATCTGACATTCTACAGGATAAACTTTTGCTCATAACTAAATTATTGACATTCTGCAGGACAACATCATCACCTGTCCGTTTTTCTAATCATTGTTCCCATATTCTTTTTCTTCGGAAACTACTTTAGGTACAGCCCTTCATTTTCCTCAGTGTAAGTTAAGCTCCAAGGCGAAAGCTCTAAGATTTTTGCTTATATTTGAGCCCTTGGAATGAAGAATCAGCTAATTGGAGCGCTATCGGCATCTTAAGGCTAAATTATTGACATTGAGCAGGATGAATTTCTCTCTTCATTCTTCAGTATTATATTTTGCTCAGAAATAAATTATTTGCATTTTTCGGTATTCTGTTTTACCCAGAGCTAAATTATCGGCATTCCGCAGGATTTACTTCTGCGCACGACTGAATTCTTGTCATTCCGTAGGATCAGCTTCTGCGTGTAAGCAAATTATTGACGGAGTTAATAATAATAATAAGGCAAATGTGTAAGAATAGTGGATTGCAATGTGTAGATAAGTGGTGCGAATATGTGCCTGAAACCGTCTTCCAAAGCGAGTGTGTGAAATTACTCTGGAACATGGACTTGCAAACCGACTGTGAAACTTCAAGCACGTAGACCAGATCTGGTGTTGGTGAAGAAGGCAGACTATCGTGTGGCACTGATTGATGAGGCCGTGTCGTGGGATGCAAGGGTAGAACCTAAAGAGTTAGAAAAGAAAAACAAATACCAAAATCTGAAAACTGAACTGTCCATGAATATGGGAGAAGGTAGTCGAGGTCTCGCCAGTGGTCATAGGATCATTGGGGCGATTCCGCGCAGCTTATAATGGAAATTGCGGAAAATCTACGCGCATCTACCAGTCGCTGTACTGCAGAAAAGCGTAGTCCTGAGCACAGCTCATATCCTGAGGAGAGTTCTTTCAACCTGAACTCAGGCGACCAACTAAATGAGTGTTATTATGAAGAAAGGAGTGGCACTGCGCTTTGGCTGCTGGAAGCAGCCCGTTCAGGTGTCACGAGCACAGAGAGCTCAACCACTTGCTGAAAGGCTGTGAATACAAATGGTAATAAGTAGAGCCCGGACATTGCTTGAAATAAATGCATACAGCTTATTTTGCTTAAGCTGCTTAAAAAATGATAAGATTTTACAGCGCTTCAAATGCTTGTAAGCGCCATCCAAATTTTTGCTAGCCCTTAAAAATTTTTGCTAGCGCTTAAAATTTTTTGTTAACGCTTAAATTTTTTTGTTAGTGGTAAAAATTTTTTGTTAGCGCTTAAAAATTTTTATTAGAGCTTAAAAAATTTTGTTGGAGCTTAAAAATTTTTGTTAGAGCTTAAAAATCTTGTTTGGGCCTAAAAATTTTTGTTAGAGCTTGCAAATTTTTGTTAGAATTTAAAAATTTTTGCTAGCGCTTAAAATTTTCTGTTAGCGCTTAAAAATGTTTGCTAGGGCTCAAGTTGTTCCATTAGCCCAATCGAAAATTTGTAGACATTTATAATATGTTATCGGATACCTTTCACTGCTATCCTATAGGCAGCCGATAGATGCCTATATGTTTCTGATTGGGCTTTTATCCTACGCTGAAATTGTTCGCAGACCTTTCTAATTTAAAGAGTTATCGTGCACCTACCTATTCATTGTGTGCACCAAGCCAACAACATACGAGAATAGCGCCCACATAAGGCGTCTTTTTGTGGCCACATTCATGATCATGATCATCGTGATCGCTGAAAAGCATAGACCCATCCAATGATTTTGTAAAGTACACCAGAGACGCCACGTCTATTTTCAGAATTTGGATTCCAATCGTATTGACACAAAAGACAGGGAATGGATTTTTAAAATTTTTTATTTATTTTGAAGTCAAAGATAAGCGAACTAGCAGTATTCAATGCATTTTAAACATGCACAGGCATAAAAATAAGAGCGTGGGCACACGTACCCCCAAAGTTGCATTGCAACGCAACTTAGTATTCGATTGCGCTGCAGCGTCCTTTGGGCTTCGGCTTGGACTAAAAAGTATTTGAAAATAACACATAAGGTATGAGTCGTTTTTTGCAGTTTGTACGTTACAACTAACAGCAATGGTGAAGCTTTTAGAATACCTCCTACTTCTGTGTTAGTCTAAAGTAGCAATGACGCACAGTTTTAGCCTGACATGCAAGCACTATGAGTAGTAGTTACGGCAACGAGATGGCCAAAGGGAAAAGTTGCGTGACTGAGCAATTTTTGCTATAGTGTGCCCACGCTATAACGAAACTAAAATTCTGGAAGTCAGTAATACAAACAGTCATGACGATATTTTCCAATTTATCCTCAAACATAAGAAAATACCACGAACTGTGCATTTCAAACATTGAATTTTCGCTTGTATAACGGCTGGAATTACTCTTTGATTATGCATGATCAGCCCGCTAGTGAAATCTCGGTTCGATCAATTTTCACCAATGACCACGGATGATTGCTATCAGAATCACGTCAAAATCTGGTCTCAAAAACGCATGATCATGCGGAATCAGGCGGAATGATCCGTAAGGTGGTCACAAAAAGACGCCTATTGCTACTCCATGCACTTTGCGTTGCTCTGTGACAACTCTTAAAAAAAACATGATGGTGTGGCTTTTGTAGCTTTTCACATGAAGAGGCCCATTTTCCCAACAAAATTACAAACTTTTTTCGAGCTAGCCTATGTCGACTGAGTTTGTTTAAGGACTGAAATTCACTTACGATTTCTAACTGGCCTATGCAACTGTTGCTTATCTTGAAAATAATTCTAAATGTTCTTTCCATTCCGTCACCGAAGCTTTCAATTACGAATTGAGGCAAATTTGCAGGCTTACAGCGGGAAAAAGGCTAATTCCATGATGGGTGTTGCTTTTTGTTACCTAGAGCGGAGCGCCGAAGGTCTCTGCCCCGAATAATGCCCGCCTAGAGTTGTTTTTCGTGTGAACATAGCTCCAAAAATGTTTGAAATGATATTCTTTTTCTTTTTTTAGGCGCTTATAATAGGAAAATGTTAGTGCTTATTTTGCTTTGTACTTTTTCCCGCCTAAAGTACAATGCTTAAACTCGTCAACATAAGCGCTTATTTTGGATGCTGCACATGTTTATTTTTACTGCTTAAAGCGCTTAAACCGTTGTTGCTTAATGTCCGGGCTCTAGTAATAAGCAAATCATTGACATTCCATAGCATTGCCTTAGCACGTAGCTAAAAAATCCACATTTATCACTGTTATCTTTTACATATAAACAGACGTTTTTCAATTGTAAATACAGTAGCCGCACCTAAATAAATAACGCAGTACTGAAACTTACAGAATAAGCTTTATCGACGTTGTGCAGGATATGTAGTTGCGGAGTACTTGCTAGTTCACATGCTTGAGTATTATCTTACACCCTAAGATTGGGGAACAGCCAAGCGACCTATATCTCTGGGTTGTGGTTACGCACACTGTGTGTGAGTAGGTCGGCATTTGGCGCCAAAGCTTCCTCATTTACAGCTGTTGCAGCTACGCACGATCTGGTGGTGACCTTGGCTATGCAGACAGCCACCTCCTCCTGCGCCAGTCTAGTGGGCTTCCCGCTAGCATTTCCCATTTCCATTTTTCTGCCGTATTTTGTATGGCAGACTTGAGCTTCGTTTCTGCTAACAGTTCACGTTGTTGATAATCTTGCTGATACATTTTTTCAGATATGCAACGGTGTAAAATCTGCATTCATTTCGTTGATATCGCTGTTTTATACTCTCTGGTCAAATTTGCGCTTTATGTAGTTCAGCCGTGGGGTGAGCACTGTAAAATTATCAATCAGATATGAAATGATTTAGCCTGACAAGCCGCTCACTATCATTTCTTGTTCTTTTATTCATTTTCTATGATTCAACACCAATATCAACATAATCTCGACAGACGCTCGCACTCTTCTATTCCAGGGTTATTTACGTTGACGACTTTCCACAGTAGCTATATATTTCCTCTAAGACTGTAAGAACATAATAACGCCAATAAACAAAACCGCATGACCTTGCAGCATGTGGCAACACCGGCGCATTGTTTACCTGCCGGAGGAGAGCAACACAACGTGACGCAGCTACTCAGGAGGGCGAAGCATGTGCGCAACGT
>LQNS02277096.1:370485-389082 GCA_001587735.2 Parhyale hawaiensis | reverse complement strand
TTTTTCTGGTGAAATTAGTTAAAATACTCCTAGGCTGCTCAGCCATAGATTCGCCGATGTGACGTCACTTTTTGCTGCTAATTTTTCGTGAGTCCTCCCGTTACGCTCTTTGCTTCCTGATCTACACTGTCCAAGACAAGCGATCCGACGATCATTCATGTAGCTACAGCGGACGTGTGCTAAGCCGGGGGCTGTAGTGTCTTTTTGTGTCGCTCGTGGGTATCGCCTTTGTGTAGATTGTGAAGTAGAATAGTGCCATAAATTTGCTCCCAAATCTGTAAGGCTCATTGCGATAACGTTTTATACTAGTTTTCTGAACTCGTATTGTAAAAGTATTATTCTATGAAAACCTTCCTACAGTAGAAATGTATACTTTTTCTTTGTCGTAACAATACACTGAGAAAAATTTTGATGCACTTAGGTGATTCACAGAGAAGCATCAGGATGCACGTAGGTGTTTCATGGCGTAGCTTGGTGTTTCATCGCAGCAGCCAGAAAAACATATTTCAGTCAGAAAAACATATTTCCGCAAAAACAAAGTGAACAAAAGCTTTGTAGTTTTGTTACACGTGCGAAACGAGACGCGGTTACATACTAACACGCAGATCGCTATTGTTTTTCAAAATTTCGTCTCTTCAGGTGCCTCAATTTTACCTGTTTTTGATGCATCTATGTGCATCATCGGCTTTGTCACAAAACCGAAAAACATGAGTGCATCAATTCGTGCCAAGTGCATCATGTATGCGTCATCATGATGCACTTTATTTTTATGATGCACTTGCGTGTTTCGGTTTTCGAACAAAAATGCATGTAATTTTTATGCATTTAAGTCCATTAAAATTTCTCTCAGTATAGAGGAGCAAAATGTTCAGTAAATATTAATAGCCGATCGTGTTGTACAGTGCGTAGAAGTTTTAACTATTTTCTTTAGCCTTAGCGCGACTAGATTGTATTACACTTTTGATAATGAAATTATTAGGTTGGCCAAAATGTTCGTTCGTTTTTCTTAGCATCACCTGTCCGTTTTTCTAATCATTGTTCCCATAGTCTTATTCTTTGGAAGCTGCTTCAGGCACAGCGCCTTCATTTTCCTTAGTGTAAAATAAGCTCCAAGGTGAGAGCTCTAAGATTTTTGCTCGTATTTGAGCCCTTGAAATTAAGGGTCAGTTCATTGGAGCGCTATCGGCATCTTGAGTCTGGTACACACGCTAGCCTAAATGAACGAGTTCCCTTAGCTAATTTTCCGAACGCTTTGTTGAGCCCCCGAAAGCAAAGCTTGAGTTTCCAGAGTAGTGTAAAAATGTTAGCCGTTAGTTTAGTTTCCTCAGAAAATTCCGTTAGTAAAGTTTCAGATTTCTCTTCAAAACTGGAGGGAATTATAACTGATAAACACCTTCGAGGGCGGAGAAGACGGAACTTGTTCTTTTGACCAGCGTGTGCAGTGACCTCAGTTTTACAACAGGAAAGAAAGTAACAGAAACTTGCCGGAAGACATGCAGTGTTTGGAGACTACTGCATGTATCTGAACGGGGGTGCCAGGAATGGCTTCGTCAATTTCGATTAGGGACTTCTTCAGTAAGAGATGCTGTAAAATAGAGAGTGACAAATGAAAGCAGTAGTTGAACACGACTGCGGTCTTATGACAAATCGCTGCTATTGTCACCATATTCAAAACAAGTGCGGAACACGAATTTCTACCTAGAGACTAACAGAGTTTTTGGCCAATACTTTTCCGTTTGATACTTTTAGTACTTTTTAGAAGGCAGACATGTTCTTACTCTTTCGAATTTTAGTCTAATTTACTGCCCGATTTTGAAAAGTAAATCATGTTTGCCTCTCGATTTACGACTTCGAACCATGTTTGCAGCTCGACTTACCACGACATCGAGGAGCGCTGCTGTGAGGCGCACTATTTTTTTGCTCATAATCGCATTTATTCCAATTTTGCATCATTTGTTCGCAACTGTGCATCCAATCTGACGTGCAACAGTATTTTCCATTTTTCCTCATCCGTTCTTGACAATGCAGGCAGACTGACCTACGCATCTGCTGCATCCTGTGTAGACGAGTAGGGAGTTCCCAATAGGGGGATGGCCTTCAGAGCCGCCGAGCCGCTTGATGTTGCTAAAGGCGATCCCTTCCCTGTTATGAGTTCTGGTTTATCCACTACTATGAGGAAAAGTTTCGTGTATTTATTTCATCCTACTGTATGATAAGACAAGTTTAGGTTCTTCATCCCACTATATGATAAGATAAAATTAAGTTACTTTATAGGCACGGTATGATAGAACAAAGTTAAATTGAGTGCTTACTTCCTTTCCTGATTGCTTGTCTTTCTGTCCCGATGTTAAAGATTAGATACGAAAAAATCATCTACTGAAAAACACGAGGGATTTTGCATAGCTACCTAGAAGAGAAACGGAAACGAGGCATCATTGAAATTATCATTTTCTGCCAGCATTTGATGGAGGCGCTATTTGCGGAACATACGATAGAATTTTCAGCCTTCGCATTTATAATACCTACATACATTTGGGTTTAATGCCTAGAATTCGATCCAAAGCCGAGAAACTAACGCACATGATTGAAGTTTAGGGCGCGCTAAATCCCATAAGCTTAGCTCATCTCACCTCCTCCAGGCTTCATCGATTGATTCTACGAAACCAATTTAAGTCAAGCTCATGCATTCAACCTGACGTATCTGGCCGGCGCTCCAGACAGGAATATTAACTCCGCAGCGGTGAATCGTGTTGCAGAAGCTAACAACTCTACAACACGTCTACATTGAAAGTACATTTCAAAGAGCAAAACTGAGTTTTCAGAAATTTCAAGGGTAAGGGCTGACGACTGAAGCCCGACTCAACAGGGTGACGCCATGCAGCTCGCTCGTCTGACAGTCGAGACAAGTCAATACATGAATGCTTTGTTTCGCCTACCCGTCAGTTACATCACATCTCATGTGTTTCTCATACACCGCCAACCCAATCGCTCCTTTAACTACTACATGTTCGATTGGGTACCGAAACTAAGCCATCGAGGCTTGACTTGTCCAAATCTTCAGATCGGTGCGTTGGCTTTTACCCGTTAAATTGAATTGCAGGCGTTAACCCTTAATCGGTTAGTCTTGACACTTCCAAAAACTTTATCTTGCTCGATAAAAAAAGGACTGTCGGCCGGTTCAAAGTAATGGTGTCGCGCCGAAAGCACGTGAAACACTGCTCAGAGGGGCAGAACCTAAGCTCCTGACTAAAGTTTCATATAAATTGATGCTCGAAGGCCTAATTGCCAGCACCCAGTCGAACGTACCCTTACTTTAACGCAAAACCGGGAGCTTTTGTTTACTTTGGGACGGTTTTGTTACGCTGCAACAGACGCGACCGGAAAAAAAAAACAAGACTCTTATCTCTAGCCCGCTGCAGACGATAGTCTTTTGTCCTGTGCTTTCACTTCACCGCGTTCGAGTATTTCACAGTGTCCTTGCAAACACGACTGTGAGTCCACCAAAAGTTTCTATAAAATGTTTACCTTACCATCGTTTACTCTGGTTTCACCCGCGTCACTAGTGTAGTGTCTTGTTTGTTTTTAAATTTTAACGAATGTCGTCTACGTAAGCAGTGTTCTCTTTCCTTTTTTCCACAAACATAGTGTTTTTCCAGTGTTTTTTTTTTTTCCACAAACATAGCAACGCGTTCGAACACGGTGAAGTGAAAACACAGGACTAAAGACTATCGGCCTAGACTGATACGAAACCATCTGCAGAGAGACAGGCAAAGCTTCACGATTTCCTAACGCTTATATACCTACTTAAATAATATCTAGCGCTTTCTCGTGGTGGTACTTGTTTACGTCAAGCGCACCCTGAAAAATTTCTTCCTCAGAGAATTCCTAACATTTCATTTAAAAATTAATACGGGTTTGACCATCTCGACTGATGTTTGTACTCTCCTGTCTCCCGATTATTTTTGTAAACGGCTTAACAAGGTATATTTTTGCCTTAATTATTAGCCTAATTTATCGTCTAACTTTGGAAAGCGAACCTTGCTTGCTGCCACGAGTGACACATTAAGCATAATATATAAGGAGGAACACCGCACTGCAAGCTTTTTTCGACAGACTTTATTAATGAACTCTACAGATCTTGTACACACTTTACTGATAATGCTTTGTGCATGTTCATCCTCTTCATCTTGAGCTTGCCTTGCCGGAGTGTGGATTCATCCTTTTGCTTGCCGTGCTGCATGTACCTTAATTCCTTCTTCTCTTTGAATTTCTAATAGCCTATCTCTCAAAGCGTTTTCATAAAAAATCGAACATTTACAACCCACTGTTTAACTGAACTTATGCAAATGCCCACAGCTAGAAGCTGTTTCATTATACCTAGGTTAGGTAGTACAGTATTACGACTTGTACTTGTTACTCGTAAGGCCGTGCGTATAATTTGTGCAGTACTGTATTTCAACACGTACTTGTAAAGTATGCGCCAGAGTACAGCTCTCAATTTCAGCATTTTGGTGCACCGTTCAGGCAGCGCAACTGGGCATAGCAGCAACCATAAAACTGCCGTTGCAGAAACGTAGTTGCTTCCTTATTTGCTAAGTGACATGGCGGGCAGCATTTCTACGCAGCTCACAAGTCACAACAGAGCTCCACTGCGCAACTCACGCCTCTCACACACCTCCGGCCTCAGCCAATCACAGACCGGCATGGCTGATCGCCGGCGGCTGCAGACACGTTGTTTTGCCGTACTGCGCACTTGTACATTTTCTGTCGCATTGTTTTTCAGCGCACTAGCATGATATTTCTGTGATGATCAGCCGGCTTATGTTGACGTGGTGTTGCATCGTATTGCGCGTTAAGAATTTCCTCTGAAATTGAAGTGACCTCAAAGTCAGGCAAAACGAAATGTCAGTTTTCTTAAACTTTTTATATTTGTTACTCATAGGACCGAGTCTGTCATAAGTTTTACAGTAAAATATTATTAAATTTTCCTCCTATTTCTTTCGTTTGAATTTCTTATGTTGCTCCAAAAGCAACAGTGTAGGTCGGATAGGGTTAATAGTGCCATTAAAAGAGAAGGTTCATTTTATGGTTGAATGAGTTATATGCCAGCAGAATGCAGGCTCGCCAGGTTCCAGCAGGCTCTCGTGTAGCATGGGGTATGTTAGGTTAGGTCAGAATAGGTTAGGTTCAGAGTTGTGCGTAGCGGCGCTAGAAATAGCGCGCGCTAATAGCGCCGCTAGTAATTTAATGGCGCCTAGGTTTTTAGCCAATGTAAAGCGCTAGTCGCTAGTTTTTGCGAAGTAGTTACATATAGGTACTACTTCCATGTATCTTGTATCTCCTCGTTTTATGGAAAATCAATAAAACACTTTTTTGATTTCTTCCATTTGCAATGCAATAAAAAATAAATTTTATTTCTATCTTGCTTTCATGCTTTTCCTAGCACTAGCGTCAAAACTAGCGCTATAGCGCCGCTAGCATTTCTCAGGTCTAGCGCTAGCGCAGCTAGTTTCTTTCACTAGCGCGCACAGCTCAGGTTAGGTTAGTTAAGACTACGTTAGGACAAGTTTCGTTGAGCTAGAATAGGTGCCTAACCAAACTTATAGGCACACATTATATACCTGAGTCCAAGTTAGGCCACAGACTTTGCCAGGGCCCTACTTTCTTTAGCAAAATGCGCATTTTCCAGTCAGTACAAAAAGTGTCACTTTTCTGATCGACGTTCCTTGCTAGAGCAAGAATGGCCTCATAAGCGACGGGCGTTTGTTTTGGCGACGGTGTCTGGTGTGGTCTAGATTGTACTCCTCTGTTCTACTCTGACATCGTGGGATTTGATATTCTGGACACGATGTAAGTCGTACTTACGGACAATGAAAGTCCTGCTGACGACATGTTGGTTACGTGGAGTGATGGACAAGCTTCTCAAATCGGAATCAGTACTCAAGTCCACTAAAGAATGTGTAATAACTAATATGCTGGTTTTCCCTAGAATGTATGGGATTCCATATCTTGAGGAAAAGAGAGTCGACTTAGCACTTTTAATAATTTGAATTCTGCTACAGCTTATATTACGATGTTGAAACAGTACTTATTCTCTACTGTATATATGCCTTTAAAATTATAAATCTTGGCCAACTTTTTTATATTTACATTTCTAACGGAAAATGATAGACAAACCGTTTTCTGTGTGCAGAAAAGTTGTCCTTATACAGGCATATGTATGGATTTTAGAGTTGTCATATGCTGCATACGAGGTGAGAGTGATTATCTATACTATAGGTATCATTTATATGTACAGTTTATACCTACCACCAGTTTGCTGACCATTCCAAACGCTTGTACGTGCGGATGATGTATGTACATAGCTGTTCAACTGCTACTCTGTGCACTACCTATACCCACGTAAAAATACACCTACCTTCTATGCCCTTACCTTCTTCTTTCCAACCTACACTTATTCTTTTTCTAGCTCGTACTAACATGACTACGCAGCTATGCCTAACCTCTTGACCTAGCTACCTACATTTCTCTACTCAAATGTTTATCCTATTTTATACTCCAATGTTTGCGCTCTGTGCATCCCTTCTACTTACGTAGAAGCACCGGTTAGTAATAAAGCTTTACGCCTACTTTTGATCAACTGAAAAATCATCTGTTGGGATAGTTTCTATTTCCTCGTAGAATATTTATTTATCTTATTGATCGAAGTTACTAGCAAATAGTAGTGGATGCATAAGAGATCTGCAATAGCTGTGAAAACACTTTGAAAAGACTTTGTCGTGGCTGTTATCACCCATTACTATGCTGCCAGCTTCACAGCATCAGCGAAAATTGTAAGGTCGTTTGGAGAGGTTACTGGGGCTGCTGCCACTTTTTCAGAGAAAAAAACGCTCCGCGTGTACTTTTGGCTGCTCCTAAATGATCATTCGTCTGGGTCGTCACAGTTGATCTAAGCCAAGCCCACTTGACTTTACTTGTCCGAAACTGCAGACAGGAACTTTAGCTTCGTCACTGTAAGTCGTGTTGTAGGTGTTAGATGCAACCCAAAGTGTTCACCGGACCCAAATCTTAATTTTATAGAGTAAGATTGAGCTATTGGAAGTTTCACAGGTAACTGATTAAGAGTCATTACCTGAAACGTGAATAAACAAGTCAAAGTCTGGGCAACTGTCTGTAGACTCGATAAGTCAACCTTTAAAAGCTTAATTTTGCTGTCCAATCGGAAGCGCCCTTGCACAAGGTGAAGGCGGGCTACCCTCCTTGGAGGCTTGACCTCAGATGTGAGTCCTTCTGGAGGAAATATTATGATTAATTTAGATAGCTCCACATCAGGGTGGAACTGAGGTGTCACGATTTCGGAGTTATGCCCGGAGTTGAATTTCAGTTTCGAGGAACAGGCTGCACGCAGCGTCCACAGCTGCTGCCGTGCTTCTGTGCTCTTACTAGAGACCTGGGAAACATTCGACTGGGCTTCTAAATCAAGCCTGCGAAGCTTGACATGCCTAAATTTAAAACAAGTGGATTAAATTCCACGAACTGAATCGAGTTCAGGCGTTGACCCTTAATCGGTTACACTCTAGATTTCCAGAAACTCAAATGTTGCTCCAAAAATGGAGTTTCCAGCAGACTCGACGTATCGCGTTGTTTCCAACACTTGCAGCAAGGTTTTTAATTCAAAGTTGTAAGTCACGTGGAGCTTCTGTTTAATCTTTCGGACAAGTTGAGCTTTGAACGTTTAATTTCGGTCCCCAATCGAACGAGTCCGTGCCTCGCTGGATTTTTTTCTGCTGGTATTCTGTAATACTTGAAAATTCCCGATACCTTCAAGGGGTGTTGTGGTGTCCTTCCTGTTTTGGAACCAGTATAGTTTTAGAAATTAGTTGCAGTAATCCTCCAACAACTTAACGACACTTGTGAAAATATAATCGTAAGATTATAATGTTCTGCACTCCAAGTATGCAGAAGTCATAAAGGCACGCTCCAAGTACTTATGCAGAAGTCATAGAGGGAAGATTTAGGTGTCGCGAACTGTATGCCGATATTAAGAAATAAAACTTCAGTTTTCTGCACTGTTGCAGCTACTACGAGGGTAAGATTTCAGTGTTCTACAGTGCAAGGGCGTTTTATGATGGGTAAGTCTCCAGTGTTCAGCACTGTATGCGGACGCTAGGTAGGTAAGACTTCTGTTCTGCCCTGCGCAAATGTAAACAAAGTCAAACTTCTGTATTCAGAATAAAACTCATAATATGAAAGTAACGCTTTAGCTTTCTGCAGTGCGTGAGTGAGGATGTTTCTTGACAACCGATAATAAGGCGCAGTTCTGTCAGTACTCTCGTGGCAAGATCTCATTCCAAGAAATTCTGCGTCGCAGTTTTGCCCGAGCGCTTGCTCGCGCTTACAGATAAGGGCAAAGTGCGGCCTTTTTTGAACAACAGGTTTGAAGCTACGAGCGTAGTTCCTATATTGTAATGTGCATCAGAGATAATGTATTCATGAGAGAATATGAGAAAATTACTACGACCTAAACGAAAATAGAATAAGCAAACAGATATGCATTGTCATGTATGATATACATACATATTACAAAATTTTTATAAAAAAATGTATCAGGCTAATCGAGCTGCAACTGACGGGCGAATGAAATTGTATTCGCTGCAACATAGAGGACATTTTTTTCAAAACTTGAATTATAAGTTGTAAGAAACTGCATAAGACAGGCGAAGCATAAACGACAAGTTTTGCAGATTTTAAATACAAAAGCGAGGGAGATTTTTTTTTTTTAGTAGTTGAGTCTATGGAAGCTGGCGTCGCTTCAGGCAGCTGTAGTTTTGTTTTACTAGCGGTTCTTTACGGTGTCAGTCCTGTTTTGTCCCAGCAAGGCATTTTGTGTTTGGCAACCACCCGGTATAAGTTACATGCTTATCCAATGCTGTGGGTTATATAAGTAAGGTTTGGTTCAGTTAGATTAGGTAGGTACCTAACCAAACTTATAGGTACACATAACATACTTGAATCTGAGGTCCGTTCCTGCTATGTCGGCACTTTTTGCCGTCTACCGTAAGGAAGCGGGCGACTTGATTACTACACGATTCTTACAGCTAAAGCAGGGGTTCCCAACCGGTTGTGCTCCACCCCTATATAGGGGGGCGAGATAACATCCAGGGGGTGCGAAACTTCGATAAAATAAAGTTTGATACATAAATTTGAACGTAAATTTGGTGTAAACTTCATTCTTTATCTGTCACCGGATGAGTTCTTATTTTTTTATGGGGTGCGGAAACGCATTAAAAGTTTTCTAGGTGTGCCAGGCTCAGATATTGTTGCATGGGAACTGCTAATAGAGGAGAAGATGGCGCATTGGGCAGGAGTGCCGAAAAAGTTTCTAAAGAAAATTTGAGATGAGGTAGACAAATGAAACTTGTGCATGCACCGAGATAATGCAAAAAAAAAAAAGAAATTTACGCTTAAACGAAAGGAATTGAGCCATAATTGTGCCATTGGCAGCCATTACAAGAAATAGATTAGGGCAGGGGCTCTCGACCATGGGTAACTCGCACTCCCTGGGACTCAGGTGGTGGTACAAGAACGTAGTAAAAGTTTTCCAGGAGTGCCTGGTTTAGAAAAGGTTATGAATCGCTGAGCTAGAGGAAAGCCTGCTGTAGTAGGCCCAATAATGGGGTCATAAAGTTGTGTCTTCAAGCTATACAGCATAATCCTATCCGTATAATGCTTCGACTACTACCAAATGAGGTTTTATACGCTGCTCACGTTTCCTTAACCCCTGTTCGTGACCAACGTCCTAGTGAACAACACCAGCTTTGCATTTCATTCATTCATTCAAAGTGTTTTACTGTACCTTTTCAGTGTCAGTGCTTGAAGGTAAGTTTGATGTTGTTTGGGGCAGCATCAAAGATGATACTGGAAGACAGAAGTTAGAGGGAGACCATTTCGGCTTCCATGACTGTGATCATTTTTCATATAGCTACTTGTTGATGTTTGAGACAGATTTAGTTTAGTATTCGCTACTCCGATCTTCTTAGTCTCGTTTAATAATTATTTCTAACTAACATTGTAACTTCAAACAGTAATCGAACTCTTCATTGTGTTTTTGTTAGCAATTAAACGTAAATTTATATATATTAGATCGTTGTTAGGCAAAGATTTTAATAAACAATCGAGTCATAACCCTCTATACCGGGTACCTGAAAGCGCTTTCGTGGGACAAGCATTACAGAAGTAACTATATAGGCTATGGTCACTTGCCTCATAGACGGATAAGACACCGAAAATAAACAGTAACTTCATGCAGGTTAGATGATGCTCACTGCTGACCTCTACTGACGAATTGGGTTTTTGCAAACAACTCTGTTCGTTAACATTTTAAACCCCTGTTTTGCCTGAGGTCGCAATTTCGCGCAGATAAACTTTTATTTGACTCTAAAAAATCTGTCTTCGCACTTGTTTGGATGGTGTTGTAAGTACACTATAGTGTAGCCTGTATACGAGAGTTGTTTTATTAGTAAGGGCTGTTATGCAATTCCGTCCAGGCGGCGCTACGGTCGGCATTCTGCGCTTGCGCGCTGTTTACCTACATTCGTCGGCAAGCCATAATTAAGTAGGTGCCGTTACGCAGACATTACACAGTGTTGACGTTTGTTTTTTATGATTTCAAGTGACTGCGCCGATTGAGAATCCCGCCGCCTTTCAAATACGATCGGTGAAATCGTTTTCTGTATGCAAAAGAAGTGAATGCTGCTGAAATTCTTTATCAGATTAGTAAAATTAACAGGCAAAACATTATGACCGATGGAATGGTGCGGAGATGGGTTCGAGCTTTTAAAGATGGCGGCACAATTGTTCATACATAATGAGGAACACATTTTGTAAGCGGCAGACTTCTATGAAGATGGGATTCAAAAACTGGTTGTACGCTGCGACAGGTGTCTTGATTTTGGTGGAAATTGCGTCCGAAAGTAGATTGAAGCACAAGCTTTGATTTAAAACGGAATTGGTAAGAAACTTTTTCTCGTTTAGTTCAAGACTTTAGTAACTTCAAAAAGAAGCCTCATATGTATAATTATATCCGATTCACTCTGAGTTATACGTACTCTAAGAGTCTCTGTCAGTCTAAATGTACGCCATTCAGAGGCTCATGTGCCAAGTATCGATGATGCAGAAATAGTTGGCAAGCAAGCAGAAGCTATAGAGGGGCTACGTCCCCGTGGCGAAGACCTTGTACGTCTGTCGCAAATACGGCTGCAGCAGCTGTATAGCGCTGCCGCGATGCTGCCCGCCTACATGGCCTTGCCATTGAGAGGCTGGCATGCTTCGACGGGATGCGATTTACTAGAAAAAGCTTCAGGATCATCCCTTTCGGCGACTGCTACTGGCAATCTTTTTCTTTTTTTCTAACCTTCCTATTTCTGCCCCGACATGATGTACATACAGTATACACGGAGTCCTTTTGTACATGCATGCGTCCCTTGTTTCCCGACATACTACATGTTCCTTCGTTTATCTCTCTCTTGAAGTACCTTTGTAGCGGCTGAGAATGCTTAAAGCAATATACGTGAGATTGTATCAATACTTCGAATGGTATCTTTAGCTTCGGCACTGGAAGGTTTCTGATCTTAATCTAGTTCAACGAGATCTTAATCTACTCGATTCTCATTCTTGATTTCTTCCACAGATGTCTAAATGATTTTGACACAATGGTAATCGCTCATAGAGGGCCGGAGCGTGGGTCCCGGTTGTTGGTTGGTCCGTCTACTGCCAGCCATCTAATCTAAAATAATATACCCACTATCAGTTTCAGTAATAATTTTCATACATTTGCATTTCGCGCAGGGTCACTTCTTACAAGCATCCGCCAAAATCGTCAAGTGAATCGAGAACGGACCAATGGAATATATTTCGTTATCTAACTTACCGTAAAGGCTTCCTTCGGCCTGCATATTCAAGAAGTTGCGTACATATTCGCTCATTTTGGGAGCTTTCTTGTTTTATATGCTCATAAATAATAACATCCAAATCAAAGTTTTTTTTACTTTTGTCGCGACATTGATGTTTCACTGTAGATGGCACAACTAATTTCCAAAATTATGCTGATTTGTTAAACTTGAGGTGTCGGATTTAAACGAAACGTCGATTCTTCGGTTTATTTACAAACATCGCGTGGCACAAATGCGAGAAGATAGAAGTTAATTAATTTTCCAACCCTCTCTTTTCTTGTCTGCTTGAATATTAATGGCTTCCCGCAAAAAATTTAACCATTTTCAAAGAAGCACAGCTTTGCAAAACCCCGAAATTCGTCCAAATCCTTACGCTCTTTGCCAGTCTTTATAAATACGTACGAAGGCACATCCAAATTCACATAATCATTCAGGGTGCTTATCTATTGTCAGAGACTGCGCATTGATAATGGATATCTTCTATACCAAAACAACATAAACACGTGTGACATGAGTCTTGTTGCAGTAGCAGTACGTAGGGAATGACCTTGTTGATAAAAGAACAGTGATGGAAGAAAGAGGATTACAAATTGTCTTATCAACGGGCACTCTTTGATCAGCACCACAGCTGATTATCTGAACCCTGGATTTGTTATACGTGGTGGTTTTGTAAACAGAGAATGCATGCCACAGAAAAAAAGAAGGTACAGATGTACAACTTCGAAGCGCCCCTGAATACGACCGATCGAGACCTTATATGGTCTTTTGTAAGTGTAAATAGCGCGGGTAACATGGCTACGAAAGATAGGATTTAGTGCAGGATATCATGAGTTGGGACGTCACCAAGGAGGTTCTAATAGAGTTGAAGCTCCTTGGACGTCACCGTGTCGCTAATTTTCTAGCAAATATGTAGAGGAAATTTCCGCCTTTGTTCGTTTGTCGGTGATGTGTACTGGAAAGTGTTGATACACGCTTGTGTGATGAAACCAAAGTCGAGGAAACGATAATTTGGAAATGGAATATAAAGAACGTCCGTAATTTAATTACCGAGCTTTGTCATCTATCTATACAATGTAAAAAAGACCAATGCGTAGCAATCTGCTTATTTATTTATTTATTTGCTTATCTGTCCATTTTCTGTCATTTTTAGAGAAAACAGGCGGATATTAGGCCATGTAGCAGATGATGGCAAAAGTATACGACAACCTATTACTTGAATGCACTTATCTTGTATTGCCACTGTTGAATTTGAAGCACTGAAGACATCTGAATTTGGGCCTAACAACCCCAAGGGTCCCTAGTGCCTTCTCTGCAGGATATGTTGCAGGTTACCCCAGTTCCTGCCGACCAGGTTAGTTTTGTAAAGTTAGGCAGGTTCTCAATACTTCCCCTTCTGTTTCGGGAGGTAGGCCGCTGATCGCAGTGGCCGACCTATGTCCACTAGAATACTTTCTTGTTTTTCGCTTTCTTCGTCTGCGCGGCGTAGCTGAGCGAAAGCGTTCAACCGTGCCCGGGGGTTGGAGATGCACAACTTGCGCCTTCTTCCTGTCAGTAGCGCACTGACCATTTAGAATCTGAGACCTACCGGCAGAAAACCCGAGACAAAAATCATCGATAATTTGAAACGAGAAGTACTTCTCGTCCTAGTGGAGCAAGAGCCTGTGTTAAACCACAGAATAGTTCGGCGCGATATAGACATTGTGTCCCTGATGCGCTAGTAAAATTTCGTATCACTACTGCTACTGAGGACATCTGAAGCTTCTTTAATACTCTCAAGCTCCCACGCTACATTATACATTCTTCCTGAAATATTTCATTCGTCGACGAAACAGCTTTCCGCTGAGCGAAAAACTTTCGACGTATAGATATTACATCCTGGCGTATCCATGATACCGAGTTGAAATTTATATTTTGTGTGTTTCTTGACGGCCTGCAGAAAGTAATAAACTTTTCTCCACGTCAGAGAAAGTAGAGAAGGTTTCGCAAATTCAGCAGGAGTGAATTAGAGAATTCTCTTCTGTTCCTTTTAGGAATCTGTGGCCACAGTAGGGATGATTCCACTTGATCTGTCCGTTTCTGTCACCGCTCTTTGACACGATTCTGATAGTAATCAACCGTGATCAGTGGTGAAACTTGATCGCACAGTACATGTTTCTCCCGAGGGCTGATCATGCGTGATCAAATAGTAATGCCAGCCGTAGGACAAGCGAAAATTCAAAAAATTTAAATGTAAGTTCGTGATCTTTTCTTATATTTAAGGATAAATTGAATAATTTCATCGTGATTGTTTGTAATATTATCGTCTAGAATTGCAGTTTCGTTAGCTTTATGCTTGTGCAGAGTTCATTGTGCGTCAAATACTGCTGGTTTACTTATGCATTGACTTCAAAACAAGTTTAAATTCCTGACCATATTACGTGTATATATGATAAACATTTATCCTTTTAAACCAAACATTGCGTCTCTGGTTTGTTCACAAACCATTGACCGTTCTTGTGCTTTTCAGCGATAGCGAGTAGGTCGATAGTTTCATGCAAAATTCCAATACAATAATAATGAATGTTGAGTATTTCTCTACTTCTTTATATGCCTACACATGTATGTTCCGTAAAGCCCGCTTCACACTAGAGTTGAAACATGAAAACGTTCCATGTTCTAGGAACAAAAGTTTTTGTGGCTGTGACTGCAACTTAACCTGTTGGAGTATCGCTTGAAAACATACGACGGGGCGAATTGAAACTCGTTTCAAATTTAGCGAGAGATTTTCGAAACTGTGCAGATGGAACCTGCCGTAGTGAAATGACTGCAGGAGCGGCTTAGATTTTTAGCAATTTTTCCACTTTGCATGCAGTACTGGGCCAGCCGAAACCGTCCCCGCGGTAACGTCAAGAGAAACAACGTTCCCCCTTGTCGACTCTCGTCTGCTGCGGGCTTTACGTATAAAGAATTTGCTTAGACCAGCCGTGCGTACAACTTTGCCTAACCGTGTCTTTGATACACGCCAACCCCAGAGCGTTTGTTCACGACCCGATTCCAAAAATGAGATTTTTCCTCTGTATTCTTCGTCAGTTGAGAAGACATTTTAACGTAAAAGAAAGAATGAATTAAAACTCCTTTATTATATCTCATCTGAATGGCCGTCCTGAAATGGAAGTATACTTAAACTCTGCAGCATAGATATGGTAGCGTGAACCACTTGCGAGCTGCACGTCCTCACGTCGTGTTGTGCGTGCAAGTGCACAGAGTGCCATATCACCTATAAATATAATTAGTCTTATGCACAGCCTCCTATACAGTTCATAACTAGAGCACTCTAAGAGTGCGTACCTCCGTCAAGCAAGACAACGGTAACGAAAAATTCAAATTGGTCCTGAAACTAAGATTTCCTTAGTATCAGCACCCAAATCTAATCGCTCGTGCCTTTTAGCAGTAATAAAATATTCTGGAATTTTCTTGAAGATCCGTTTATGCAAAAGGGTTAGTTCCATAATTATGGTTTATGTATGATCTGTTCGAGTGGCTGGTGAAATTAGAACTTTGGGACTTGACTTGACTTGAGTTGTCCGGGACTTTAGACAGGAGTGTAGGCTTCACCACTCGCATTTTAAGCGTCAGAAACAAACCGATTACGTTGAGCCGACTTGTACACTATATTTTACGGAGCAAGACTGCGTGAGTGTCCAAGAGTCTCAAGAGTAGCCGATTATGAGTCAGCGTCTGATACTCGATATTCTGCGGGTCAAAACCGACGCACCTATCAGAGGTTCTGAAGAAATCAAGCCTCTTGAGCTTAATTTCGCCGGTCAATCGAAGACACTTTTACCATGCTTTGTCATTATCCGGATGCAGACAATTCCGGGGCGATTTTATATTCCTTTGATACTCTGACGTCATTTTAGATCTTAGTCTATATTTTGATTGAGCTTGGGCGGCGGTGGTAGATTGAAGACCTCTCGCAGTAACCCCGCAAGGCAACAATTCTACAGTAGACTTGCCTGGCACTCGCACAAATGGTCACCCAAGTTGAGAATTTTTGAAAAAAAAAAAATCGAAATTAAAATTCGAAACACACACGCATTTCTCTCACTCGAGCACGCGACGTATATACACAGAGGATGTCAGCGACAATCTGCAGAAGTCTCAAAAACTTATGGTCGCCAGATAAAAAGTTCAGGATAATTTCTTCGAAATTTTGCTGCTTGTCCTAGAAATTTCTAAACTTCTGAAGGCTTACGGAATTACTGCTAAGGAAAAAAGCCATCGTTGTTTTCGAAGGGGGGAGGGGGATTTACGGCAGTTGAAGCACCAACAAACTACATGAATTTTGCGGATTTTTCTTTTACCAAGAATTCATTTTGTATTCACTCCCCTAGACAGCTTCCCAAGCGTATGCTCCAATTTGTTCTAAAACCTTCCAGTTGTCGAATCGACTCCAGGACCGATTCTGTTCCTCTAACGACGTGCTATAGCTATAGTATAAGCTTGCTGTAACTAATATACATACTTGGAAGTGACCTTGGCCTTAGACTACATTCACGTGAGTTTTGTGCTCTTCATCAGTCATTGCATGTTGTTATGTAAGTGTTGGGTGCAACACATACTGCGCACTTACTCTACAATATGTAAATATATGTTTATTTCATGTATACTTAGCGAGAACGGTAGGCAGCGTACACCGTGAATGAAATATATAAGTAGTTGCATTTTTCTTCCATAATGAAATATGAATATCAACTAACATAATTATGTTGAGTAGTGAAATAATAATGTAGTAAACACTTTCAGAACTTTGTTATTTATTATTTAGTAACAATTTTGATAATGCCTACCCTGAGTAAATTCATGAGTTGATAAACATATCTATATAATGCTAAAACTTTGTGAATTTCATGTATTTGATTGTTCATTTATTTTATTGTTAGCACACAATCAATTTTATTATATATCACGTTGGAACGAAAGTTCTGTCCCCATTTAGATTTAAGATTTTCGTGAGATATTAAAGGACTTGTTCATCATTAGTATCTAGGAGACAATCAAACAATAACTTCTGAAGTGTACTGTCAGCAGTTAACGCGGTTATAGACTGTTTTGAAAGAGAAACGAGCTTCGTAGGTAAACAGAAAAGGTGTGACCCTTCACAATAACAATTACAGACCCCAATCTTCAAGAGCGACTAAGAATTTCATAGATGAATTTGGTTGGTAAAATTAGATTCATCCACCACATTCTACCGATCTTGCTCCAACTGATTTTCAACTCTTTAACTGCTTGCACAACCATTTATCAGGACAAAGGCTTGCTGCAAGAAATGAGGTTTATATGAGAGCTATGGCTTTCTTCTTTGAGTCAAAAAAAAAAAAATTCTATGAAGATGGTATCAAAGAGCTTATGGGAAATAGAAAGAGGTCATTGAAAGAATGGCAATGATGCTGATGCTTAAAAAAATTGTATTTGCCCAACCTTTTTATTCATTCAAAAACCTAAAAACAATAAAAGGGACAGAAGTTACTTTCCAAACTGATACATACGGAAAAATATACTGAAGATACAAGTTGGCTGAACCTGTAGGGAAACATTATCATTCAAGAGTTAGGTCGTGACGGACACCTATATAAGGAGCGTCGTAACTTGGATAATGACGATTGAAGAATTGCATAAGTCTACTGTTTATAAAGCTAAGAGGAATATCAATATTCACTATAAGATGGGAAGGAATTCGAGCATTGAAGAATTAATGACGCTATATCATTGGGGTGTGATTGTATGGTGGGGCCCGCCTGAGCTCGGCTACATAAAAGTGTACGTTAAAAGTGATAAGAGGAAATACGACTGGACTACGTCATAAATATGTGTTTCCTTGCTGATGGGCACATTGTCAAATACTTTTTTTGAGAACAAAGAAGAAGATGGTGACCCAATGCTTCACATGCCGTCTAGTATACTTATGAAAACTCTGATAATCTTGCTTGCTTGCTTGCCTGGTTATCACTGTGCACGTAATCTTCACTATTATAACATAGGGAATAGAGTGAGAGGAGCCCGGAGATCCCAGAATAATAACGCCTCAATATGTTATTACAATTCCTCATTAACGTGAAAAAGCTCTGTGATCACTGCATCCTGGACACGGCTCGGCATCTCTTTTATTGAAGAAAAATGTTGTTGTTCTGTCTGCATTTTGGTACTTAAAATGTCCGAATTCACTTACCGCAAGTCCGCGAATCGAGTAAAAGAAAACAGAATCCTTATAATAGGTGTGTAGTAGTGACGAAATGGGTCATGCATGGCAATCTAGTATTTTATATATCTGTGTGCTTATAGCTAGTAGTTCCTTTTTATACAGATTGTGCTGAATGGAATGCCGTATATTGCTTGCTGCTGTACTGACACGCAATACATACAATTACTCTAGCAATACTCCGCCGATGTAATATCATATAGTCAAGTGCACATATCCTATACTGACATGCAGTGCGTCATAAGTGCAACTTCTATCGCAATAATTGACCTTGAATCTGAGATGATTACCTCACCTCAAGTGCATGCGTTCATCAGCCGTTAATATAAGAGGACCTGTGTCTTGCGCTCGATCAGTTTTTGTCATGTTTATGGGTAACCGTGACATGGGCACAACATCAAAGGG
>LQNS02277096.1:328349-360696 GCA_001587735.2 Parhyale hawaiensis | reverse complement strand
AAAAATAAACCGGACGCTTAACATTTCGGCTGTGACTCAAGTCAGCTGTTTTCACAGAAGATTGCATCCGTTCATCATGAATTGCTACGCTGCCCTGTTTTCCGTCTGAGCCTGGGTTCAGAATAATTTGGAGTAAATCTGCTGTTTAGTAAGTATTTCCTTTTTCAATATGTCAGTCTGTTTGGCATAAATCTTAGTTTGAACGTTGCTTAAATCTTTCATTAGTAGGAAGGCTGATTTGGTCTTTGTTGAAGCTTGTTTATTTGCTAGCCTATTTCCATGACTTATTGATATGGTATTGGTCCAGTATGTTTTATGCGCATCCCAAATTTTGGCCCTTTTTTTAATTGATATATTTTTTGTGCTGATTCCAAATCTGCAATTGGGTTTTGGCGCTCAGCTCTAGTTTATGAGATACCATAAGGTAGGGCAATTCCGTCACCCCTGGGGTTATTTCGGAATTTGCAAAGTTTTCATCTTTTTAGTCATTAACTTACAGCAAAAGTTTCAACAGCAGAAAAATGGTACAAGGTCCATTTCAAAGGTGAGAAATTGTCTTCAACTTGAGACAAAAAACAAGCCCCTCAGACTAATATTTAAGAGTCAGTTGGATGTCAAATTGAGTATAAAAAAAAACCTAGTTTTAGATAATTTAAAAAAAGAAGTCTTTGTATTATTTTACTTTCACTTACACATGATTTTCATGACTTTTCTTGTGTTCAGTACATAAATTTGGTTAATTTAAGACATTTTACATGAATGACATTTTCGTCGCAAATGCTTAGTTTTGGAGATATATGAGTTTGAAGTTTCCATTGTTTTTCTATGGTAGAAAATACCAAGCAATTGTAAACAAGCGAAATTAGGGTTAGGTTAGGTTAAGTAAGGTTAGGCAAGGGCCTCAAGGCTAGGTTTGGTTCCTTTAAAGCCTGTGATAACATCGGTTATTTTCTTCCATAGGAAAACAATAGGAACTTCAAAGTCTAATATCTCAAAAACTAAGCATTTGCGATGGAAATGTTTTTCATGTAAATTGTCTTAAATTGACCCAATTAACATACTGAAAGCAACAAATACCCCAAAAAATATGTGTAAGTGGAAGTAAAATTTTACCGAAGCAGGCGAACATTTATTTTTGTTCATGTGCAAAAAACTGGGTATTTTGGTTTGTAGCTTGCCCGTGTGCATCTAATTTTGTCATCCCCAATGAAATAGCATCTCGTAAGAATAGCTCAGAGCTGCTTACTTTAGGGAGGGCTATTACGGCACATTTTGCAGGCTATTTTGGCACATTTTGCAGGCTATTTCGGCACATTTTGCAGGCTATTTCGGCACATTTTGCAGGCTATTTTGGCACATTTTGCAGGCTATTTCGGCATACTGTTTTGTAGGGCTAATTCGGCTTCCCACCTGACAAAATAGCCCCTTTTAGGACATTAATATGTGTTATTATTGAAACAAAAATGCTGATATAGCGGCAGAAACAATTTAAATAGTCAAGATATTGTATAAAGTATATTAAACGTACAGTACAGTGATCTCTCGATATTCATGGGTTAGTTTTTTGTGGTTTCGATTATTTGTGACGGCCTGGAGTGCATCAGTCCATTATTCACGGGATGCCGTTGCTTATTCTTGATCCTATAAAGTAATTACATCAAATCCTTGACTTACAAACCTCCCGGCAGATGAACCTTCTGACCATTGAACTTTGCGACTTACGAACTTTGGCCAAAAATTACTTACGCTGTGAAACGAACTTTTACCTGACTTGCGAATCTAGTATAAAAATTATGTCTGAGATACGAACCTTTACCCGAATTACATATCTGAGAAGTTGTCTCTGTGACAGCTCACTCCTCGTTGCACACCTTCTCATCACGCACTTCTACACACACGTATCACGCGCTTTAGCACACGTATCACGCACTTTAGCACACGTATCACGCGCTTTAGCACACGTATCACGCGCTTTAGCACATGCTTGAGCACACGTATCACGTGCTTTAGCACACGTATCACGCGCTTTAGCACACATATCACGCGCTTTAGCACACGTATCACGCGCTTTAGCACACGTATCACGCGCTTTTGCACACGTATCACGCGCTTTAGCACACGTATCATGCGCTTTAGCACACATATCACGCGCTTTAGCACACACATCATGTGCTCTAGCACACACATCACGCGCTCTAGCACACACATCACGTGCTCTAGCACACACATCACGTGCTTTTACACGCACATCACGTGCTTTTACATGCACATCACGTGCTTTTACACGCACATCATGCGATGCCTTTTACAAGCACATCACGGGCTTTTACATGCACATCACCCGCTTTTACATGCACATCACCCGCTTTTACATGCACATCACCCACTTCTACAGGAACGTAACTTAATTTATTTTCTATATTTCAAGAATTTACGGATTCGCTATTTGTGACCTTTTTATGGAACGTAACCCTTGTGAATAGCAATGGCTTACTGTTTATAACATTGTGAGGCCATTATACAGTAAACAATTCAGCCACATGGAGCTATATAGGCATGCCAAAATTACCCAACATGTGCGGCTAATTTCGGCACCCCCCTTTGGAGAAACCCTGATCAAAATTCTGGAAACCTAAAGACTGGATACTAAGGGGAATTGAAGCCTAGACTTAGACCTAACTTTTTATCAGAAACATTTGTTTGTAGGATTACAGGTTCTGTAGCTGTGTTCATTTAAGTGCAACTTTCCAGCCGAAATAGCCCTACCTTACGGTACCGCAAGTATTTAAGTTAGGAAGAATTCAATATTTTTCGCCGTCTCCGCCCCAGAATACACTAAACATTTTTCGCAAAATCTATTAGCTAGTGACCTAGCGCCTATTCGGGACAATTACGAAAAATAGGTAAAGAACTTTTCTGAACATTTTATAGGGAATGGTTCATGTAACCCTAGACTGCAGGGTAGCTACCTATATCAACTGCATCACTAAGATTGTGACTTTTCCAGTAGCCTAATGTGTTGCTACATTTAATGCTTTATATAGCATAATTTTGGCAAAACATCACTAAAAATTTCAAGAGAAGATAGAGAAAAATGCAAAGTCATTGCTAAGATTTTCAAGAGGTCACAGGAATAGAGAAAATGTGGTAGATATTCAAGTCTTCAGCCACACTTTGCACTGTGGACCTAACCTGAAGTCAGAGTTCAGAGTGTGGCAGAAGAAGCTTTAAATATCGACAGGACAAGTTTTGTCAGTCCTTGCTACGATCAATTTAAAATTAATTCAATAAAAACTCTTCTATTTCGGGCATACCATTTGTCTTCCTCTTACCTTGCTTTCCCAAATAATGTTGACTTTCTCCAAACATTAAAAAAATGGTTATCTGCACCATTTTCTAGACCACTAGGGTAGAGGCATTAGTCTCTGATCAAAGGCTTAGTCTCCGATCACTTTTACACCCCTCAATTAAAAAACTGCTGCAAGACAAACCATTGATGCTAGAAAGATCAGCTAGGGCTCAAATTGCAGCCAAAGAAATGCTTAATATGTCCCGCAAGTCATAAATTTTAATTCCCCAAACTCAAAGTTTTGAAATTTTTTAAATGGGAAAATTGCATGAAAATGTGCCTATTTTTTGGTATTATAAAAACTACCACTCTCGGGAAATAATTTTTTTGAGGAGT
This sequence comes from Parhyale hawaiensis, assembly GCA_001587735.2. Classification (NCBI taxonomy): domain Eukaryota; kingdom Metazoa; phylum Arthropoda; class Malacostraca; order Amphipoda; family Hyalidae; genus Parhyale; species Parhyale hawaiensis. The sequence goes on along the minus strand of LQNS02277096.1, from coordinate 357,011 downwards.
TTGCTTGCATTGAAGTCACATATAGTCACAAACTGTAGCATCATGTGTATAACCTGATCGAAGACCATTAAAAAAGTACTCAGGTGAATCGTAGGGGATGCCCCCCTCCCACTAGCCTGTAACGTCCGTTTTTTGTAGCATGTCGTTAGTCTCCGATCAAAATTAAATTTTTTTTTAACCATGATTATCTAAAGTTAGCTGGCGCACCTTTTAGCACTTGATTTCATATTCTAACATTTGTGCTTTTCTTGTTTCAGGATGGCGTTAGTCTCCGATCACCATAACGGCCACTGAGGTCGATCAGTCGACCACAGTGGTCAACCACAGAAACCGCAGTGATTGATCGATCGGACATTGCAGTAGTTATATTTATCGACCACAGTGGTCGACCAGAAAACTACAATGATTGACTGGTCGGACATTGCGGTATATTGATGGACCACAGTGGTTGACCAGATAACCGCAATGATCGACTGGTCGGAGATTGCGGTATATTGATCGACCAGATAACCGCAATGATTGACTGGAAGGTGTATAAGATATCAGCTACATGTGCGTGTTGTACTATATCATAGCTATATTGCATCAATATGCACGGCGCTCAAGATACCAGCTGTCAATGCATGTTGTGTATCGTATATCGCGTCAATACCTAAGCGCGGCGAGCTTTGTAATCCCTCCCTTAGCCTAACCTGCTGCGGCAGTGCAACCCCCACAAGGCTCCCGGAAGGTAGAGCGGAAAGAGGACTCTGTGGGCTTCATAAAGAAGTCAATCCCCCTCACAAACGCACAAGTGCCATTGTAGTTATTGGGGGAGATCCTTCGCCACGGTGTTTGCCACCTAATGCTGCTGTGAACAGGTCTGCAATCAACCGGGCTAGACCACAGAAGTGACCGGGGACCCATCATGTCAAACTTGGAGTAGCGCGAGGCTGTTACGTTAGAGGTTAGGGAAGAGAGGGTCAGTACAGGATAAGGTTAGGTGAAACCAGAATCGGTTGGGAGTAAAGGGTGCCTTGTGTGGCTTGTAGCGTACGGTGCAGCAGCAGCAGCTGTATTGGGTTTTTCGGTTGCATAGTGCGCTCTACCCACCCCTAACCTCCAAAAGCGCAACACCTGACCATGACCCCATAGCATTTGGTCTGTCTGCATGTTGTTTATCATATTTTGTGTCAGTATGCACGGCGCATAAGGTACCAGCTGTCTTTGCATTTTGTGTGTCGTATATTGATCGCGTCAGTATGTACGGCGCATAAGGTACCAGCTGTCTTTGCATTTTATGTATCGTATATCGCGTCAGTACCTAAGCACGGCGCTTCGTAATCCCTCCCTTAGCCTAACCTGCTGTGGCAGTGCGACCCCACAAGGCTCCCGGAAGGTATAAATAAATAGACTAGCTGGTGTAATAAATTTCATAAAGATTCATTCATAGTTTTTCAGTTACTGTGCTTACAAGCATAAAATTAAAAATAGTGACCAACTAGCCTAATGAACAAACAAACAAAAAGATCATTACAAAAACTTGGTCATTTACTCTTTGTGATAGCCTTTAGGCTTATCTAGCTACTTAAGCTATCTACTCATGTAAATTTCATAACAATCTATAGGTACATAACTTTTTGAGTTAGCTATGGCATTGAGAATAGTAATGCAGACAAACTGATGGATCTTCACCAAAAGTTAATCATATGTTCCTCGGGATCTTCACCAAAAGTTAATCATATGTTCCTCGAAACATAGGTAACTACCTAGCTACCTACCTAACAATCCCTGTAAATGTCATCAGAATCCGTCCATAAGTTTTTGAGTTATCTTGGTGACGGACAAACCCGACGAAAACCTAGCTAACCTCCTTGTAGTAAACCCAAAACAGCAATCTAGCGCAATGAGAAAAAGAATGCTAACTGTTGAAGAAGGTGCTTCATCCCTGTCAGTTCTCACACTTTATGCAAAATTATTAACTTCTGTAATAGATCTATTACAGTATATGAGAACAGGAGCACCTTGCAGGCTTGCACAATAGGATGTATGATATCTGCAAAGTAAAAGGAGTACCTAGCTATAGTGTAACAGTCATGAGAAGTACTACAGTGTATAGTACCTACCTACTGCAGTATCTATAATTCAGTGAATAACAAATATTGATACTCTGCCCTAGGAGAATGTCAAGAAAATTTCATTTTGCTGTTACTATGCTGTGCAACAGCAATGACTTTTTATTCAGTAAAATAAGCTGGTTAATAAACTGATAGATTTCACGTTGTCTAGAAGTTATATGTGGATGTTACTCTGTGCAGCTTTCCGGATAATTCGGCCGGATGTCCGTTTGAACAGATTCACTATCCAGCTGGATACTGGATAGTTGAAAAAGTGCCAGATAATAACCGGATATCTGGCACATCCCTAATTCTTACTCATCCGGTAGCTGTCTGTAGGTATGTAGGTAACTATATGTAGCATGACTGGTCTCATTTTGTATTAGCTACTGCATATACCTATGTTATCACCACCTACCTATAATTATACCTATTCTAGCTAACTATAGGATTATCTATGTAGCTATTGCCAGGTTGGCCAGCGAGTGTTACCAGGCCCTGGCCAACCCTGTGTATTGTAGCTATTTGCTGCACTGTTTAAGAACTTTTTTTCTTCTACAGGAGCTGATTTGTTGGGGCCACTGAGTCATGAATTATATTGGCAAGTTCATATCCAACTTTAAAGACTTCTACAATGAAATTAATGCTGCTACACTTACAGGTAAGTTGAGCTTGTCTAATGAAATTGTATTGCCACGCTCTTCATCAGGTAATAATGGTAAGTAGCTAGCTACCTCTACTTTTATTTTGAACTGTTTGGCGTAGGTACCGTATCTGCTGGCTTATAAACTTTGTTCAAGAGTTAGGCATTTACATCCTGTAGCTACTGTTACTTAACGTCCAGACTTGTTTTAGCTGCGATTAAATTGCTAGCCTAACAAATAACCACTAGGCTAGGTCCATTTCCAGAGAGTAGCCAGGACTCCCACACTCTGACCCTCCACGAGCTATTGCCATTCTGTGAAAATCATTTAGGCCTGACTGTCTGAGGGAGAAAAAACTGACCATACAAAGGAGTGATGAACATAAAGTGATGTTTTCAAAATTAGCTAGTTAGCTACGGTACCTTTTGTCGCGACGTGGCTCCTGTTGTGCCACTGTTCCTTCTGATGTAAAAGTTACGCTCAGTGGGTGGACTTGTTTAGTGTTTAAGTTTTATTTTATCTTTCTAAGTAACACAGCAGCTGCCATTTTAAAATCTAGGAGAGATAAATTTTGCTTGATTTCAGCCCACATTCTCAACATATTTTATGCTCCTGATCGATACCGAATCTTCATGTAATTTTGCTCCTAATTTGCTATACATATTTGATGTTACTATGCTTTTTGACTCGTCTTTCTCTCTGCTTGAATTTCATATTTCTTACGCTACATATAGCTAGGCCTAATGTGTTCCTTACTCATTGAGTCATTGTTATTGGGGACAGGGTTTAGGATTTGGAATATTGAAGATCCAATTCCTGGTACCTACTACCTGCGGTGCCCAACTCGGACTATTTGCTCCTGAAAATCGCCACAACTACGCAGCCCTAGTTGTGGAAGGGGTTAGCTACAACGAGCTAATTATTCTAAACTACCACTTCATATGTCGGGGTATTCATTGGCTTACATATCTAATAGTAAACATTAGCAGAGTTGGCTATTGGGAGTAAGTTATAGTTATACTGGTTCCCTACCTATTCCAAGCAACTATAAAATAGGATAATGAACAAGTATGATAGGAGAGTCTTTTTCAGCTGTAGCTGTTGATGCCTGCTATGGCTATATACCTACGGTAGATACTTTCTTGCTGGCAGAAGAGCTTAAGAGCTTTTCTAATGGATGTAGAGCTATGGTGCGTGGTGATATAAACCTCCTCATTATGGAGACTTTTTTTTTTTATCAGGGTTACAGGAGTCTCTAAATTTATGGGTCCAGGAGTCAGAGTAAAAGCTGGCTAGAACCAGGGCGGAAATGGGCCTATTTTGTTAAGAAAATGAGTCGGGGTCATTATCAGTTATGCAGACATTTCTGGGGTCGAAAACGAGCAAAACCCAGATGTCGGAATCGGACTTTATCCATCCGACCCCATTTATTGCTCACTGTTGGCGTTGGGCGCGACGCAACTGTGTATTGCTGCGCTAGTAGGCTAATCCTTCTGCCACTAGTAGCAGGTATTACTTATTAACTACTTCTCTATAATGATATACCTACGTCGGTGTCATTACTGCTGCTACATTTTAGCAAACGGTAGCGGCTGTAACCTAGCCTAGCCCCACTGCAAGGGTCCGCTCTGTGTGGAAAACCTTCCTGTCTCTCTCTTGTTGAATTGTTTCTTGCCTTTGTTTCATCGTTGGTTCTATTATTGTCTCTTGTGTATTTTTTTGCTATGTTTCTCCGTTGCTTTGTTAGTGTCCCTAAAATTAGCCAAAAACGTTATTAATAGCCAGTGGATTTTTTCGAAATTGAAATGCATGTAGCCTATCTTTTGCTGAGGTGGCTACTTCCCACTTTTTGAAGAAATGGGTCCTCACTAAGGTGCTTCTATTCATGAGCAAATGTCGTGACTCATTTATACCTCAAAGATATCCTGGCACTTCTTCGCCACCGGCCTATATACACAGTTCACTTAACTTAGTTCTATCATTAGCGGCTAATGCCATTCGTATATTTAAGCCCACCTATAGTTTAACTCTTTATTTTTTCTACTGCAATTTTTTATCTCGGTTCTGTCAATTGTGCAGAGGCGCGTGACAAATAATTACGGCCCTTCGGTACGCTGCCTGCAGCATTAGCAGAGCTGGCCCCTGGCCAAATGTGTCCATATGGTGCCCGTGGTCCTGTGCTTGGTCAAGTGCACGTCCCGCTCTTATTTCGTTTGCGTTACTTACTGTGTGCCAGCGCCGCTCCACTGTTTCATGATTTTGTTCGTCGCTTTACGGCCATTTTCAATTGGCCATTTGTCTAAATTTACTATAATTAGTATGATTATCACTATTATTGCACTTCGTTTGAAATTACTGCTCGCACGCCACAGCATCTCCAATACTGCATTATTTTGTTGGTCGGTACTGAGATCAGCTTTAATTGGTCATTGTATGTAGTATTATTATACATATATTATTTACACCCACAGAGGGGCCCCGAAAGGTCTCCGCGGTCCTAGCTACGCCTGCGGGACACGTTTCTTTCGTGACTACTGTGTGCTTCCTTTCTTGTCTTTTTATGTACCGTACTATACATCGCTTTCTTCCTCTTCTTTCCTGACTTGGACATGGGTGAATGATCATACATATCCTTTGTTTCCTTGTTTTTCGTATACGGTATCTAGACTAAGGCTAAGAGATAACCTTCTTCTCAACTCTGGGCTAGTATTCTTGAATTATCTTATCAAAGCTACAGGTAGGCTAGTCTACCTAGGTAATTAGTTTATTTGCATCATGCACTCGCATGTCTTTCAGCCTTGCCCTGAATTACCACATAAGCTTGTTAACCTCGTCTCTCATAGCTTGTTCCTTGTAGCTACCTTGCTAGTGGTTGTAGTCCTGCGAGTAAAACATTTTATTTCATGATAGAAAGGGTTAAACCGCGCTGCAAGATGCATGTTTACTTGCCTTGTCTTCCTTTCATTGATGCACAGGTTCTCAGCATTCATATTTACGTCCTGGTTGTATTTTTTTTGTACTTGGATATACATGAACCATTTTGCTGTGTCCTTATTTTATCCATCTTTGCATGGCTCAGTAGTCTTTGCGCCTTACATTCGGCTGTAAATGTGGAGCCACTTCAGAACAGCTGTTGACGCTGGGAAGCGTTTTTTTTTTGTTGTGTAGCCACTTCTAGACATGTTTGTGAATTGGAGTGCAATAGTGTTAAATAACTGAAAACCATCACTTGATGGTGAGATTACCGGTAGATCAGTTCTACACTCTCAGTGTACAGTAATTTCGATACGAAAATGGTGTCGGTCTAAATCACACTGCTGATGTTCCCTTCTCTTTACTGTTTGCACCTCGGTAGCTACACCACCACCAGGCAGTCCTCCTGCCCAGGATGGACAGGAGCGGGAAGGTGCAGTCTAAGCCGTTCTACCCGCACGACTCCTCGTCTCTCTTTCAGCACTCATGGATGTCTTCCAGCTCGTCTTTTTTCATGTGCAATTTGCATTTTTGCCCGTCCTTGCTGGCCGCGGTATGCATATATATAGCCAGTTTGCAATGATCAGATTTCGTCTCGGGCTGACCATCAAGTGCTTACTGCCAAGCTTCATCGTGAGCTGCACAGACGCTGATTAACTTTCTTCGATTCGTAGCTGTTTCTGTATTTTTCTCCCTAACTTTCCAGTGTATCTATCAAGTGGGCGTGGTCATCTTGCATAGTAGCCTTAGGTATCTACCGGACCATCAAACGTGACCTTGCAGTTCTGGCTCTTTATCCATCAGTTCATAAAAATAGCACTCCTTATAAAAAATAGTGTGTACGGCTTTGAGAGATCTGTGTCGTCGAAATCATGTAGCATCAACGATAGAGTTCTGTAGCGGAATTGTCTCATTTAAACCTTAGAAATAGCTCTGTTTCTTCTTCCGATGCTTGTCGTACTCATTAACGGACTAACCTAATGATATCTATCCTGCACTTGTCTTGTGCATGTTTATAGGCTATTCGCACCAACTTGCTATGACTCAAAAATTTATTTTGCTATCGCGTAAATGAAGCCAATAAGGAGGACCCGATTCTTGTTTTAACAAAGTGGTCCTATTTTCAGCGACTTAGACTTCTGTGTACCGCCAGTTTCCGACTCCTTGCTCCCAAAAGTGTCGTCCGACTCCAACTCTCTAACCTTTGTTTCGTGGGCAATAATGGTTGCAGTGTTTGGTTTAGCGAGCGGTACACGGGATGTGTCCGTGTTCGAGTTTCACATGACGCCGGCGTGCAGCTGGTGTGGACGTAGCCGGTTCCTCTCGCATGGCCGCTGTTGCCTTTGTGTGCAGTGAACACGCTGCGCCTCAGGGGCCTCTGCACCAGTGAACTTTGCACTCTGCGTCTTATCTGTTCCTAGGAAATTGGTGATTTTCACATTCATGTACATGTATTCATCGGCAGTGACTGATAACCTTTGTTTGCGTCTTCTTTGAGCCTCCTATCCAAATGTAAATTGTAGCTTTTTTTTTGCTATACATATACTACTGACCTATTATTATTGATTCAAAGTTGCCTGCTAATGCAGTGTTCTCAATTTGATGATTGCCGAGTAGATAATGTTATTGCTCCGTTTATTTATTCAATGTTATCAGTGCGTGAGCGGTTACTAGATGCAGAATAGTCAAATCAATTAAAGTAGCTACGGCTCCGGATAGTATCTGACCTATATCTCAGAGTATGCTTTAGGTTAGCTAAGAATAGGTTGGCATGGGTCCTGCTCGACTATATAATAAGTGTCTTAACCGCTTTGATAGGCACACACATATACCGGAATCCTAGGTGGTCCGCTTACCATCTCTGGGCCGTAGCAACCGTACACCATTTCGTTCTATGAATACCGAACAAAATTCGTATTTTTTGTACCCAATGTTGAGCGCAGCCCAAAGAGCCTATATGGTGTCGGAAGGCTGCTGCATGGCTCTCTATCCTTGGCAACTAAGGCGCGCTGCAAGTTTTTGCAGCTCCTCAGTCCAGCGTTTGGGGTACCTATAGTGGAGTTAGCGTTTTTTGTCTCGCTCGCTGTAATTTACTTTGTTCTTTCGCTTCTTGCGCTCGTCTTGGAAATTTCCAACTGTTGAATATCATGTGGAGGATTATTGCTTCAGCGAATATAGTACCTACGTACTGTGGTCTCTTAACGTGCTTTGGTCGTTCCCTCCATGTATGGAGCGTCTATTGTATCTCTTAATCTTATGAACTAATACCAGTCTGCGGTCCTTTACTACAAAGTCAATGTTTCCGTAGCAATAAAATAAGACAAAACCCCGTGCAACACTGGCACCCAGCCTGTTACGAATGAACAAGGCTAACCTTATTCATAGCAGGTCGTGTTGTCCGACTCTGCGGCCTTCGTTCGGTCGCATGTTACGAGGAGTTACGCCCCCAAACTGACCTCATGGATTACTTCATGCCTATATGAACCAAAGTAGTTTTATTGGTCAAGGTAGGAGGTAGGTTCGCCTTGACCACACACCCCAACTTGGAAGCCCAAATGCTTTTGGTTTGTGCTGTAGATCAATACCCATATGGCCCCCCGAGGAGTGTACGGCTGCAGGGGACCAAAGATTATCCGGGCTATGGCTTCGTCTTGACGGAATACCCGATAGGCAAATGCGCCCCCCGACCTTAAGGCCAGTCACCCAACTCGCCCTCGTGACTACGAGTGAAGGAATTACTGATTCTATGCATTTCCGAACGTCAAGACTTTCCGTCCCTGGTGTGGGCTCGAGCCTCCGCTGTCTCGACAATGAGCGAGTCAGCAACCTTGCCAGTGAGCTGCTGGGGGTATAAGAAGAACATCCTTGTGTGAAACCTAGTGTATTAAGTACGCTAGTCCTTATCGGGTAACTTTAGGGTGGCGTACGTTACGCCTTTGGGACTGGCTTAATTCCTTTGTTCTTTAAGCTCTTACTGATAGTGTACCTATCTGTGCCGCTCGTTCTTTTCTCCCCCGATTTGCTTGACATGCTGTGTGTACCTTCTGTCTTTTCTCTTTGTATTGTCTCGGTGGGGATGCTCAAGGAAGGAATATAATAATTAATAGTAATCTTCATTATGTTTAGTTATTGAAAGCCCGGAATATTGCGGTATCCTTTCCTATAGTTACCCGTACCTGAATTGAGATATCTGCCTCCTCTTTCACTTATTCACCACCCAATCAAAATATTTTCGTGAAACTGGCCTATATTATCCAGTGCTTTTCGACGTCGACTGTTTGCGTAAGGTTTTCTGATTGGCCTCTGTTACCATCAGGTCATCATGTAAATTCATAAAGTGTAACTTTGAAATATGTACGCAAATGTAGCCTATTTGTTCTCTTGTTCGTGTGCTGTCGTTCTTTAGCTTGAAAGCAAGAGGGCACAAGTACCAGATAGCTGCGAATTAACTTGCTTTAGGCACCAGTGAAAGTGATGTATTGGAAATAAAAATGTTAAGGGAAGGAGGGAAAAGTCTGCGACTTCAAATTTTCTATGGTTGCATAGTTTCCGTATCCCATTTTCAAAATTTTTACATTCCGGGATGTTTATGTTTCGAAAGCACCTATTTTTAATTTTTTCGTATTTTCCCTTCATCACCAGCCCATACTGGGAAGCGCGTTTTTGCACCACAGTGAAATATCATGTTTGTGCTCCGCTCGATCCGGCACGCAGTGGGGAAGTCCATAGTGAGATCGCGCTGTAGCCCCTACAGCGACCGGTCCTGCCAGCGGCTATGTACGTACAGTCGTGGGACGGTGATCTGGTGCTTCATTAGCTCAAACAGTTTCGATTTTTTCTGCATAAGCGAGGTTGGCACTCTAACAGCAATAAGGACTATTGATGGTCGTTATTTATATCATACCGATGATTCATGTTAGAATGAGGGTATGTACTGCATCACCGCGTTTCAAAACTGGTTATTCCTGTGGCCCTTATGTGGGTATGATTACGTATAAGCTCCAATTTCCCTCTGTGTTTTACGTACAAGTTGTGGGCTTTAGGGCTAGGTTAGTCAGGCTCACCCATTCTATGTTTTGGGAGTTAAAGGTACCTCTGGGGCACCAGTAGGGTTTCGCAGCGTAGGAGCCTGCGGGGCATTTGTCCTCCCAATTGCTGACTGCATTTTATGTAGGCTACTATGGAGCCACAGTCTTGGTTCTACTCTTCCTCGTCTTTTCCGATTTTCTAATTCTCAGTTTGGTGATCCCAGCTGTGTTCACGAGTAATTTTAAGCTACCTTCTTCGCGTTGTCGTCTGCCCTTCCTCTCGTAGAATTCAGGCTTTGACTGTCGCCAGTTTGCAATTTCCGCCTTTCACTGGTTTCGAAAAAGGCAAACCGAAATACCGGGATTAAAGTTTCGGACAAGTTATAGCTTAGCGGATTAGATTCTCGATCTGAATATGCGACTCGAATACGCTTCTTATAACGCTTGAAGGTTGAATGTAGCCAAGTTTCTGATACCCGTTCCTGCCTTCCTTCCCAGTTTTATTGTGTCATGTATCTCCTTAACTTAGGCCGGGGACAGACTGGGGCAACAAGCGACGCAATGCGATTTTTACGGGAGTCGTGTTGCAGCAATGCACGGGTGTCGCGAGGCATCGCAGTCGCGGCGGTGGGGACAGCAGACTGCTGCACCCTCGGTTAGATTTTGTTGTGCTGCAAATTTGTCGCGTTGCGCGTCGCTTGTCTCGCCGGTGTGGCGGCGACCTAACCATCATTTGCAAGTACCTATTCGGGCACAAATTGTCTGTATTGCGCAATTCTTTTTGTCTTTTTGAAGTGCTGCGTTTCGCAGGTAAGCGTTGCCTCATTGTGTGACTCGACATTGATAACGCTTGTTATCATATACTTGGGGAGCTTTACGGCCACCAGCGACACTGACAACGGTTGTGCCGTGGTTATGATGTCACCAGAGTGTGGGAGCTCGTCGTGATGGTTATTCGCTTATCTACTGCACGATTTATTTGAATTTTTGAGTCTTGAGCAATATCTTACAAGATATGCATGGAGCACTGTCTGATAATTTTCACTTGGTATTTTGAATAGATGTTGTGTGTGCGCGCGCAAGTGTCAACGTGTTGTTCTTGACCACAAGAGCGTATTGTTCAGTGTACGTAAATAAAACCGCAACAAATGTTAAGATGTGCGTATATAGGTACGGTACCTTTTATTACCATTTTTCGCGTACAAATTACGCTGTGAGTCTGTCTCTATACCAGGATTACATAGTCGGAAGAATTTCGTTCGAGTGTGGCACCCAGTGGCTGCAGGAGTCGGATAAACAGTAGGTACAAGAGTCTGAGTTGGACCCTATAGTATCCGACTTCACTTGCAACACTGGCTTCAACGGCTTTTCTTATATTCTATATGGGAGCTCCGCACCCTGACTATAATTGTAGGTACCTTTATGAAGTTCTACCCTTTGATAGCTCAGTCAAGCGTTCATTGATGCAGAAAGTAAGCATTCATGTCTAATAGCCATTGCAGTGTTGCGTGAACAATGTCCCGAACTGGGGCTGGGCCCGTTTACCCGTTGCCAGGTCACGCTGCCCTAAGAGTACCATTTAAGGGAAGGAACCCTAGATGGTCTTTTGCCCGGTGAAGGGTCAAGTAAGTTCTTGGTTGGAATATCATTACGGACAAAGTTTATTAACAACATACAGTATACAGTCAAGCAGAAAGCTGGTGCTAGCAACCGCTGCATGGAGGCCGACTTGTGAGATGGTGGGGGCGTGGCGACCATCCTGGGTCACGTGGTACTGTCGTGGACCCCCCGCTCTGCTGTCTGCGTGACGATGATGCTACCTTTGGTACTCGGGCTCTGCACATAGTCATGTCGTCGTGTACGCTCTGCATGGTTCTATTCGACCTATTTACATTTATCGGTGTGGGACTGCAGATTGCACATCGGTATCATGCGAGCGGTGCATGGTTGTATTGGACCTGCAATAGTACCTATCAGTGCATATAACTGCTGAGTAATATACGTAAGGTCTTATCGACTCTCTATATCTGTGATGGCCGCCGTACCTTGCTCTATGTCCTTTGTTCTCTCATGTATTGCATTTTTTTCTTTTGTCATTTCAAACTTCCTGTTCCCGTGCTCAGAGGACATCCGTCTCCATGTCCCTTGCTTTTCTCTTCACCTTCACATTGGTGCGGCAGAGCTACACGAGCGCCTAGAATATTTTCGACACATTTACCACCTATTGATTACGGTATTTGCTTTGTGCACTAGCGCTATGTTCAACTATTATGGATTATGGAAGCTATGTTTTTTAATACTTAGATGTGTAACTGTTTCTGCATTAGTATCATAATACACCATGAACGCACACGCATTCCACCTCTGTTATGCGTGGGCTACACTATATAATCGCACGCACAGCATAATCCGAAGATGTACAGCTCGCATGTCATTTATGCTACCGTATCTATGATACCGACTCTAAATATGCATCGAAACGCCCTGCGAGCTGCACATCCACGCATAAGTTGTGCGTGCGATCGTGCAGTGGAGCCCCGGCATTAGTCGCATGTTATATTTGCATTTGAGGTACAGTAGTGCCTCTGTTGCTCGAACGACACATTACTTGAAGCGGAAAACCTCGTTACTCGAGGGAATTTCCGCTATTTACACGTTCGACCCTCAATCCTCGTACGCTAGCCTGTAAACAATACAATCTGTATCCGTATCAGAGTTACGGAGTCGGAGTCGTGTATTTCCTGAGTGCAGGAGTCAGAGTTGGAAACTGCCTGGGCCATGCGTACGGATCTGTATTTGGACCTATTTTGTTAGGGAAACGTCTGAGTCGGGCATTTCTAAGGTCTATGGAGTCGGAGTCAGACTTGACCCATCGGACTCCGCTATCTCGGTACGGATCCATGCACCGTATAGGGTGAAACTCTTCTCGCACGCGAGCTATGCATGCACAGCTTTCCCTTGTATACCTGGAGCGTAGGTATAGCCTACCTGTTCTGCAGCTGACCATATACGGGGGTGCTGCTGCTGCTGCACCTGTGGTTCCCATTGCGCCTTATTTACTTGGGAGTTCTGTGTAACCAGTTCGTTGTTTGCACGCATTGCCCGCCATATTCTTCTGCTGTGCTGCACTGTGCAATTTATGTCTTTGTCTCTGAGGAGGTGGAGCATACAGTGTTGCTATTTCTGCTCCATTCAGAGGTGATTGCGTGTTTTCCATTGGGCTCTGTACGTCTAATGTAGATATCTACCTTGGTTCACCGAAACGAGAACCGCTCTACACTAGCACTAGGTTCCAACTTACGGACACAATAGTTCAAAGAAACTGTTCGTAAGTCGTTAGATAATGAATTTCAGTTCATAATTACCATTTGAGGTCATTTTAGTGCCATTACCATTCTAAGTAAGCAAGTATTACTTCCTCATGGAGAGTTGACGCGTCATTCACGTCAACGCGTCGCTCACCCACTTACCCGAATGTGCTACCGTGCCCTAGAAATAGCAGAAAAGTGCACTATTTTCCGAGTTTTAATTCACTCCAAAGCTTAAGACGGTATCCGTAACTTGCCTAATGATACTTGCAGAGGAAACTGATTTAGCTAACAGTGAACATCTTATAACTTTCTGTGGTGTACACAAAGTTGTGCTCACAACGACGCTACAAAACACTCGGATGAGTGGATGAGTGAACGCGTTGATATGAATGCCGTGTGAACTCGGCCTAAGACTCACCAATTAACAGGAGCATGCGAACGCAAAACTGCATTTTACCACCATTTGTGGTCAGTCAGCCCGTGTTCATATCTCCGAATACTCGTGCCTCAGATGCTCGTTAGTTACGGAGCCAGTGTATTATTGAATGTAATACGGTAATGCCGTGCCACTCAACCATGTATATGTAACACCGTAACACTGAATCATGTACTATTGATAATTAAAAATAATGCTAAGCCATAATCTGTCGTGGCTATGTGAATTACTTGGGACTGATGCGGCGTAGCTAAGTATTCGTCTTGGTATTTCTGTCCTCTATTTGTTTACGTTCTGTTCTGCTATATGTTCGGTTCGGCGACAATTATAGTACCGTTCTCTAGCTTCTGCATCTGCATTCTGTGTACTTCTTATATCCCTGAGCCGCATATGATTTCCCTCGTCTTTATGTGTTGATAGTGCTGTATAATGTGGTGCTGCGGCTGGGGTTATGGCATGTGATGTGCGGGGTAATGTGTTTGATAAATAAAGATTTGTTGCTTGTATTATGCCTATTAATTTTGTGTTCTGTAAATAGGCGCATATTGCCAGGGTTGCAGAGCCCGAGTCGAGGTATTTGGAGACAAGGAGCCAGAGCCGATCACCTGCCTGCATCAGGGATAGGCAGACAGTTGGCAATAAACGGTCTGTTTTGTTCAGGCGTCGCACTCGAATTTGCCAGGACTCCCCGAGAGTTCTGGGTTCAAGGAATCAGAGGCTGAGTCAGCCACTGGCTCAGTGGCGGCTCCCAAGAGTCTGAGTCACGCCTCCCGTCACTCGACTTCCTAAACCTACACATTACAGTAATGTTATGCTAATTGTGCAGGTGCGTATTATGAGTGGATATTAATTATGCACTTGATACATCAATATATTTTGCCCGAGTAGGGATGTATGTACGACCAGTCCAATACGTAGGTATGCCATGGACGACACTGAGCAGACAAACATTGTGCGGATATTTAATTTGGCCCACCTTCTGCTTACGATGCAGAGCCCGTATATTCTTCTTCAATATAAGTTCCAGCTCATGACTGCTCACGCGGCCATAAGCACAGTTGATGGCGAGATGGGCCGTTGGAGGGGCGAGACGCTATAGATAACTGCACCAGTCCTTGAACTTGACGGTGTCTCACTCATGCATTTGCTTGCTGCTGCGCGCCTCGTCAGGTGACTGCCTGCGTGCAGACACAGACACATCCACCGATAGCTAATGTAGCTAAATGGTCCTACCCAACATACTCGGCTGTGACGACCGAAGAAGATATGTATAGATACGTGTAATGAGCATGCCGCACGTAGCTGCAACTTCTAGTTCAAGAAGTCGAGTTCTTTCCAACTTATTTTTATTTCATTCTCAGTGCGCAGAATACCGTAAGTTCGACTAATTCAACTAGCTACCTACTGTGTGAAATTCCCGCCGTCAGGAATTTGACCTTACAGTCAACATCATTTCTGGTGGGAATAGCATTGTTTCAATTGTCACGTATATGTGATCATTCAGCCTAAACGGCTCTACGAGTATCCAGCGGGCTCATATTTTACATTTAAATAGTATCATTCATGCAAAAATTTCACTTAATTCAGGACCCAAACTCGTCAAAATGTTTGGTGTGACGTGTCTTAACTAACAAAAAAATGCGAGCAATATCCGTAATCAGAAAATAACACGAAATTAATGTTTGCGGAAAAGTTTCTCGTTTGTACAAAATACACCACGAATTATTCCCGCTTAGCTTACGTGAAGAAGCTAAGTTACGGACACAGTCTGAAGTACAGAAACCTTGCGGGTGTCGTGCAAGCTTTACGGCCATATAGACTACCGCCTATTGTGTGGGAACCAGCTGGCAAGTAGCTAACACCAGGACGCCCGCCATTGTCTCCCTAACATACTCTGATAAACTTCGCACTCGTCCTTTTGTGTCGGCCCGGTCGCGTGTACTGCCGGTTCCGTGTGGACGAGTTCTCAGGTTTTGTGCTCATTGTATAATAGCATCGCGTTTCGCCCTCTTTCTTTTCTGTTATCCTCTATATTACATACTCCACTCTTTACCTTACTCGGAAAATTTGCTTACGTATCTAGTGGCATTTTCCCCATGTTTAATTAGTACCGGCATTTCACACTCTATATCTAAGTTGAAGAAATTTTTTTACATCATCAGGATGAAACTCGATTGAACCGCTGTTTCTCGTCGTGCAGGCCTGTAGCTTGTAAGGTACCCTTGTAACACGGAGATTGTCGACTAGTGTAAGTCTTCACGCAGCTGCTACTTCTCTCCTTATATTAATACAGTATAGTAAAACTGAACATACTTCCGGTTGTTGTGCTCCTCGTATGTTGGGCACAACATCTAGGTGAGGTAATGAAGAGTTTCTGTCTTTTGGACAACAATTCTGTCTGTTTTGTTAAGTTACTTGGACCCCAAGTACTCTCTTTTTTTTTTACTTGCTTTACTATTGCTTTAGACTTCGCTCACAATTGTTGCGCGTCTCTGCCTGGCGCACTGATGTGTAGTTAGTTGCTGCATGGGAGCTACAGAATTTCTTGATTTTTGTGTAACTGCGTTAGTTACAGCAGTTATTTCTTTATGCAGTGTCCACTGCCGATGTTTTGATCTTAATGATACCCTCAATTCTGTAGCTCCTCTTTTCAACTTTATAATAGTTGGCTGTTTATTACTTGAGGAGATTAGGCTAAGCTTCCGTGTTGGGCTTCTCTCTGCGTCAGAAACCACACGCTCCTTCTCTTGTGCTCTTGTCTAACACCAAACTGTGTATATTACGTGATCGGCCCAGCTTAGTTCGATATGGTGAGAGACATATTCTTGAGTGAGCGAGCTAAAAATACGTTGACATTTTAAGCTCCGTCTATACTTTAGCAGAAGTGGAGCTCCAGCTTCATGCTTCAGACACTTCGCTGCTGTGGTCACTGATGCGTGTCCCTGATGTGCGAGAGACATGTCGGTGTGGGTTCTTTTCTATTTATTTTGGCATCGTATATGTTACGCCTCACTCTCTGCTGCTCTGCGGACATCTTGGAAAAAGTGCTTTTCACATTAAGTCAGTGTCCTGCGCACATAAGTATCTCTAGTAAATGTATGATGATGCTTCAGCCAAAGCAAACTTGGCTGTGAGGACCATAGAAGACCGTGTTTCAACTAGATAGACGGAACAGTATTAACTATTGAGAGTTCTCTTTATCACCCGCGAGCAAAGCGAAGAGCGGTGACTATGTGTTCGTTGAAAATTTAACTTTATATGTATATATATTTGTCTGACCGCCCAAAAAGAGGCAGCAGGAGTTGAGCAATGTTAGTAATTTTTTGCGGGGAGTCTGGCGGGTGGACCTAGATGTGACCAATGCAACAAATAAAAAAAATGCTGGCCATCAAAAATGACAGTGATGAATTTTGTTGTCTGCCCACCCAAAATAAGGCAGGAGTTGAGTCATAATAATAATAATTTTTTAAACTGTCAGGTAGTTGACTGAGATGTGAAAAATGGCAAAAATTTTCAGTTAACTGGCCATCAAAAATGACGGCGTTAAATTTGTAACTCCTCCCAAAAACAGGCTAAAGGAGTTGAGCCATTATCGCAATCTTTATCAGAGTCAGGTGGGTTGACTGAGATGTGAAAAATGCCAAAACTCTAGAGTAAGCTAACCATTGAAAATGACGGCGTTGAATTTGCCCCCACTGCGGATGATGGTCTTACGCCACGAGGCATTCTATTGTTGTGTGCTATATTTAGCTCGAAGAACTATGTCAACTTTAGTCACCAGCGCATCGATGTGTTTACTTAAACATTGGTTACATTCACTGGAAATATCTCTGTGTAGACTAACGCGCGAGGTCTGACGGCCTGTCTCTTTCTCTTATCCTCAAAAACTTTGGTGTCGTCTTGTACGCATGGCACTGAGTATGATTACATTTTTTTGTCAGTCAAGACAAAGGTAGCTATATGTTGAGTTTAAACGTTATCCAACTACCGACAGATATTACTGGTAAAGGCGTGCCTCGAATATCGTGCTTGTCGCACCGGAAGAAAATTAAACTGAGCTTGACAAAATCCCGTAGGAGGTTCAAGAGGTTATGTAGCTGAGATAGATTAGGTCATTGCACTTAGGCAGGCAGGCGCCGCAGCTCAGGACGTCGCCTGCGTAGAGCATCAGTAACAGCGAGTACCACGGCTGATAACGCTGGGGGACTGTGCGCCCCCGTGTGTGCTGTGCGTACACAGCTCCCTTTCGTGACCGTGCCAAGTACGTGCCTCTAGATGCACACGAAGTCCGCACGGGCTCTCACGTGCCCCACGCGGCGCACGTCGTGTGTAGCACGTGCTCCATATACTCTCATGTCGCACGCGTACGCTCTTCAGCACATTTCCTGTGAGTGGCTCAGGTGATGGCTCTTCGCATCTGTTGCTGTAAGCTTCATTTCGTTACTGCCTCACAATGTGATAGAACTCAACGGTGCCTCTGCTCAGCAAAGGGTGTTTCTTTTTAAGCGCGAAGGGGCCCATTTCAGAAAAGGTCTTCTTCTGAGCAAAGGGTACTTCTGTCAAGTCCCTATCAGGAGAACGTGCTAATGCTTTCGTTTCAGTATACTTTACTAACGTGCAGTCACGCGTTGCTTTCATATTTTAGCGTATTGTTATGGTTACGTACTGCACGTGCGGTCACGTAATACCGCTCTGCCTACCGTACTATAATATGCGCTTGCAGCGCCACACGCCACGCACCAAGTGTTTCGGTACGTTGTATCACGCAAAAAAGGAAATTCGTGTATTTCTTATCGTGAATTGTCTAACAAGAACACAATCCGATAATTTTCTGGGTTACCCGATACCGTTTCCTGTATAAGATAGATATGCTGTACGTAAACGGACGCATTCCGCTTCTGAACTCCTAATGAGCGCATCATCGCGCGAGTGTAATTTTGTACGCACTCCAATAAAACGCTTCTGTTACCTCATTAAAGCATGCACGGGGGTTAAGCCTTCACTATAATAATACGACATATAATTTATCCTCTATAAATCTACGCACATCAATTCTGATGCCATTGAGTGCATAATGTAAGGTAGTTGGCTGCGACTGGCATGGCAGATTTCTGACCGAGACTGGCCGACTGTCGCCATGAGCCAACTTCTTCTAAGAGACATGAGCCAGTTGAGTCTGAGTTGACTCACCGCCATGAAGTACGGCATTCATGTGGTACTGTTGCTATGGTCTTGGTGGCTCGTTGTTGATTCTATACTTGTTACTGGCCTTGCGCTTCTTCGTCTGCTCGCTGCCGTGATTGGCACCAGGGCAGCATGTTACGAGATAAGTTGCTTCGCAATGTAAGATAGCATTTATATACTAAATAATCTTGTTTTAGTTCTCCTTCATGAGGCATGGGATGGGTCGTAGGGTTAGGTTAATTTGGCGAGTTGCACTCCAGAGGTATTTCATAGTTTGCAATGGCCATGGTTAGGCTTTTGAGACTTTAATCTTTCCAACCCGCGTGTATTTTGTACTGATAAACATTTGCCCTGGGGTGCACCTCATAACTAAACGTTTGTTCAACATATACACGTGGTTTCATTAAGAAGGTACAATAGAATATGGCTTACATCGGAGGCTGTCTTGGTGGCCCTTCAGGGGCATAGGATTGGCCATAGGGTTAGGTTAGTTTAGGTTCGTCCATCCTATGCTTTGGGGCCAGGCAACGCCAGGAGGCCTGTGTAGGTTACCTTAGCCAATAGCTAGGCCTTCGGGACGTCTCTCTTTCGTGCCCACTTTGCTTCCTTCCTCATGTCATACTCCTACTTGCTCATGCTTTAATCTGCTCTTCCTCTTCTTTCCCGACTTGCTGTTCTCATGCGCGTTGATCCTGTGTGGGAATACCTTCGTGCACGGGTCCCCCGTTTCTCTTGGCATACTATATGTCCCTTGTTCTTTCCTCTGTGATATCGTTCTACTCGGAAGCGGAGACTTGAACTTGCTAACTATAACTTACAGTCTTCGTCGGGCTCGTCTTTCTCCACAGCTGTAATAAGCCGGCGATTGCGCCATGCTTCCACTGCGGCCTAAAGCCATTGCACCACAATCTATATGACCCTCCAACATGACTCAGATTATATAAAGTTCTGCTGTTATATTCTTACTAATACAAATATTGTGACAATATTCTAAATCTATCTTAATACTGATGGAGTCTTTCTGTACTTCCGAAATACTTAGATTTAGTTACTCTAAGGCGGACCACACACCAACGCAACTGGTTGTGTGCAATTAGTAGCATGCAACGTGAAACTTGGGTTGCATGCCACCATTCAACGCAAATAGGTACCTACATAGAAGCACGCACATGGAGTTGCATGTAACTCCCGCAGTGCGCGCGTTTATTTCTATTTGCTTTGGATGGTTGCATGTAAACAGTTGCGTTGGTGTGCGGCGCGCCTAAGGGCGCTGGCACACCAAACGCGGTTCAGCAAGAAGCTGGCAGTTTTTGAGAGGCACGGAATGCAATGGAACGTGTACATGGAACAGCGGCAGTTGTAGCAGGCAGGTGGCGTCCAGAGCAGCCAGCGCTGGCGGCGGGCGGCGCGACCGATTCCTGCTCTAACTGCTGCTGTGTGCCCTGCCAGACGTGCGATACAGGGCTGACACCACAGGTACAGAGAAGGTACTGTGGCTGACACACTCTGGGAATTTTCTCCAGATCTTTGGAACTTTAGAAGGTTCCAGGGATTTTCAGACCAATTTGGGGAATTTTTCCAAGCCTAATACCTACTTAGAAGAATTACGTAAATAATTAACTGTTCCCTCTTATCACATACATTGAGATAAGCATGAAGTTTTTATTTGTACTCTTTTATAACTATCTGCGGAATTTTCTTAGGATCTGGGAAGATCTAGAACTCCCATTTGGGTAATTTGAAAAACTCTTTGAGTTTCATCGCTGGACTGCGATCAGAGTCCACCAGGACGTTGATCGCAGAGGTTCTGCGTCAGGTGCGCACTGCAGCTCAGTGTTGCCAAATGAAATTCGGACTTCCCTACAAAATCGCTGCAGAAAAAATCTGTAGCTAGTTAGAAAGAAAGAGGGAAAAGATTATGATGCACCGATTTCTTGCTGAATCACAGTTGCAATCAATTTCATTATTATTGATAGATCAAGCTGTGTATTCTGTACTGGGGCTATCATCTCGTCATAGAAATCCATCAATATGATTTTGTTGATGGCAACTTTTGGCAGTTTAACCCTTTGTCTCCTGACGGCATCATCAAATGCTACTCTCTATTTTTCCCCATACAAAAGCTATGCATCATGTAAATTACCCAAGACACTGACGGCATCTGTAGTAGCCGATGCAAAAAAATACTGTTCTTTGCAAGTAAAACTAAATTTTTTCTCAAATATGTGTTTAACTAACCTATTTTTCATAAATTTAACAAAAAAAAAAAGTGAAAAAAGAATGTTATATGAATTTCAGGAGGCAAAGGGTTAAAGTTTTTGTAACATTTGCTTTGCCTCTTTAGGCCATATTTTACAGTAAGAATAGCTGATAGCATAGGCAGTTATGTTTTGTTTCTAACCTTATTTTTCACGGCGTTCATGCTGCTGAATAACGCTCGACTTTGGCATTCGAATGGAGTAAAATTAGTTCTTGGCAAATGCTGCCACATCCTTGAATTGGCTTCCTCCGGAACTAGAAACACTAATGATTTGTAAGTAGTGATATAATTACATTCATTCAGTTACAAGCTAAATTTCCTATCAGTAGTTGAATTTTCTTTGAAATAAGGAACTATTACAATCTCCACTACGTTTGCACACATAGTGCGATGTATCACTGCTTTAGTATCGGTCCCGGATTTGGTATTTTTGTACAAGTCGTTCAGATGATCACAGGAATTGTATGTTGCATGGCTGACTTAACTTCCACCGTAGATGTCTCATCTTTCTTAAACAACGTATGTAACTCGTACAAGAAGTACTCAGACGTGGACTATCGAGTTTGTGCTTTTTGTTGAACTTTTGAGCGTACGTACTTCGCTTTATCTTTACTCGTTGCGGGGCGAAAGATATACTGAATTGCTTTATAAGTTCAGCCGGCACGAAGAATAAGGTTCATAATATAAGAGATACGCCATTGCACTGAATAGCTCCTGCACAAACAAATGACGCGGAGGCGACAACTCGATCTGTCTCCAAAATGCTAAATCTAGCATAAAAATGCTAAGTTGTCAACACTGCAAAATCTTCGCACCTGTTATACAGTATGTTACCTTTGATTTTGCAAATACAATTGTTTTTACTTTATTTTTCAGGATAAGTGTCTAACTGTGAAATATCAATATTACCTAAATGTATGGCTACGTTGCAAATATAAACAGCACTTGTAAAATGAATATTTAGCCATTTGCTAAGTTTATCATACAATTTGCTTATTTACGAGTTTTTTATTGTTACCTCAGATAATGCAACAAGTTAATACAAACGTCATAAAGAGGAAATAAATACAAGTGAACAGGAATACTTTTTTTTATTAAACGTCCAAAACAAATTATAACCAAAACAATTCAGTAAACACTGAAATAAGTGTTCAGTAGTGGTAAACATAACAAGATAATTTTAAACATGGCAACCTCCATTTTTCATGATTTTTATAAGGCGATTATCAACAGACTTTGTCAGGTTTGATATTTCAGATGGCATAAAATCTGCAGCTGTTTTTACTGCACTCCACAGGCTGACATTACTCGAAAACTGCCGACCACCTGAATAGACCTTTCTGCTGATCATTGCCCAGAGGTTCTGAATGGGATTTAAATCGGAGCTATTCGCTGGCCTGGTCATAATCCTTTTTTATTTAAATCCTCCATCCGCAAGCCAGTTAGCAGTATACCGTGCTCGGTGTGAGGGAGCGTTATCGTGCTGAAATAGCAATTTAGATCTGCGTGCGATAGTCTGCTCATCAAGCCTTGGAATCAAGTTGGCTTCAAGAAACTGGCAGCACCTTTCTGCATTCAGTTTAACTCCTTCTTCCACTTCAAATGGACCAATAAAGGTGTCACCTACCATCTCCGCCCAAAACATCACACCTCCTCCACCTTGTTGACGCTCAAGCCGTGTCTGTTTAGGTCGGTCATGGAGGACCCATCCAGACGCCCATCCATCTGGACCATCAAGAGTGGCTCTGTATTCGTCAGTAAATATGACATTGGAGAAATCAGTTTTTAAGTTCTCTTCAGCCCATTTGACCCTTTTTTCTTTATGAGTTTTTGTTAGAAGTGGTCGTTTACTTGCCTTTCTCACTTTCCCTAGCTTCTGTAGAACCTCACATCGTGTCTTTCTGCTTAGTGTTGGGGCTCCAGCGTCTTCAAATATTGCCTTACTTGTAGAAAGTTGTTTTCTAGCGATAGAAACCTTCAAATGTCGCATATTCCGAGCAGTCAATTTCCTCGTACAGGCTCTTTCCAGAGTTTTCCGGTTGACCTTACCTTCAATTGCATAAACCTTAATTGTTCAGTGATCACGCTGTAATTCCTTGGAAACTTCGAGTGTTGTCTTACCAGAAGCCAATAACGAGGTCACATTGATCTTTTCTTCACTGGTTAGACCGCTTTTCTTGCCCATGTTAACTGAGAATGATGTTGCATGATCTGGCGTAACAGCAGAACTCCGTGCGATAGGCAAATGTTGCCAAAACATGGGAAATTGTTCAGTTTTATTTTTCTCTCGTTTTTATAGTTGCAACATACCTGTGCACTAACTTGCTCTTAACATTTTACATTTTTGACACTTATCTTGATAAATAAGAAAAAAATTGTATTTGCATAATCAAAGGTAACATTCTGTATCACCTACTCGTTGTGTGTAAGGCATACTGCCTGCCAGCTAGCCTGCCCGCCAGCGCAACTGCGTTTGGTGTGCTAGCGCCCTAATGCTAATAGAACCGCGAAAGCTCGCTTGCATGACAAATTTTGCTTGCAAACTCTCACCTAGCGTTGTGTCGACTGCTTCGGTGGTAATGTTGTGCCTTACAAGTGAAGTCTGGGCCTCCGTTTTACCTGGCGGAGTCGGGTGAGTCGAGTGGAACTTCGACTTTTGTGGCCAGCCAATTTCCGACTCCTTAGAAAAAAATTTCCGGCTCGTACCGTCTCCGACTCCTTTCTTGATAAAAATAGGCTCGTTTTATCCTACTCCCAAAACTTGGTGCTGCCAGTTTCCTATACTCCGACTTCCGGCCGACTCGCACTCAACAACGCTGCTGCCGCTTCGTCGTTATAGTGTAATGCAACATTTAGTAATGCGCCACTTTCACTGTATTGTAGACAGTCCACGTAAATGATCCCGCCTTCGGTTATTGCCTGTTGTGTCATTACTTCATCGCTGTGGTGCAGTATATGAGGGACAGTTCGGCCAGCTCTTGGGTGCCGCTTAGCAGCTGCAACATACACCACGAGCAGGGAAAACAATGGTTTACGTACTCGTTACGGATGCAAATAAAGCGTTTAATAATATTTTCCGTCTACAATGAGTCGAATTGTAGCACGTCTTCCCCGCGGTCAAAAAACTCCACCTTCCTGCAGCGGAAAACTTGCTAGATGTATAGAACTTGTGTCTCAAATATTAATTGTTGTTCGGTATGCGTGTAGCAAATAGTTTTAGCTACTGAAAGTGTTGTAACTCCATCGCTATTTTACATGCAGGACTAGTGTGTGTTACGTCGGCAAGCTGTGTTGAGCCGTCTTATATTACAGAACTAAACGTGGGACCCTAAAATTGGGAAAATCCTGAGACACGCAAATTGTCTAACAACGCCAGCTGTCATGAAGTGTAGCAGCTAGGAACTGCCACTTTAGTTCAGTGACCAGCGAAAATTTTTTACAAAATTAAGTAAAGGTAGTATTTTGCAAGTGTGCTACTGCACGATAGTCCCGTATCGTGTTTGCCAAAGAAAATGTTTCATGAATGTTTCGGAAACATGCGCGCTGTGAAAGTTGTCATCTTGAAACTGACACCCCTCCCGCAACTTTGACAATATGCTTTTATACGCATTAGGAGCTCTACTGGACTTGCCGTACAAATCATATTACCGTGCTACCTGCGGATTAAGCCTGTCGAAAGGAAGGGGCCCACTTCCCCCCCCCCCCATATTTACTAGTACAGTAGGTAACTGGACGGTACCTAGCCTATGCAATATCATTTTTGTCCTTGATTAAGTTATTATGATTATACGGTAAAGTTTGATTAGCATGTACCGTTTTGTCGTCCTTAGTGACGTACCTCCGTTGCTATTCACTCCGAAGTGATATGGTTCGGTTAGCTAGAACCGTTTGATCCTTATAGTGTCGTAGCTACTTCCGTTACTTGAGGCAGAAGTGGTAGGTATGGTTCGATCAGTAATACGTAGGTACCGTTTTGTCTTTAACGTCAGTCCAGTCGGTGCATTTCGTATACGCACCTCGTCCACAAGTGCACTAACACCTGCGTATGACTCATCGAAGGTCACAAAGATACATAAACAGGTGCTCTTACTATAGCCGCTTTTGTGCAAGACTGTCATGCTGGTGCTATGTGGTGCTGCTCTGCCTATCATCTCACGGCTACATGCATGCAGTGTACCAAAGCTTCGATAACATTTCCTAAGCTTAAAAAAACCAGTCAGCGTTATATTTTGGCAGTGGGGTAATATGACTTGCCTTAAGACTTATTAAACTAGTATGACGGTAATATTTTGCCACTCAGTTATGACTAAATATCTCGTTGGAATCTTGGCTACAATGTGAGTTTTTGCACTCATGACTGAACTTTGAATTTCGTGTGATCAAGTTACATGGCTTGTATTTTCTTCAGTTGTGTCGGTTGATCATCGCTAAATATACAGCATATCTTCTAATGTATATGATAGCCTAGTCTCCCAAGCTACAGCACATGGCAACCGGAAATTGCCATCAAACTTAATTTTCCGAATATAGACCTTAAGCTACTTCAAATTACAACTCTAATGTGTTTGTGAATTTTACTTTGAGTCATAAATTAATTGGTATTCTGAAGCAGCTGTAATATTTACTCTACTCCGTAAGGTTACAGGATGCATTCGTTGAACTTTATAGGCATCAAGTGGTTAAAGATTTAAATTAGTGCTTACCGCGTACCTACTTCATCTGATCTGCTTCACAACATCGATACCTAAGCTTATTGTGCAAGTGCACGGAGAATACCTAGTTGAGATCATACGAGTATCTGCAGAGGGGCTGTATATATATATACTGTCTCCTTAACGATAACGTGGATCCAAGGCCCAGGCATTGATAAGAATGTGCGGTAAGTGAGGGACTGCAGATAACGTGCACTGAGATTAACTTAGTGATGTTGTTACTGAGATATCCAACATTGTGTAATATTGACGTCGAGAGACTTTGAAACAGCAATGTGCTCCACTCCTAACAGTGAAGAACCTGCTGGTATAGGTACGCATCAATTAAATCACTCATTGTTCAGAATAATCGTACTCTTTGTTGGGTCCCGATATACTGCGTAACTGGTTCACTTAAATGCCTATATCAGTGCCGACCATAACACGTATTGTCCCTCTATATTAGGTAGGCCACCACACGCTACACCGGCGGCGCCGTTTGTAGTAGCTGCTGTATGGCTATAGTTATTCCTTCCTCAGCATACATAGGATGAGCTATGAGTTTCTCCCTGTTGTAACTAGGCTGTGCTGGCTCGCTACAGACAATGATTTTTACCTCCTGCAAGAATGTATCAGGACAAAAACCCTTGGAGCAAAGTAGCACAGCCTGGTTAAAAGAGGGGCAACTGTTGTGTGTAGTATATATAGCTAGGGTAACATGTCTAGTACCCGTCCACCATGCTAGTAGCCGTCCACTTAGCTTTAATAACTTCCCCTGTGAAAACTAGCAGTGCTAGGGAGCCGTACATAGTCTTAAACTGTAGGGTACTACTTAGCCTACAGTTTAAGGCTATTTACGACTTCCTAGCAATGCTAGTTTTCACACAGGAAGTTTTTAAAGCCAAGTGGACGGCTACTAGCATGGTGGACGGGTACTAGACATGTTACCCTAACCATCTACATCAAGCACTAGTTTTCGTAAGAATAGCCTTTTATGGCAGTGAACCTTGAGATTCACCAGGGCTGTAAAAAGACAAGCGTGTTAGGTTCGTCCATTAGCTATATGATGACGCAAAGTTGCTCCCTCACTAGGTTGTGCCAGCCTAGTTTGTCTTCGGGACTTTGTTTCGCCCAATTTGCTTCCTCGTGCACTGTTTTCATCTTTCAGAAACGATCTTTGTTCTCTTCTCCCCCCTTTCACCCGACTTGTCGTCTTCCACGGTGATCCATTGTGTCTGTGGCCTGTTGTTGTCCTCTCCTTATACACCATTGTCCTGGATAGATAGCAAAGCTTATACTGGAATACGAGTACTTAATAACATTGACACTGGCAGATAAAGTCACTTGCCCGTCCCCCATAATGGCGAGGTGGAAAGACACCTATGCACGTTGTCGCCTGCAATTCTATAACTATAGCGTCGGCAAAGGAGGAGGAGGACGTTTGCACAGGATCGAGTGCTCCCTTGTGGTGGTGATTCACTGGCTCTGCACCGTCGCCCTGCCCTGAGCAAACGTATATACCGGTCGTTACCAAGCCCCTGTACTCGCCACCATGCCCTTATATAGCGTGCCTGCTCTCTTGTGGGGCATTTGTTGCTGCTCTTGCAGTGGTTCTTCCCTTCTTGACCATCTTCCCGGGAGCCGCTATTGTTAACCTATTAGCCTACTATCCGCTGCTGGCTTTGTTACGTTTTTTTACGTAGATCGCCGTATTTTTTAGCTTCTGCTATTGCGGTTATGCCCAAGATCGCTTATATCATCGGACCAAATTATTTAAGTTTCTCAGTGGCGTTTGTATCATGTTAAGGCTTGTGAAGCTTACATAACGTGGCATAGCGCGTGCACCCGAGAGGTACCCATACGTACGGTCCCCCTTATGGGGCTATCGCTCCGTTCATTCATTTCTGTATGCCATCGTTGTTTTCGCTTCCACTGTCTATTTGCTTCATTTAGTTCTTCTTTCTCGACGTCATTTCCCCTCGTGTAGTAGTCCTTCTGAAATAACTGTGGATTTCGTCTGTGAATTCCCCGTTAGTTTTTATTTCTTCTTTCCCTGTCTTTTCACATGAGTAATTGGAACCGACACTCCGTCTTGATAAATTTGCTTGTAGATCGAAAAATTTGCGTCCGTTAATTCTCCGTTCTATACCGTATTTTAGACAGCAATATCTACATTACTCACACCGTCCTTTTCCACTCGTGCCATATCCTTGGAATGAGATACTACACAACAACATGTACCGTAATAATTACACCCATAACTGCAAACTGCAGTGACACTTGAAGTTATTTTGAGCAACAGTTTTTGTGTAGAAATGGCGGCGGTATGTGGCCGGTGCAAGAGGACAATGCCCGCTGCATGACTGCACGGTTATTTGCATGAGTGTGGACTAGCTGCTGAGTTTGTACGCTGGTCAATATACTGGGATGGAATGTGGTGAAGTGAAGTGCGTGCATCAATACAGTCTCTCTTGCTTCCCACCCGCTCTTTTTTATAACAGTTTGGTTGGTTTTATCTTAGCGGAAGGCTGCAAAATGGGGTTGTTGCCCCAGTCGAACAACTTTTGTTTCAGTGGTGCTTTATTAATTTTCATTGACAAGATTCCGGGCAGTTTTTACGCATCCACGTCGAATTTTGAAACTGTCTCACTATATATATGCTCGGAACGTACTATAACACAAATTTTTTCCTCTTTAGGTTGCCTGTATGTATATATGGGTACTCCTTATACTCGGTTAAGAAGGTGTACTAAATTTAAAGGTTGCAGAATTTTATGGTACAAAATTTTACCTGCGCTTTGAAGTTATCTACATCTACTAACGGCATATAGCTACACGAAGCAGTGCGAGCTGCCCTTAGAAGCACATCTTTCGGTTTAAGAAGAACGGCTTGAGAGTTCCAGGAAGTCGATCGGATAGAGCAGAGGCACCTCACCGTACGTGCGGCCGGCCACCGCTTCGGTGGATCAATGCTATTGCTGGAGTGAAACTTTGTTCTTGCCAGTGCCTCATGTCGCGCTGTGTGCACACCGACATACT
>LQNS02277096.1:316963-327905 GCA_001587735.2 Parhyale hawaiensis | reverse complement strand
CAGGAAGTCGATCGGATAGAGCAGAGGCACCTCACCGTACGTGCGGCCGGCCACCGCTTCGGTGGATCAATGCTATTGCTGGAGTGAAACTTTGTTCTTGCCAGTGCCTCATGTCGCGCTGTGTGCACACCGACATACTTATGCAGTGTGTGTAGTGTTGCGTTCCAGCTGCTGCTGTGTGAGCGCAGTTGCTCAATATACGCATCTAATACATGTAAAACTGTACCCTTTGTATGAACTCCTGTAGTTGCAACGGTGCCGGTGTAGCATGCGGTCTACCGGCGATTTAAGTAAAACACGTGTGCGTATAAATTAGGTTAGACGCCTATTCAAATTGAAGCACTTCTAAACTAACCTTTTCTTCAGTATCCTTGCATATTGTAACCTAACACATAATCTCAGGTAGACCACATGTCTACCAAGTGTTGTCTCATGTTGTTTTCACGGTTTGTGTATTGCAACAGAACATGTGCCGCAATTTAAATAATCTGTAGTGTCCAGGTCAGAATACGTACAAATATGCTGCTATTTTTGCAGCATATATGTATCCGATGAAACGGATTCTTTTGTTATGCATGACGATGCTATGCTACATGTCTACAACTAAAGCTGTACGTCCTCGCTGAGCCTGTGCAGCCGTCAGGGGCTTTCCCTGTATATCTTTACGTACCACTTCCATCATCTCGCTTCCTTCCTCTCCGTGTATCCCAGTGGTACTGATTGTGAAGGTTCGGACCTTTTATTACAGTTAATTGATCACGTTTCCTCTTGGTTTACTGCCTACTGTATCGGTGCCTTTTTAGTTATACCATTGCCTCCGCTCTCAATAATTGAGAGATAAGGATGTTCACGTGCCGTTGTGTTAGTTACAGTACAGCGCCGGCAAAAAAATGTTTACACTTCAACGGCTAGACACAAGAAATGTGAGTTAGTATTTCATTTGCCCTACCCGACATAATGAAGCGAGAAGGTGTTAGTGATGATACATTCCCTCCGCCCACTCATAGAAAACGTCCATCACCCAGCCAACCCTCAGCGAGGGTTGTGTGCTGCTGCAGTGAGGTAGATAGTGGGTCGCTCTTGCCGACGTGTTATTTTTTCATGCTTATAATTTGAAGTCATATAACTTCACACCTACTGCACACAATGGGTCAAATAATGCGTCAAATGAAGGAGTAAACCCTTGCGTTAACTAGGCTAGGAAAGGGAGACTGAAACGTGAAGAGCATGGGTTTCTTTCCGGCACGCAGACTTTGAAGACCCAGGTCCTTCTGTAGAAGATCGTGAATTGTCCTTGTTGCGACGTTCTGGAGGAGCTCAGGGTTTTGTTTTTTAGTTCAATGGCAGTTGAAGCAAGATTTCGGATAACCTCGCGCTTCAGAAGCTTATTTGTTCTCAGTGTAGTTTTCTTTGGTGTGCCAGAGCCTGACTTCTTCTGTGGTACCGTCCCTGTTGATAATTTTGTCCCTGACCGCATCAGCTGATAGATTGTCTCTCTTGACATCCCCAAATCTTTGGTTACGGCAATCGCAGTCTCCCTTTCTAGCAAAGTTAACGCAAGGGTTTACTCCTTTATTTGAAGCATTTTTTTGACCGATTGTGTGCAGTAGTTATAAAGTTATATGGCTTCAAATTATAAGAAAGAAAAAATAACACGTCGACCAGAGCGACCCACTATCTACCTCACTGCAGCAGCACACAACCCTCGCTGAGGGTTGGCTGGGTGATGGACGTTTGCTATGAGTGGGCGAAGGGAATGTATCATCACTAACAGCTTCTCACTTTATTATGTCGGGAAGGCAATCGAAATACTAACATTTCTCGTGTATTGTTTCTTGCCATTGAAGTGTAAAGATTTTTTTGCTGGCACTGTAGAGTATTGACAGGGACGATAGCTGCCAGCCCAAAAATCAGAGGAAGGCTTACCTGCTGCGGTGCAGTATTGGACCCTCTGTCAAGAGCACTTATGGTCCTCAGCGCAATTGCATCGCAATTGGGGGACAGGCTGACACTGTCAGTTTCCTTCACTTCGAAAGGATGTTTGTTAACGTGACCTTCCTTCCCTCCTCTACGTGCTCTTTCCTGACGTATGTTCTCATGCGCGTTGATTCTGTGTGGCAACAAACTCGTGCATAAGTTCCAATTTTTTTTTTTGTCGCCATGCTACTCTTTCTTCATTTAATTTCCCTTCTTGATCACTATAGTTGCGTTTTTTCGTGTCTGTTGCTCCCGTAAATCTTGACTCGTTTTGCTTTACGTACCACATCCCTATTGCAACTTCAAAGTCGCTTAGCTGACGTGCATGGTAATAATATCCGATAATCGCTTGTATCATAGCGCTTGGGATATTCCTTCTTTATTATGCCCATAGAGTCGCCATAAAGTCCGTCAGTGTGTCGCTGAGAAACTAAGATCATACAGTGCACGATAGCTGCAAGTGTACCGTAGGTAAAGTGTCTTCTTTTAAATTAAGTTCGGTATGGAGAGCTGCGGAGTGGCTTGAAATACTACTTTACCGGTCACAACTGGCACCGAGTGCCACTCCAGCCATACCGCCGCTGCTCAGCTGTGTGTGGCACGATCAATAGCATGGCTTTCTCTGACGTCACTTCCAGACATGAGTTCTTTAATTTGGCACGCCTTCAAATGAGTCACTTCACTGCCATTTAAATATCTAATTTCAACCTGCTCCTCACTAGGACGCTAATCTGGTGTATGGTTATCATTTCTAATTTTGACATGTTCTCATTAAACTTCGGTTATCTTGTGGCGCTCTATTTTTGACTTGCTCCTCAGTCAACGTTCTCATTTTCATCGTATAGTCTGAACGCACTCCTTAATTTTTGTTGTTAATCCACTATCATCTGATTTTGGTTATTGCTCTGCTTCTCAATACTTGTAAATCACGTGTTCTCTCAAATTTACCTGCCCTTATTAAGTGCCATCATATTATCACTTCCTTTTGCTGTCTACGCTTCAATATCGTAGTAGGATTAACTTTTAATTTCTACCATCCGCGTCTCAGTGTATTGATTTTATTAGCTGACCTACTCTATTTGAAGAGTAGCTGACTTAGCTGGGTCGGTCCCAGGGAGGACGCTTTTAGAAAGTGGGCCTATCTATTGGATGTTATTTTTTGGCTGCAAAATTTTTGATTATAGCCTACCTTGAGACTATTTAGGTGATGCAACCGGGTTACAAAGTCAGAGTTGTTATAGGAGTCACTTATTCGTGGGAGCCAGGAGTCGGAGTCGAATGTAGGCTGGATCCAAAAGTCGGTATCGGACTTCATCCCTCATAACTTCGCAACCGTGAATGTAACCAAAAAATGCGATACATTTAATTGTGAGAAGAAATAACCTAGTTCTTTTTACTGAAATTTGTAATGTACCGATATAACTGGAACTTTTACCTCTAACAATGCTACAGTAGTGTTCCTGCGCGTCCGTATTTCATTGTATAGCCTATGCATTGTTGAACTCTGTTAAATGAACAAAAAGGAGTAGGTACTATATATATCTACACCGAGCCGTCCGCCAGATATATGTAATAAGACTATTTTTTTATAGTCTAAGACTCCGTACCTTATGCACCAAAGCTATAAAGAGGCGATTGTGATTAGGTACTGTAGTAAATAGAATGGTTGATTACGGTAGCCTACTTAGTGCATAACGTCGTAACGTGCATTTTGCTTTCCCGTGGAAACGGAAACGGGCTGTGCGTAGTTACTACGTACTAACATGGGATTTGCTAAAATACCATCAAATGCTTCCGTCACATATTACAGTGCGGACTGTTGTGTAATTCTACGTATATTTATTTGTTTTATGCCATATATTATTGTCTCCTTCAATTGTAGATAGGCCTATGCGATTAATCCCTAATGCCGTCTTGCGATTGGGGCTCGTGCAGTGACCGCATGTGCCACTTATACACGGTTTGAGATTTATATTCAATTGTGGACGTTCACGCCTTATTGTCAAACGTTTCGTACAGCTACATCTAAAGTTTTATATTTTCTCTTAAATTTAGCAACTTAGTACCGTTGACATTATTAATTCGACATTGTCGGGAGGTTACACCCACTTGACTCATTAGTTTACTAAGATCAGCCGTTGCATTGGTGCTTCATCTTGAAACCGTACTGTGCAGAATACGTTTCCGCAAGTCTACATAATTTCCCGCAGTTTTCTGTTTTGTAATATTTTATATTGATTTGACATGTCATTTCACTGCTAATTATCGCTTCAAAGACTTGTAAGTTTTGCGTATGATCCCAGGCAACGAAAGAGATCGATAAAAAAAACACCCACGAAACGCGACAAGACCAACGGGTCTATCGCGTTAATATCTCTAGGGTGGGCAACAATACTAATAATCACAATGAGCACACGGTATGCCTTCTTACTGAACCCAAGCATCCCCCGAATCTGATAGACTAATTTTCGCTTTATAAGGGTAGGTAGGTGCAGAACACCAAGATTCTATACCCTGGTACCGGTATGATGTGAACGCTACCCATT
This sequence comes from Parhyale hawaiensis, assembly GCA_001587735.2. Lineage (NCBI taxonomy): Eukaryota > Metazoa > Arthropoda > Malacostraca > Amphipoda > Hyalidae > Parhyale > Parhyale hawaiensis. The sequence continues at coordinate 323,382 of LQNS02277096.1, read as the reverse complement.
TTCCCCTGCCAATATCGTCGATAGCTACGCCTTTTTCTTAATAGGAGCACGTCTCCCTATAGTGTACCGCCGAATTATTATACTAACTTAAATGATGCACCTGCGGTAGGCTCAAGTTAAAGTTGCCACCGGCAACAGCCCCGGTCGGCACGTGGGATGCTGGCAGGTATTGATCAGGGTGTTGTCTAGTGCTGCTGAGCTGCGCCGGTAGCTCTCTGCTTGCTTCATTTCCTGTCTTGCTGGCAAGTATTGCCGACCCAGGGATGTTCCACTTGACGGAAACTTGACGTAGTTTCCCTCTCAGTGCAGTCACGGTTCTTACTAACGTGCTGAAGTCGTATCGAAGGATGTGCCCACGAAAATCTGACGTAGTTTCCCCCTCGTTGCAGTGCCAGTTTTTGGTAACATGGCGAAGCTTTTGAAGGCTAATCTTCCCTTATCCCGTTTTCTCCCTGGACAAGTGTGATTTCTTCCCTATCTATTGTTCGAAATCGATTGGAAACTGAAATATTTTATTACAGTCCATTATCCTCAGCGTTACGATCTTTGTTAACGGTAGTCTCTCTTCTTGTACAGGTTGATATCGAGATCAATGGCGAGCCTGTTGACATTCACATGAAACTGGGTGAGACCGGTGAAGCTTTTTTCGTCCGGGAGCTCGAAAACACAGATGAGGACCAGCAGCTGCCGGCGCTTGAGGGCGAAACCTCATTTGAAGGTCTTGACCACAACAGCTACGCCAAATCCGACGAGGAGGCTCGGTCTCAAGACTCGGGCTTTGAAGCCGAAGATGCTGCGTCATCCGACGTCCCGGACGTTCTACAGCCTCCTAAAACTCTTACCCTTCGGCTCAAAACAGACCAGGAGACCCTGGAATCCTTGAGTGATGACTCGACTCGCGCTAAGGAGATCATCTCCGTTTCCACTGTCACAACTATCAATTTATCCCAACCCACCTCCGATGCTGATGCTGCCGCCATCCTGGCCGATGATTCAGCGTCTTCAGTCACTAGCGTTAAGGAAAAGTGCACGTCCAGTACGTCCACAGATCGGAGTCAACAGTCCTCAGAACTGGGCGTGGTGTCGCGGGTGCCTCGTCAGGATAGTTCTAAGTTTATAATGAAGAGCATCCAGACTCAGACGGAGGAATTGGTGCTCGTGCCTGTCGAGGATGGCTCCAAGAAATCCAAAACCGGCGCTGGAGAGAAAGTGTCCTCAGGTTCATCCTCCCCTGAGACCGCACGCCAGAAGAGCGAGAAGAAGGGTTCTGATGGTAGCTCAAAGGGAGGATCCAAAAGCGAAGGGGAAGTTAAATCAAAAGACGACGGTGATGAAACGTCTAAAAGTGAGTGATATGATCGTCATATGCCGTGTATGCGAGTAACGTAGTATAGTACATTCAGGATTTTCGGGCCGAGAATACAAGAAAATACCTAAATCATGTTGTATTTTGTCATCTAGGAGAGAATGTGATTCTAGAAACTCTTGCTTATTTCGAAGCCTGAAAATGGTGATGAAGAAAAATTATGCGAACCATCTTGGTTCAAACATATCTATTGAAAATTATTCAGTTTGGAGCTTTTTTGAAATATTTCAAGTTCAAGATAGCACTTCTTTCTCTCTCTTTATTTTTTATTTTCAAGACCAGGTTAACCTCTTACCTCTCCTTAAAGCTCGTTCCCCCAAGTTTTCAAGCGTGATCTTGCAAAAATTAAATTTTTCTGTGCACGCTCTAAAGGTAACCCCATTCATACCATGCTCTGTTATTTTACTACGAGGGTTTTTACCTTCTGTATTTCTATTGGGGAAAGGCCCTTGTAGCGACCTGGCATAACCTGGTACCTTACAGTCTGATGGGATTAAGCTTCCTAGGTCCTCATGATAGGCAGCTACTGCCTAAACTTCAGCGTCGGGATTTCTAATACCTGATCTCAGTACACAACTTCGTGCAAAAAAAAAACGGATCTTATATTGTGTTCGCAAGACCATAAGCTGAGAACGTAATATTTTCAAAAAAGGAGACCAAGCTCAGAAAAATTTCAAATTATAAATATTAAGTAGACTAATCATCATATAAAACTTGACGGTTACCCTAGATATTTGAGACTTCTAAAGATGGGAGGCATTCCCGAAACGTTAACCCTTTGAGGACAAATTTTCCGTTTCTCTCAGATTTTTGAACTACCGACTAGCGTCTCAGAGTCGCGGCGCTTTTAGGTCTAAAAATCCCTGGTCCCTTCTCTATTTAGAAACCTAATTTTTGCGAAACGGGATTCGTGAGCACCAGTGGTTCTTTAAGGGTTAGTACTAAGTTTTATATCATGATTAGTCGACTTAATATTCGTAATATTTTCTTTGCAGGTTCTCGAAATCAGCGGCGCAAGCGCCGGCGTCGCATGAATCACAAGCAGCAACAGCAGCAGCCGCAGGCCGCCTCTGCAGGAGGCAAGAAGAAGAACTCCTCTGGCAGTCAGAGCAGTGATGCCTCCACCACCTCCGAGGTGGCCGACCTCGCCTCTGTCAGCGGCTCCAGTAACCACAAGGACGATGGCGTCTTTGCCATGGATGACGTCGTCACCAAGGTATCACCTCTATATAATGATAATATTACAAAACCAGTACTTGTTATGCTTAAATCTGTCACGCTATGGTGGAACTTTCCCCAATGGCAGTGATTGACATAATCACCAAATTTTCCAAAATATCGCCACAGTCCTCGACGGCTTGGTAGGTCTGCGTGTGGTGTATGTAGCCAATTATAATTATTATAATCAACTCCATAATTGAGGCGGTTCGCGTTTCTCGCATTCCACACTGCACGCGTTAAGAGAGATGGATGATGCTCACTCCAGTCTCTTCTCTACTTTCCTATATCATATTCTCGTTACAACGTATGTCGGGTCAGTAAGCCTATATTTTCAACTTCAACCTAAACCTAAAACGTTATTTTTATGTACCTCATGACCAAACGTATGCTGTAGATATAGCTACAAGATTAGCGGACTCGGTTTTTTCTGAACAACATATGAAAGCCTCCTCATCATAGGAGAAACTTCATTGATTGATAGTCATGTTGATCTTATTTGCCATTACCAGACCGGCCCGCAAGATGCTGTGCCACATTCCACTAGTCTGCCTCTGCTCTCTGAAACTGCGCCCGCTGGTGCTTCCATGCCCACCTCTTTGTCTGCTGGGCTTGTAGACACGCTCAAGCCTTGGGTGAGTGTGGGCGAGCTCTTCAGCATATCACCTCTCATTCTAGTTGTAAGGTGTGGCTTTTAAAGGGGCTTCTCCTGTCGTCCTGGTTGTAAAGTGTGGTAAAAGCAGGGTGGTGTTCAGAAAAGTTTTTGTTACCTTGTTCACAAGAATTACAGGTTCGAGTCGGAATCATAGGCGTTGGGGTGCTTTTTGGTGCGTGAAGTCGGAGTTGTTTAGGTGCTTGCCCCAGGAGTGGTAGTCTGAATTAAATATTTTGCCCTCTTTGACCGTCTAACTTTACTATGGAGTCGGAGTTTTCTTTGCGCATGGAGTTTGTGTCAGGTACGTGATAGCCTTACGAGTTAGAATCGGATTTTCTACTTTCCGATCTCGCAATCGTGCATTGAACAATCCTCAAGCGCCACAGTTATTAAGTAGTTCACGAAGCATTACTTGAATCGTGAGCAAATGGATAAAAGTAAGCGTTTGCGGTCAGTAAATATCACTGGGAATTCGGGAACAAAAATCTAGCATTGCACTTCAAGTGAAACTAGAAAGCATAAACCCAACTTTTCAGTCGGAGTTGAGCTTTAGATTTTGTAATTTCTTTTAAAATCTCATGGAAAACTATACGATAGGTAGGTACCTACTCCTAACTATACGATAGGTACCTACGGTACTCCTAACTATACAATAGGTACCTACTGCTCACTATACAATAGGTACCTACTGCTAACTATACAATAGGTACCTAATGCTAGCTTTACAATAGGTACCTACTCCTAAGACTTTGCAGCGACCGGAGCAACTGTAACCTACTGTGCCCCTATTTGTTCCAGACCTCGACAAGCATAGCTATTTCGCGAGCCGTTTAATTACCGGACATTCATCTCATTGTGGGCCAAATCATCAAAGTAGATCATTTCCAGTGCCTAATGTTACCAGCAGTCCTGTGTCCATAATGTCAGGCAACATCGAGAAAAGTTCTCACGTTTCCTCTTGAACTACACGAAATTTTTCGCTTTAGAAGTGTTTCCTCTCCGGTAGTGTACGGTATATTAAATAGCTACCGTATCGATTGTCCAGGTGGATCAAGAAGCAGACTCCGCAGCCGCAGGGGTTCGTAAGATCTCATGTGCCGAGTTGGGGCCCAACTTCCATCCCTTCAGTGACACCGACATCAGCCCACCTCCTAGGTGAGTTGCTGTCCTGCTGGTGGGTTGCATTAAAGGCCATTCATCCATTGGATGGGCCTTGTGGCGAGGTCTGTCCCCCCTACGAAGTGACTTTAATTTTACGTATACCGTGTGGACTGCGCCTACAATGAAACTCTACATCTACAACCCAGGGTTGGGGATTCGGATGGACAAAGTTAGATTTTATTGCTGGGACGAGCCAGTTTCCGACTCCATGGACTCCAAAAATATCCGATTCCTGCCGACTCTGACCCTGCAACCATGCTAAAAATCCTAAATTTTACCATAACCTCCATTGGACTTTGCTGGCATAGTTCTCATGTATGAGTTTCACTGCCGCTGTGACGTGCGCCAGTTGGCTACTACGTGTTCCTCTGCTATGTTCGCTTCATGGAACTTCGTTGCAGTGTCCGTAGAGCGAGACTCTCATGGTGTTCTATTCTTGCGCTCTACGTTTCTAGACAACGGCCGTATACTTTCACTTGTGTTGAAAACTAACAGTCCCATGCAAAATAATAAGTTAATCTGGGTTCTCTACTTTTACCTATACTAGGTGTTTTTCTTCGACTTAGTGAAAAACGAAACTTGACTTTCCAATAATAATGAACCTGTAATAATAAATTTAGCCCTTGGTTCAAGAAAAGATTGGCTTGGCTCGGCTCATCAGTGAGTGTCAGAGAACAGGTTAATTTGGCATTTAACGTAAATCTTGTTGTTGCTATAGTACCAGACAATTGTTACCATAGGTACTAGGCATTATAATACGTAGCACCTCGGCGTCAAGTCTCTGTATCACAATCCAGTCCTGCGAGCTTCCTTCTTCTGTAACCGAATGTATATTGCCCCCACAGTCGCGACAACTCGAGGCCCGGCACCCCCATCAAGTCGGACACGGAGTATGAGGTGGAGCGGCAGCGCCAGGAGCTCAGCGATCAGTCCACAAAGGACGACTCCAATGAGAACTGGAACTGGACTTGGGGACAGTTGCCTACCCCTCCTGTCAAGTCCAGTCAAAAGGGCAGCACCAGTGGCTCCGTCTCCAATGGTACGTGTAGTTTGTAGCCCGCGCAGGTCTGCGACCATGTACATATGGTTTTCAGCGTGTCTGTGTGTGTGTAGTGTATATCTCTGTGTGTAGAGTGGTCTTATTACCTTCGCTAAGTAGGTTATGTTTTCGTGGGAATTGCCTGTTTGTGAATCTGTTTGTCTGTCATCAAAATAACTCAAACAATAATGAACGGATTTGAATGAAATTTACAGGGATTGTTAATTATGTTAAGAGGAATAGATGATCAACTTTTGATGAAGATCCGTCCATCATTTTGTTTCTCTGCCTCATTTTTGTCAATGCCATAACTCAAAAAGTTATGGGCTGATTTTCGTGAAAAATCCACAAGTTGTTAGGTTTATTACGAAGAGTAAATAGCCAAATTTTGTGATGATCTGTTTGTTTGTGTGTTTTGATTTTGTGCTTGTTAGCGCAATAACTCAAAAAGATCTAGATGGATTTTTATGAAATTTACAGGAGCTTTTAGTAATGTTAAAAGACAAATTATTAAATTTTGATGCAAATCGGTTGGTTTGTTTGTATGTTAGCAGCATAACTCAAGAAATTATTAACGGATCTTGGAGAAAATTGCAGAAGGGGTTCATACTGTCAAAAAGCACAAATGATTAGATTTTGGACTCGATACAAAGAATATCATGGTTTCACTGCCGATTTGAATTTTTTGGTGCCATTGCCTTGCTTGCCGGAGGTACCGTATGCGCTCTCAGAGTGCTCTAGCTTGAAATATTCTAGCTAAGCTGCTGTTCGCGAACACTTCAAGTGTTTGTTGATTTAGGTTCTATACATTCCTCATCCGTTCAGCGCAATGCTGCGCTAGCAAACTTATACACTACCACGAATCTGGAGGCAGAAGTTGCATTAAAAGGCTACACACTTTTCAACATAGACCGACCTACAGAAACTGGCAGAGGAGGGGGTTCGATCATATATATCAAGGAACACCTTAATCCCCTATG
>LQNS02277096.1:280566-312737 GCA_001587735.2 Parhyale hawaiensis | reverse complement strand
TCGTGCATGGGTTCCCCGTTTTTCTGTCGACATACTATATGTCCCTTCCTTTTCCTCTCTTAGAAGAGCTTAGTACTTATTTAGGGAGGCTTAAATCTTCTTATAATACCTAATAACTAATGTAATCACTGTCTGCAGCCCAACGCTCCATGTTCGGTGGGATGCTCTCATTCATGCGCGCCACCAAGAAGGCCCGTCACAACCCCCAGTCTGAGGGCATCTATTTAGAGGACCTCAACCCTGACGACCTGGACCCTGAGGTGGCAGCGCTCTACTTCCCCAAGTTCTCTCCTTCAGCCACCACTCCCACGGCTGTCGGCGGATCTGCTGCTCTCCCCATTCCAGGTATATTTTTGTTAGTTTGACTCCTACGATAGCTATATTGATTAACCGTATTCATACCATCCTGTAGTACTTGACTACAACAGTTTTTGTGCCATTGCATCCCTACGGGGTAAAATCCTTAGTAAAGAGAAGATTAGGGTTCTACCTAGGTCCGCACGCCGGTTCCAGGAAACATTTCAGCTCTTGGGATCTGTTATAACCAACATAAGTAGCTACACATGTTTCATGCCGGAGAGGGAAGGTTTACACCCTAGTTGTGGCGCCTTTCGGTACGCGTCTGGACGAGCTATGGCAGTCCTAGTGGCTAGCGCAGAGAAATAATGAATTACAAACAATCAAAGAAACCGTCAGACAGCGGCACTAGTCAAATAGCGACAACCGCCGAATGGACGTCGTACTGTGCCGCCTGCGTATTGGGCTCACGAGACTAACGACTATCTGCGTATGAGGCGTCCGCAACCCTATTGCAACGACTGCGTCGTACCTCTCACTGTCTTGCATTTAATGGCCGCGTGTCCTACTTTCTCCGAAGAGTGGAGGAACTGCTTTCCGGACCTGCATGGTCAGGATGCTGATTTCATCCTCCGAGGAATGCTTTCTGAGGGACCTAGTGGCCAATTTAATAGAAATGCCCTGAAGACTTTTCTTACCAGATGTGGCCTCTACCACAAACTGTGATGACTCCTTTACGATAATTGCTATCGTCAACTACGGCTTTACCCTTTTCTTTGTGAATTACATGTACTAGCTGTATGCAAAAATAATAATGATAATAAAGTTCTCTTTACAACTATTTTATAATACAAAATGAGACAAATTCCGCGTCCTAGCGGCGCACGAGCCTGTGGCTAAACACTGGAATAGTTCGGCGCGATGTAGGCAGTGTGCCACTGAAGCGCTAGTAAAATCTCTACTACTGCTACTACTACTTCGTACGCGTCAGGCAAACTATGGCATTTACATCTCTACTCTAGAAATTTCGATTAGTGTTCACTTTTTAGACCTGGCGTATTTTGGAGCTATTGTCTGATGCTACTGTGAATTCCTTTGAGGGAACGACTCGTATCTCTCTTTGGTGAAGAAACGTGAGCCCAGGGATGACGAAAAGAGGCAGTTGAGTGAAACATTGATGAGATGGGCGGAACTAATGGAGATAGAAGTGTGCCACTCCAAATCAAGGGCACTGGGGGTGCTTCTGTTAACAGAGAGTTTTCGGGTGAGGATGGTGAACTGTAGAAAGGGAAGTGAGTGTGAGTCTCCCCGTTGGGGACAACTAACTCACTAGAGCAGATTGCCTCATGATGCTCCTTACCTCTGGCGGCGGAGCACTGGTTATCGGATGGGGCCCGTCGGAGGGCTGAAGCGAATTCAGAAGACGGGTAAAGTTTGGGGAGTAATTGGTCGGCGCGAGGCGGGCGTGATGTCTGCGGCGCTAGTAACTCTTCCCACTATAATAATGATGATAAGTACGGAGTAATTGGCAGGGCAGGAAGAAGTCGGAGGAAGATAGATTTGCATGCCTAGTGTGACCCCCGGCGTTGATCAATTTCAGTAGAAGGTATGGTAAAGTAACCTGCCTACATCCTTTTGAATCACAGACATATAACTCCTATTGTCGAAACAAGTAAAACCAACACCCTACCTTCCCTTGTTCTTACAACGCTCGTCTGTTGTTTTCCAGGCTCGGGCACCAAAGAAGAGGATTTGGAGTCTGGCAACGGCCCATCGCTGCCTAACTCCCCCCAAAGCGGTGGGGAGGGCAGGTTACCGGGTCTGGACTCAGATGCAGAACACGATCCAGCCCGGCACCCAATCTTTGATTACAAGTGCGTTATGTGTTGATATTTGATGATCATCAGTGATGTACTTGCCGTATCAGAGCGTTTGTAAATTAAGAACATCTACTTTAATATTACAGTAAATACTGTTTTTCCTCTGTTGCTTCCGAGATGCGTCTTTCCTTGCATTCCCTAATTCCATTTTGATTCTTCGAACTATTTCGATGATATTTATAGGCTTTTCAACGTTTTACCTGAGTTCATTGTGCTTGGCTTACTCTACGGCTCCCCTGACGACCTCTGTTCAAATCATCGTTGTCGTCGATTAGGAGGCTGAAATTGTGCATAGTGGAAACTGACCCTCAACTTGATACTAGTTAAAGAATGCTCTAGGATTCCTTCGTTACAAGTCATGCTCGTTTCACGCAATCCATGAGCAAGGTCTAAAATTCTTAATACCAGGTGTTCGATGTGTGTACTCATACCTCAAGAGTACCGGTGCATAATCGCGAAGCACGCAATAATGAAATATGAACCTGAATAAACTAGTAAAAAAAATGCATGAAACACGTCTGACCTACAGTTTAACGAGGACTTCCTGCAGTAATAATGTTATTGATAACAGTGACGTTCACTTGTTTCTGGCAGAGGATTCCACGACGTGGCGCTGTCGCTGTGCGGCCGCATCCAGGACGTGTACAACAACGAGCTGCCCGAGTCGCTGTTCCAGCAAAGTCTAGTGACGTACGACGACTTCTGCAACGACCCGGCGGCGGTGCTCAACAGTCCCAACCTCATGGTGCGGCTCGGGGGCAACTACTACAACTGGGCCGCCGCCGCCCCCCACCTCATGTCGCTCATGCTCTTCCAACGGCCGCTGCCCACCGTGAGTCGTGATTGTTGACGTCTGTGGTTGTGTTGTTGCTGGCTAGGGCCGCTTAATGTAGCCCAGATATTACTAGCATTGCCGTAGGAGAATTTTGCACTGAAATTAATTTCGGAGCCAGCCCTTGTTATTGGTACGGGCCTGCATCCCTTATCCATTCTAACTGTTCCAGTAATTCAGCAGAAAATGGGTTAAAATTTCCATTGGTAATTTATGCTAGGAAGAACTACCATTTTTGTTTCCATACACGAGTTCATCGCTTTACGCTCTTTCTGCTACTGTGCAGTCTCAAATGCTTTGAGTCCCCTCCGGGGGCATAGGATGGGCCATAGGGTTAGGTTAGTTAGGTTCGCCCATCCTATGTTATGGGGAGTGTGCCCCCAGGGGGTTTGAGTAGGTTACCTTAGCCATTAGCTAGGCCTTCGGGACGTCTGTCTTTCGTGCCCATTTTGCTTCCTTCCACTTTCATACTCCTACTGATCTTACTGTTGTCTGTTCTTCCTCTTNCTTCGTGCATGGGTTCCCCGTTTTTCTGTCGACATACTATATGTCCCTTCTTTTCCTCTCTTAGTAGAGCTTAGTACTTATTTAGGGAGGCTTAAATCTTCTTATAATACCTAATACCTAATGCTTTGAGTGATGGTAAGAATAATGCTCATCGTAATAAATATTGCCCGTTAAGCTGGGTTCACCCTATAGTATTTTGTTCTTCTTACACACAAGAGTATTCGAATTTTTCTTGACCACCTTGTCGACAACGCCGAATGTAGACCAGAAGATTTGCGGAATCCTAACATTCTCGTCCACTGACTTTTTAAGTGTCACTGATGAAGTTTTAGATAATTCAACTGTAGAGTGAATTAGAGTTCAATAAGCTGCGCGCTTCCTTGTTGTTTACCAGGGAACAACCAACTGCCTAACGCGTGACACGCTCCGCCGCCATCAAAAGGCTGCCATATTAACCCCGCCTTCACGAAGGTATAAGCTGACCGTTGCACTAATTCCTCACGTCCTTCTACAGACCCTCTCGGAAGAGTTGGTGCGGGAGCACATGCCCAAGAAGGAGGAGCCACGCAAGCGCAGTTCCTCGAGGGGCCTGTCGTGGTTTGGGTGGCGCAGGACCGCTGCTGACGATGAGCAGAACATCGTAGCCAACACGTCGCCTGTGCAGGAGGTGAGCCTGCTGCACTGCACAGACGGTTAGGGCTCCCTAATTTTTTCAGAGCCAGAAAGCGGACAAACTGAGGAGTCGGGTTCTGGTGAAAATGGGCATATTTTGTTGTGAAAGAGTCTGAGCCCGTCGGAGTTAGAAATTTTTGGGGTCCAATGAGTAGGAGTCGGGTACTGGCTGAACCTAGGAGTCAGAGTCGGATTTTGTCCTTCCGACACCGCAACCCTCGTGGTAAGTACTTGTTCACTTCAGTGACTTTCACACGAAGTCGAGGCGGCGTTAAGGCACGACGCCGTATTTGTACCGAAGCTCCTCCCTAAAAAATAGCTAGGCTAATTTGTGTCAATTTAGTCATGCTTAAGCTAATCCATATTAGAATGGTAACAATGAGGAATAGTGTGGCCAATATGTGATGTTTTTCTGACAGAGCAACGAAGACACGGTGGAGGTAACTGCCGCTGAGACACAGACCTCGGCACCGAGCACCCCCGTCAAGAACAAAGGCACCGGCCATGGGGACTCTCTTGGTGGGGAAGCCCTTGACGATACCAAAACATCTGACTCTGCCCATGAGACGCGCAACTACAGCAGGAGTCTGCGTCTCACCTCAGAGCAGATCGTGAGTTTCTTACTGTAACCAAATGTTGAATTTTGTTCTGCTCTTCATTTAATACTGTATTGTCTGCTCACTTTGCTTTTACTACTTTATATGGTTCCTCAACGCTTCCTCTACTTGGTGATTCCACTCCCTATTAACCAATTGCGTTTCTGAAAGTATCGCTAGTTGCAGCTCTTATATTATATAAAGATTATCATAGGGCAAGTCAGTGGAAGTGCAGTATGCAGTAATGCAGTGCTTGTTTCTAATTGCTGAAAATTTCTCGGGGTAGCTGAAGCTCCAAACAAAGGCAGAAACAGAGCCGCAACATTTACCTCTCATGCTCTCATTTGCTACATACATCAGCACGCGCTGTGTGCCTGGGAAGTACTCTCTTGACATTAGTGCATGGGTGTATAACCGTATCATTTCATCACGAACCACAAAGAATTTCCTAGCAACAACGCAAGCTGCTCAATGGCTGCAATGAATTTCTAGTATCTTTCTCAAGGTTTCCTTCTCTTGCTTATGATTACCGTAAGTAGTCGCTTCTATTCTGCAGAGTTATACTCCTGCAACTTTGTTGTTTTTTATTCATATACTTGGAAGCCCACACTTTGTCGGCTCTGCTATGCACGTTAAAAGTTGTTTACCGTTTGCTGGTCCTCATTAGCTATGTTAGTAACTTCGGTGCTCTAAAGTCGCGCACTTTGCCATAACCTGCGTAACATTTTGCCCAGGAACAACTTAAGCTTCAGGACGGCAGTAACGAGGTGATGTTCAGCGTAACTACCGCCTACCAGGGCACCACCCGCTGCAAGTGTCGCATCTTCCTTTGGAACTACGATGAGAAGATCATCGTATCCGACATCGATGGCACCATCACCAAGAGCGACGTGCTCGGTCACCTCATGCCCATCATAGGGCGGGACTGGGCGCAGGGCGGTGTGGCGCAACTCTTCTCCAAAATCAGAGACAACGGTTATCATTTCCTTTACCTCTCTGCCCGGGCCATCGGTAAGGCCGCATTGCTGGTCTTTAAACTTTTTGCTATTGAAACTTAATCTAGAATTGAGCTGTAGATCACTGGGAGATGAGGTTTTGCTTAGCTCATTCTACCTTTCGTATGTTTTGAGAAGTCTCGACACAGCGGAAACACTAGTCTTGGTTGATCCTTCTGCTATTCTTTCTGTACCCTTGTTGCTTCCAAGCTGTAAGTTATCAAATTTTTGCGCCCTTGTTATTATGTTCCTGAATCACTTCTTATAATTGGCCGGCAAGAGATGCTTGGCAGATGGTATTGGTATGCAGTTACTTACCTGGTGATGAAATATTTTGCAGCTACCAGCGAGATTTTGTTGCTTTGCGCAGGTCAGGCCCGTATAACTCGGGACTATCTAAGGTCAGTGGTGCAGGAAGACGCCAGTTTACCTGACGGCCCCTTGCTACTGAACCCTACTAGTCTTCTCCAGGCGTTCCACAGGTAAATTATGCGTATACTTACACTATTGCTAGCATCAGTGCCCGTAACTTACCTATGTCACTATTGTAACTATAGTAACAGTCCCTTTCGTTACTAATCTTATACTTGCAATATTTGCTATGCTCTTCCCATGGCGTCGTTGCAACATATTGAATCATTTTTTTTACTATACTAATGCTAGCTATAAAGTCGTGGCTGTAGTACTGCTGGCAACTCATGATCCAGCGAAATTAGTGAGAACCAGAAACTTTTGCATATTGCTGGGGAAAGAGTGAAATTTTTCATCAAAGTGAGCGCTACTTTGAAATATCTCGTGCCGTGGTTGCACCAACTATACTGTATTTCCGTGGGTATAAAATATCATTAGCTAACAAAAAATATAGGAGAATCAGTGGGCTGTGCTGCGGTGTCTGGTGATGGGGTCAGCAGGGAGCTGCGCCTGGAACATCGGCCTACTCGGCGGAGCATTCGAAATGATTGACTATAACAATTTTCTTATATTTACCGATTCCCAGAGCACATGGGAGGTGCTGTGGCATTATAACAGCCATCACTTTATGGTGTGCAATATCTTGGGAAGGCTGACTGTCCTAACTGAGGGGCCAAAGCAGCTACAGATTTGCTGGGTCACGGCCATGGCGGGGGGGGGGGGTTGCTGGAAACGAAAGGGCTGACGGTGAAGATAAGAGGGTGGCAAGTGCCCCAGGAGAGGGGGGAAACCCAGCTATAACAAGTCAAGATTATTACTACTACATAAGGAGATCTATGAGAGCGGTGTGGCAGCAACGGTGGAATGACGTCAATAGTAAGTTGAGAGTGATAAAGCCGGGAGTACAAGAGTGGGCAACGTCCAGGTGCGGCGACCGCCGCTTGGAGGAGGTACTATGCCGCCTGCGCATTGGTCACACCAGGCTGACCCATCAATACTTGATGGAGCGCCGCCCTTAACCATATTGTGACGACTGTCTGGTGCCGCTGACAGTACGCCATCTCCTTACAGAATGCCCCAGCTTCTCGGAAATCCGAAGGAGATACTTCCCATACCCCCGGGGAGGGGACATAGATCTGATGATGGCAAAAATACTTTCTGAACTTCCCTCATAGAAATTTTAGTGTGAAAAAGATACAGAGATACCTGGAGCGATGTGAAATCTACAAAAAACTGTAAATTCGGAGGTTTATTGAGATGAATAGGAGGGTATTGCGGTTGCTACGCGACCATTTATTAGTGGCATAAATGTGAAATTGACGGGGCCTATGACCCCAGATGGACCTTAGACTTATGATTGATGAGGAAGTACATGTTCTCAGCACTATGCTGGGCCAGTGACAGAGTGCAAAAACCGAGAATACCTCGATCTTGTGTTTTCGGCGCGAGGCGGGCGTGATGCCTGCGGCGCTAGTAACCCAACCCACTATGTATAATAATAAGGCGGACAAATCCCTGTACTAACAATTCCATTATGATGTGCGTTTTTCTCAGGGAGGTAATTGAAAGGAAGCCCGAAGAGTTCAAAATATCTTGTCTGCGCGACATCCAGGCGCTCTTCCCCAAGACGAGCAATCCCTTCTATGCTGGCTACGGCAACAGAGTAAATGTGAGTATTGTACGCAGGACCTCGTCATCACTGAGGACCCGTGAGTATTGTACGCAGGACCTCACCATCACTGGGGACCCGTGAGTATTGTACTACGCAGGACCTCATCATCACTGAGGACCCGTGAGTATTGTTTTTGGGCCTTATTAAGTATCGACAACCCGGTACTGTTGTAGTGCGCTCCTCTATAATAGGTCTTTCTAATTGAATAAATTATTAAAAAATAACAAAATCTTTATTAAGAAAATAATCACATTACAGCAATAGGTTCACAGCTATCATACGACATTCTATTACGATAAAGTGAAGAATCAGTACTGCTGTTTTCTTATATTTTGTTGGTCTTTGTTTGGCACACCCGATGGCTGGTGTATCGTGCTGGTGTTGCTGCAGTGCAGATATGTGCTCAAATTTCTCTGTAGAGAAGGGGTCGAGCAGGAAGCAAAGAGCGTAACGGGAGGACTCACGAGAAATTAGCATCAGAAAGTGACGTCATCATCGACGAATCTGGCTGAGCAGTCTAGGAGTATTTTAACTAGTGTCACCAGAAGAATCGTCTTAAATTGCGAAATTCATTACTAGTGTATAAATAAAATAAGAGAATATATACTAATTTAGCAGTTACCTATGGAAAATTGCAGTGCATGCTGATGGAAACTTTCGCAGCAGTTGCGCCGAATTTGGTCTCTTTTAGCGACTTGATTTAACTTCTTTTTCTTAATTGGAGCCTTATTTACACTTTATATTCTGTTCACAGTGCTCTTCAAGGAACATATATTCCTTACCAGCAAATATGAGCAACATAATAGCCAGTTCTGTACGCGAAAGAAACCACAGTAGCAGTTGGCCTATTGCTCGAACTTTCTGTACTTGGCGACAACATTTTACGGTATTTTGCAGCTCAAGTAGCTGGCCAGTCATGAGCTGGAGATTGAATGAAATAAATCGAAAAAATACAGTGATATGTTTAAGAAAACAACATACGAAGGCCTGAGGTCCCACACTCAAATAGGTCCTTCGTTTCGTCGATGTGATGTAAATTTGCTACGTGCGGTCACGGCAAAGTTTTATTTTAGTCCTATTGAGTCCTCCCGTTGCATTCTTTGCTTCCTGGGGTGGAGAGTCCCGAGTCCAAATGGGGCACTCACTTGTGCCAGAAGCCGGAGTTGGTGAAAATTGCTCCATTTTATTAAAGATTTTGAGTAGGAGGGTGCTTGTGTCTAAGGAGTTGTGAGTCTGACGCTGACTGGACGCAGGCGTTGGAGTCATGTTCTGTCCATGCTACTCCTTAACCTTATTCTTGACTTCCTCTTTCTTCGTACATCTTTTCTTCGTGCTCTCTCTCTGATTCCTCCGCTTTCGTACTCTATTTTACGAGACATTCCCTTGTTCTTCCTCTCTTTCCTGACTTTCTACTGTTCCTGTGCACGTTCATCCTGCTTGGGAACACCTTCCTTCATGCGTTTCACGAACCCAAAGGTCCCAAGTGCCATCCCCGCAGGAGATATTGCAGCTTGCCGCAGTTCCTGCTGTTGAGGTTAGTTTTGTAACGTTAGGTAGGCTCTCTATAGTTCTCCTTCTGTTCCGCCAAGTGGGTCGCCGATCGAGGTGACCGACATTTTCCGCGGGGCTCCTGCCTTCGCCCGTGCGGAGGGTCACGGAAGAGACTGTCCGCATCGGCGCTTGTTTCTTCTGTCTTCTTCTATCTTCTTTTTTGGTCTCTTGCCCTGTGCCGCGCGGCTGAACGACTTTGTTCAGCCGAGCCGTGTAGGATTGAGATGCGCGTGCTTTATGTGAGTTCGCCGTCACTCACGACCTTCCGGCAGAAATGCTGAGACAAAATATTTGACCTTCGGCGCGATACGGCTTAGAACCGCTGCGCTAGCAAACCTTTTTACTCACCTTGAACCTCATGCGTCTCACGTTTCTCTGGACACATTCTACCTACGTCCCTCCTTTCTTCATCTGTGAGATCACCTTTGTAGTAGAAACGGAGGCTTAAACTACTCGAAATAAATGCGTTCATCTTTGATTTATTTAAAGTAGGCACTGTGTATGCGCGCCCTAACGTGATACCCTCGTCGGCAGGACGTATGGGCGTACTGCGCCGTGGGCATCCCCATCTCCAGGGTATTCACCATCAACCACAAAGGCGAACTGAAGCATGAGCTCACACAAACATTCCAGTCCACGTAAGTAGCGTTCGGTCCTGCCAGCCTTCGAGGGCCCTGCGCCTCAGAGTTCGCACCTTCTTGTTACTGACACGTCCAGCTCAACCTTGTTGATACCAGGTTGTGTTATTTTGCTATGAGGCTTCTTCGAACTATTGTAACCCCACGGGGACGTGCAGAACGTCACCTGGACCTCATTTGATGACCCTCACGGTACTCAAAGTCTGCAAAGCTGCCTCTGTAGCAAGGTAACACCGACTGGTACAGATAGGGTTGATCGTCGCTGATTAGTTACATTCTTTGGAAAGATTTCCACAGTATTCCAAGACCAGCGCGCATTCCATGCGCTGAAGGAAACGCCTGCTGTGGTCGTGTTGCATGAGCGTGCCATGGCTGGTGTTGCCCTCTGTGCGCGGTGCACGGACATATGTGTTGGTGTATTGGGGACGCTTCTCTTCGTGCTTGTGTTTTAAACGTGGCAGTTGTCCGTCCTCATTGTGGTTTCTTCTTAACCCTGTCTCTCGTAGCAATAACTTCTTACAACATTTTAGACAGCGCTATTTCTATGTGAAAGACAGAGCAATTTATGACTGGAAGAAAGGGTTATATAATTGATTGTTCTTATTCTGAGCGTTGGACTTGGTTGACACTTCAGGTAAGGTCGGAGAAGCTGTGGTCAACATCCGTCAACCTGTTAGAAAATTCAAAAGAACTTCAATTGACCAGCAATTCACAGGGCTCCATGTGCACTCAAACACCTGTCGTCGTCCTCCTGCACAGAACTCATTTCAGACTCTGCTCTTCCTGTGAGGTAGCTTATTCTAGCTTCCCAACCCTGAGGGAAGTGTTGTCCTCACACCAGTACGCTTTCCCTTGCAACTACTAAAAGTACCTACTTAGGTGTGTTCATGCAGCATATAAACTACAGTTTCCGTGCTACAGTAACACACCAAAGCAGGTTCTTTCCATCAGTGCACGAAAAGGTGTGCTGGTTATGGGGTAACACATGTCCGTGCAGATATATAAATGCTCTGCTAATGCATCACACACTCAAGTGCCCTGGCACTAGGAACATGCTTGGCTGTTTGGACAGATCTCCTCTGCATGTTCATAGCACCAGTATGTGCGTAACCGTTCGCCCATGACACCCTACAGCCTGTAAATAGGCTATTGTCCCAATCAATGAAAATAAAGGACATCCAAGTTCCATGTATTTATTTAACATAAAATTATACTTCGTCTGAATTACGAAGAAGTATAATTTATGTTAAATAAATGCTATAGTCCCAGTAAAGAGAACTACGTAAATAATCCAAATTTTCGTTGCCGACGATTCGGATATTGCATCAACGCCACACTTCTTGTCTCTCTTATTCCTTGGTACTTTCGTCAGCTTTTCTTTTATTGCACACAACATGACATGCGATACGTTTTTCTTTCTATGCATGCAAAGAGTGGCAGATGCGCCTTGCTTGGCGAGACAGTTGAGTCTAGGTGGCAGGAAAGAATGGGTAGTGTTGCTCAGCGTGACGCCTGTTTGTTCACTCGAATTAATGAGAGCTAGAGGAATAACGTAAAATATAACAACGATAAGAAGAATAGCAATTCTTCGGTCATTGCAGGTTATTTGTGTAGAAAAACAGTGACACGCTTTTGAAAGGTTTTACGCATTGTAAAGACTCTTGTTCGCCCGGTAATAATAGTTCCTTGTAAAAATATGAGCGCTTGAAGTCAGATTTGTCATTTAATTACTACACATCACCTAATAGTATGATGTATTTTTCCCTCTCTCTCGCACTATTGATTTCTCTCAGTGCCACATAAGAAAAGGCATCAATTGTTGCAGCAAGCAGCTTGTATGTCCCACATCTTGTTTAGACCACCAAATCTCCCCCTCACAACATCTAGCACGGCTGGAAATGCCGCATTGCGCCAAAAATCTTTAACTACTTGAATGGTTGTGACTCTTGCATGCTTTAAAATAATTTAAAATTCAAGTTCTACGAGTGAATGCGTAAAATCGGAGGTAAAATAAAAAGGAAAACCTCCCATGATCCGTGGTTAATCATTAAATCCCAAGATGATGGGTAGAACCCTTAGGTGTAGCCTTATCTCCAAATGAAGTTGCGCGAGTAAACCGGCCGTTAGAGAGACTCTACTTTCTTGGGGCTCTTTTGAAATGACGTCAGTAAGTGTGACTGAAGGCTTGGAATGATTACTAAACTGGCGACTGCATCATCGGTAGTTCCTGTCCAGGTGAGTGGGAACCTGTAACCTGTTCCTTAATGTATCCAGGAAGCTATCTTTTGGGGAACAAGAAAACTTCCCTAAAGGTAGCTCGGGTGTTTCTCTCCCTACACTTGCAAATAGATTGTGATTTGCATGTTTTGGTACATCTGCAAATGCTATTTCGTGGGTTGACCTACAGTAAAGTAATTCAACTATCTCAGTTTCCCCTAATGAAGATCAAAGTGGATCAGTTATTACAGCTTCCTCTAATAATTACGTATGTTTAGAGCGAATCAGCTCTCGCAGTTTCTCGCAGTACTGCCCATGACGGTCGATCCACGTCGCATCACTGCCTGCCAGCTCCACACTGCATGTCCGTCTTGTTGTTGTGGTACCAACGTGAAAACAATGCAATGTCTTGTGCTTTGCATGTTTCTGTCTCGAATGTGATCTTCTGTACATTGCATGGTAGCGTTCTAGGTGGAACATTTAATGGACTTCCCCGTCGTTGCCTGAGGTTTTACGGTGCTTTCTGGGCCTTGTTTGCATGCTGACGTCCCCTAGTTGTTTTTACCAACGTTACGTATGTTATCGTTGTTCTGTCGCAGAAAACCTTTACATTAGAAAAATACACGATCCAAAGCACCTTGTCCGTCGTTCTCGAGAAGTCAAATCTAATTTTGGGCTTACTGCCATATCGTTGGAGCTGCGACGACGTTGGGTAACCTGTTAAGGGACCTCCTCCCCCCCCCCCCCCGAGTACGACCGTCGTGCAGCTGTCAGGTGTTTCTAGGTTATCCTTACCAAATTGAACAATATTTGAGAACGTAAGATACCTCTTAAGGGGGTTGAAGCGGTAATAAGAAGTGTTGCAACTCTAACCTGCAAATTTTCGTACGTAGAAGTTAGAACACAATACTTTCACCAGTAGGAGTATTCGATCTGAAACGCTTCTTTGACGTTTGCGGCTCTTCCTCTACAAGATCGTACTCAACGTTCATAAGGTTTTCAGTGGCTCCTTGCCTTGGTTATCGACAGTTCCAAACTATCTGCAAAAACATTCGTCAGAGAAATTCTTTATTAACGAGTACCGCTATACTCATTCTGAATGTAGTGAGTCATGAAGCAGCTATTAATGACATGAATACCTGCTTGCGCTTCTGGGCTTCAAGTTCTTAAATTTTCGAAGTGTAATCCATTCACGTCCGTGTATCGATTTGATCTCGATCTTTACTGATGTTTTTGTGAAGCGTCGCCTAGCGGCTATTCGATTTGCGCCTGTTACCCGTTCATTTAATGGTAAATAAATTCCATTCAACAGTCCCATGTTCGTCTTCACCATTTTTCTTTTTCGTCCCTTACTTAGACAGTCAACAATCAATCTTTATGCATCGCCAACCCTTCTCACGTTTTAACGTTGCCCTCTTTGACGATTGATGTCCTTTTTAGACTACTCTCATTCTCTAGTCGTCCTCTTGTTTGGATCCATCACTTTCCACCTTGACCAATCTCGCGGGTTCCTCTTATGTAAATACTTCTCCCTTCCGGTGCTATTATGGAATACGAGGCGCTCGGTGTGGCTGTCTCTATGTACAGCAATGGCTTGTGTTCTATACTAAGATACATGCGCTTTCTTATCACGCTCCCCGTGTATGGGACCAAAGCCGAACCAAATGCACAATTCAAAACCAGGTTTGCAAAGCCAGATGGACCAAATCTGACTTCGACTCCGACTCCTGGTGTCCAGCCAGTTTCCAACACCATTACCTCGGCCAGTTTCTGGTTTTGATTCATGATCCGCTGAAAATGCCTGACCTCCTTCCCTCAAATCCGGTTTCCTAATGGCAGTAGCCTAACATTGACTAACAATGATAAGGTACTCGAGGGACAACATGTTAAATTATTTCACTCTCATATCCTCGCTAAAGTAAAACCATCAAGAAGCGCAGGAGGCTTTCAGTGCTGCAGTTGAATGATTCATTATCTTTCTTGTCTAACGCTCTGCTGGTGTCTTCTAGCCCATGTTCTTCCACCTTCAATCTCAATCCGTTGCTGCCAAGAATCTTGCTCATACTCTTTGCGGTTTCTTGAAAACAACCTGTTCTATATTTGTGAGTTCAGATCCATTATGTTGCAGTTGGTACTGTAGCTGAAGTCCTTCTGTAGGTCCTGTATAACTTTTTGCTTGGCAGTTTCGGCGCGTTTTAGATTTTCTGCATTATTCAACGTTTTTCCAGTAAATTACCCTTATGTTGATCAGACAATATTTGTCTTGAAATTCAGACGTAGCTTGACACTTGACTCGGATACTCGTCTCACGCCGCTGTGCTCGCCCCACTGGCATGGTACACTTCCCTCTCTACTAGACAATGCTTATATATTCAATGGACCAAATGCTTCCCTAATAAAACTCTCTATTCTCTGGATCGTGGTTCATTCGGACCCATTGCTGCGTTCATGCAACACTGCAAGTAAAGGGGTGCTTTGGGCATTTGTGTGTAGATTTTTAATATTACCTTGAGTTATGGCTCGAAATGTTTTTTCAAGCTAACAGTCTACCCCGCATCAGTGGGCAGCTTCATGTGTTGATGCGACCATAATTTCTCTAAATATCTTCGTAAAAAGCTAGTGAAATCTGAAGTTCACCGGTCATTTCCTCCGCGGATACCCGTCTGCAAAATTATGAATTATCTTATTATATCTTAACAAGTCCAATCCTCGGCCTCCTGGTTCCATTAAAAACGTATCGCGCTATGAAAATTCGTCAGGTGAATTATGTCTTGGAGCGCTTGTTGACGTACTTTTTCTCGTTTCAGCTCTAAATTCCGTATCTTCAGTTACATATCTCTTATCTTCCTTTCTTGGAGCAACTTCCATATTTTTATAGTTGTGTTCTGAAAGAAATATTACTAGGTATTAACAAAGTTTTTTTCTCTATTGTGGCATATGTTTTCTTACTTAATTTGTAGACCTAGCTGTCTCTTGGTAACTTACTTAAGCGTAGATAGCACGTTTCATTCAGTTATTTCATTCAGTTTGGTGATTGTTTCCCTTCTTTCTTTCCTTCTTCTTGCAATATAGCTCTAAACGTATTTCAAGTATTATTTTTCTCTCTTAAGCACTGTAGTTCATACACTTTTCAAAGTTAGTGCTTGCCGTGAGTCTTACCAGCAGAATTTGTTACTGTTGCAAAATGGAATTTTTCTCAATCTATGCTCACGCTCGAGTGTAAGCAAGATATTGAGAAATGCATTCGTCAGTGTCTAGCCGAGACAGCTTAGCCACAATGCCTTTCGAGTGAGGTCACGAGTAAGTTAGCTTGCATGAGGTTAGAACTGCTCTGAACATGGAGTGAGTATAGATGAAGGCGACTCAAGGCACCTACGCTGCATCAATCAGTGGCCCACTCTAGGTTGCACGTGTTGGCTGATTCGCTGACTGGCAGGCTGAAACGGCCTGTGAGGCAGTATGGATGGACGTTTATTCGGAAGTCAGTGCTTCAGCCATTTCTGCCAGCTGATTCATGAAAACGTAACTAATGTGTTGTAGCTAGGCCTTATTATTGTGCTTCCTGTATCAATATTACATACCAGGACTGAGTTTTCATTAGCGCACGTTGTTTAGAAAGACCACAAAATTTTTGGTGTCACTGCCGAATGTCTTGTCGCCTCCATCTAGCTATATTTACTCCGAGGCTGTGGGCATGCCTAGCTGGCGGCCGTTTGTTCGGCTGTTGGACCATATATCGTCCAGCATCAGTCAAGAAGACATGTTGTGCCAGCTTTTACAAGGTGGCACAAAGCCGTGCCAGCCGAACAGGCCTTGCGTGTAGGTTGTCTCGGTCTAGTCCTGCTGTGGTAATCCAGTCGTACGCAGGGCAGGTAACTGGGGAATTTCCATAATTCTCACGTGTTGCTTGTGTGTCCTGGCTACAGCTACGCGAGGCTCGGTGCCCTGGTGGACGATATTTTCCCTGCGACTGAGGCGCGCTCTCGCCCTCACTTCCACTTCGCGTCGAGTCAACCTCCTGCTGGGTGTGGGGACGATCTCGTCTACTCGGAATCTACCACCGTCACTACCTCCTTGTCTCAGATGTCTTGCAACTCACCCAACTCTGCAAGCATTTCAGTTGCTACTACCACTACCTCCTCTAATGCCATCCAAATCGCCTGTGACCCTACGACTATAGGCTCCCAGCTCCCTAGATCTGAACTTAACGGCCACATTAAGTCGCCGCTGGCGAATTCCTCCCCAAAGAAAGACCTTCCTCTTAGGCCACACTTGAGCAACATGTCTCAGGTTTCAGGATCGTTCTCAGAACGAATGCTCCGAGAGCGCGTTTGGTACGCGTCCCACTGCACTGCAGAATCCGCGCTGTCGAGCAGCGCCCCCCTGCCCTCCCCTATGAGCGCCTGTAAGTTCGGGGAGCAGACCCCTCCTGCGACCACAGCACACAGTGCCGAACCAATACTGGGATCACCTGGGCTACTGTCACGCTCCTACAAACTCCTCTCTTCTTCATACTCCAATCTCTGGCCAAAGCTGGCAGGGTCCTGGTCCAACGGCAACACCGCTACTCCGTCTTCTCTTCCTAACACCCCCTCACACATCGACTCACCGCGGTCACCTCTCTTGCATGACCCCATAAACATTCCATCTCATTCCGATACTTCGTGTGTTGTGCTTCACGAAACTAACAATGCCTGTTCTAACAATGTAAACGTTGCAGGTCACGGAGCTTTCTTAAACGACACTCCCCCTAACAATACTAACGCAGTCTATAGGACCAATTGCCGAACTGTTTCTCATGGTGACGAGTCCTTTCTGCAGTGCCAGTGTACGTTTGCTGCTACTTCTCAGTGTTCTGTTTGTTCGACCTCCTCTTTGGTTTATTCAAATAGCAATAAGCAATATTGTGATAGTATCGGCAATGGTGACATCAGACATGACACTCATATTGGGTCGTCGGACGGTCATCGCTGCTGCTGCAGCTCTGGAAATTCTTCCAACCGTACAACCTCCAAGAACCTCATACATGAAAGCTTCGAGCACTCCCGCGTAAACACTTGCGATTTCTGCTGTAGCAGTTGCTCCTGTGACAAGGACTATAGTAATCGCTCCTCTGCCTTTAATGCTTTCCATCCGGACCCTCACTTAGCTCCCTCCGCTTCCTTTGAGAACACCAGCCGGTCGCCATCTACTGGCAGATTCCCTACCAGCGAACCGACCCCCACTATAGCCATACCTGTGAGTGACAGCCTGAGCCGAGGCGGTGAGAACGCGTTCGGTGGCCGGTACAGCAGCCCGGGATCCTATGGTGCAGATTGCAGTAGCGACGAAGACTCGGATTCGGACCTTTCTTATGACACCGACGATGCTGACTTGGATAATTCCTTGCTCTCTCCTACAGAACCGACCTTGATGTATGCAAGTTGATGAAAGTCCTCTAATTATTGTCCTCATTTGAGGGAAAAAGACTTGGCTGTTTTTGAAGCAGGCGCTTGCTGATGATCGCTGCTTGACAAAAGTTGCTTTTGTCGTCTGTTCTGGATCATGCGACGACCTTCGACTGTTCTATGCGTCAAAAATCTAATAGACCTGATCCAGAACTATCTGTGACAGATCCAACAATTGAGTAGGATCGACATATACGTCTGCCGAAACGGAAACATCTTTGAATGAATTCCGTGTTGGTTCGAGTTGATTTTGTGTCGTTGTATTTTACTAGTTGCCAACTTTACTACATTGGAATATATCTGTAGTATTCTGTACTGTTCCGTTTTCGTTGTTTTACTGGTATACTCTGCAGCACTTTTTCCTTCGTTTTTAGTTTGACGTAAATTTCGTTTGATGTATAATTACTTTTGTTTTAATTTTAATGGACAATCGGTACCTGGCTCTGCTTTCTGACGAAACCCTCATGTTGTGTGTGTGATGCTTGTTGATTAAAAGCTGTTTGGACACTGTCGCCCTCGACAAATGCTTCTGTATTTTTATACTATTCGTATATAGTTGTTATGGTAATGTTTAGAAATAAAGTAGTTACGGCTGTTTCGGGTGGTCGGTAATGAATCTCTGCTATGGTCTCTGTCATGGTACCTTGCTATTGGAGGGTCGTAGTAGCAGTAGATGATAAGCAGTGCATCCCTTCTGCATTTTTTCCTAATGCTTTTTGTTGTTACAGGTAACATTTCCCTGATGTTACTACTCCTATTGTTGCTGTTATTTGTGTTTG
Organism: Parhyale hawaiensis; assembly: GCA_001587735.2. Lineage (NCBI taxonomy): Eukaryota > Metazoa > Arthropoda > Malacostraca > Amphipoda > Hyalidae > Parhyale > Parhyale hawaiensis. Next base: position 294,243 of record LQNS02277096.1, on the reverse strand, counting down.
GCACGAGTTTCTGGCTATCACGTTTTACTCTTATTTGCAGTTAGTGTTTAGGCAGCTAGCAGTTGTTTTCCCTGGTAGATACTTCTTCTGGTATTTGCTGTTATTTCTGTTGTTAGCTACCTGCTATGGTGACCTAGATGCAACTAGTCGTATTTGCTGTTATTTGTGTTGTTACCAGTGAAGTGTTTCCTGACGGTACTGCTCATATATACCGTTTAACATATGAAGTATTTGTAGTACATGTATGAATTTGAAGACGTGTGATAGATTACTCGGCAATGCGTAGATGTAAAATTACGGGCATTAGTTGTTTGGTTTGCGGGACACCCACGTTTAAGTTCGTGTTGTTCTTGTTTCCTGCTTGTTATTTGTTGGGTTATTGGAAGAGTTTCATTCGTAACTTATTACGGATCTTAAATTAGGAGTAGGTATTTTTGCACGATCCATATCGGCTACAGTTTCCTTGTACCCTTGAATTCCCGAGAACTCTTCTGTTGTTCTAGTAATTTGCGTTACATTTTCTCTTGCCAAGTTTGTCACTTGTTGTAGTGTATGTGCTAATTGTTATCCTATCACATGCATGCCCACACCTATGCTTCTCTTTTATTGTACTTAACCCAAATCCACTTGGCGCCTACAACTCGCTCTATGGTAGGTACTGGCCATGTTTATATCTTTGGTTGCGGTGTCTACCAAGGTTGCTAGTCGGGCGTTTTTTGGCATCCAAGGAGTTGGTGTCGGAAACTGGCTAGAGACCAGGAGTCGGACTAGGTCTAGCCGACTCCACAACCCTGCTACCTGCCATATAACTAATTGTGCTATTCTCGTGCATGTTGATCCTCAGTATAACTCTGATTCCCTCTTGTTTTTTCTTTGTTAAAGCGATTTAAACTTCTATCCATGTCAGCCAGCTAATGAGTTTTCGCTCTTGCTTCACTTCACATTTATTACACTATTCCACCATCAGTTAACTGCGTCAATCAGCTTTTCATTACAATTCTACCTAACGAAGAATTTGGCCTCGCTTTTGTACCTTACATTTGCTTGTTGCATAACATAACAACAACTTTTCCAGCCTTTTTATCTTACTCTCCCGTCTGCATGTCCGTTTTCATCTCCTGTTCATTTAATCATCTATCTGCTCCTCCATTTCTATCTACCTTTAAAAAAAAGAAATTTACTCTTGCCACTGAAAAGCACGAGCTTCACTGAACTTGGTATCTCTATGAAGTAGCATTGCTGCTGATCTGCACGCTGTTTTACTCACGGAAGACACTTTGGAATCTCTACCTACTTCTGTTAGGTAAGCTCACGTACTGGTACCGATGCTTCTTCTTATGCATACGTAATTGCCAAATGACCTTGCCCTTCTAAATGCTGCAACCGCGTACAAGAGTGTCTGCTTGTGTTGTTTTCTCTTGGGCTTCCAAACATTCCACATAATTTTTACGAACCGGTTGTAGCTTGTAGCTTTGGGCTATGACAGAAAAACAGAACATTTAATACCTTATAAAAATACTTATGGAAATTGCACTGACGATGGAAAATACTAATAGTAATCGGCTTAACTCTACTGCAATGTGCGAGCCACACTCTGTGCTGTGCATAATGTCATTAATTAGGCACTCCTCTGTTCTTCCGTCATGGGAACCAGTGAAGTTTCGCGTTCCGGTAAAAATATCGCATTTTTCATCAATGCTGTCAACTTTTTGTGTTGCTTACTGGTAAAATTTTTTATTCGGATGAAATATTTTCTTATTTGGATGAAATATTTTCTTATTTGGATGAAATATTTTCTTATTTGGATGAAATATTTTCTTATTTGGATGAAATATTTTCTTATTTGGATGAATATAAAAGAATAAACCTACAAATATTTTTTATTTGGATGAAATATTTTTTATTTGGATGAAATATTTTTTATTTGGATGAAATATTTTTTATTTGGATGAAATATTTTTTATTTGGATGAAATATTTTTTATTTGGATGAAATATTTTTTATTCGGATGAAATATTTTTTATTCGGATGAAGTATTTTTTATTCAGATGAAATATTGTTTATTCGGATGAAATATTATTTATTGAGATGAAATATTTTTTATTCAGATGAAATATTTTTTATTCGGATGAACTATATATATTTTTAATACGTGCAGTGGGGGAGGGTACCATTGCTCGCCTTTAGATACAATCTTGGTTCTCGGGAAGATTTAATTTCTTTCTTTCAACGAGTCAATGCATGAAGGGCAGGCATTTAGGCTAGTCGGGCAACACTCGTCCAAAGCTAACCCAGTATCGCATAAACTAAACCTTCTTTGTACGTACGAATATCGCTACACTTACCGCCTGCAAAAATGGACAACGTGCGTTAATGACCTATGGTAGTTGCCTGGCTGTGCCTTCTTGTTCTCCAACCTCCCGTACTCGCACTCTAATTGTTGGTGTCGATATTATTAGTTATTGCACCAACAAATGGATGTTGGCACACAAATACTGGGTTCACTTCATAGCCATTTTCTGCTTTTCTCTTCCATTTGTATGATGTACCTATTTCTAATGCCTCACTAGTATTCCGATAACTCTTCTACGTAGATGTGTGGTGACTTTTGTTGTCTTAACCTATTCGTCATTGTTACGACTATCACATCTGTTATTTTATCTTCTGACTGTAGATCTACTTTTGTTATAAATCTTTTGCTACTCTAGCTAAGTATTTACCTTCCATATTTTATACTGCATACTGAGAACTTCACGTCTCATTAGTTTTTCTTTTTCCGTTCCCAAGTAATTGCTTTTATTAATAGCTGTGTGTTCATTTGTAGAAACTGTGTTCGACAATGATTATATTGGTGCTGTGCATGTCCACCATAGGTATTCATCCTCTATGCATTTTTTATCACAAGTCAGCTAGACTTTTCAATTGATATACCATTTTTATTGGCTTAACATATGCTTAGGAAATTTTCCTCTACCCACCAAATTGGGGAGAACAAAGACAGCTCATTTTTCCCAAACCCTTAGCGAATATCTTTGAGTCGAGTGTGACTGCCTCTGTGCCTGATGCTCTATGTTTCAACTGCTCGGCCTGACCGTCCGGTATGTCGGCAAAGAATTCTGCCTTAACACCACTATTTGTTTCCCTAGTCGTTTATAGGACGAGTGTAGACCGTGCGTTTAACCAGCGCTCACTTCTGTGTGCAGGTACAGCAATCTGAGCGACATCGTGCACCACATGTTCCCTGTCTACAGCCAGGAAATGTTGCACCACGGCGAGTTCTCTTCCGTGCGCTACTGGAAGCAGCCGCTGCCTGACTACGAGGATGAGATCAACCGACTGCTCTACGGCACTCTTCCCGCCACCACTCAAGCTTAAGAACAGCGCACCTAGGCACCACACTCCCTAACAATATTCTGAGCCGACCCAGGACCGGGAATAAGATATTGGGGCGGCCAGAAGTCCGTTAGGGTTGCTGTAGTCAAATAACCTTCTCTGTGTCTGAACATAGCCTCCACCTGCCCCTGTTGCGGGGCCGCACCAGGCACTCGCTCAACTTGATGATCGGACGGCGCAGATCGGCAGCATGAATGATGCGCGAGCTGACCTGCCGCTCGATTTTGACCGTGCGAATGCATGATGTGGCCTCGGCACAAAAAGTAATGCACTGCTGTCGAAATGTTTTAGCTGCATTACAAAGTTGAATTCAACCGGGCACTTAGTTTTAATTTTAGGCTCACTAAATAAGACATCAATTGGCCCAGAGCCGACCTGCCACTTACCCTGTGAGCGCCTGTGCGTCGAGCTCCAGGTAAGGGCTAACCTATTCGTGAGGCAAACCTCGTCCCTATTGGGGTCCACTGTCAAATTTCGGCTCACACTACCCCTGCTGGAGCCTCTCTTCACATGCATAGAGTGCTGGCTACCTACTGAAGTGCGTTCCAACGCCTCGCTTAGCTTTATTTATTTGCTCTCTATATATGCTCTCCCGCTGCCCCCGCATCAACTTGGAGTTGATTCTATGAGAGCATTGGTCAGAGGTTTTTATAGCTCGCTGTGGTGTAGCGGAAGCGTGGCTGTCAAGGCAACAGTTTGGTGTTTGTGTGTCCGCGCTCCCCGCCCTGGGGAGAGAGAGGAGAGTGTTGAATGCTGGTTTGAGGTCGCTTGCTCAGTGCGTGTAACAGTGTTGAGGTCTTACCCTGGTTGATGTGCTCTGGCGCGAGCTGTAGGTTTCTACGAATAATCTAGTTTGTCATTTTTTCTTTTGGCCGAGCTTCCCTTTCTCGTTTTGTCTGAATGTTGGTAATTTTTGTATATCAATACCTTATTTAAAATGTTAGAAAATGAAAAAAGTTTGATGATATGAAGCGGTTCTGCTTCTCGCAGCGCCTTTCCCACCCATTCAGTTCACGTATGCGCTACTGCATGCAACGCTTCTAGTGCTGCACTAACCAAATGTAAACAACTAATATCTTGTCTAGATTATTACCTTTCGCACCTCTGCTTGAGGAATTCGTATCATATAATAGGCCATTAATATCTGTATATTGAGAGAGTCGCAACTTGACAATAGTGAAGCGATTTTAAAATGAACCTACTACGCGTGTAGAATTCACTGCCCAATTACGTGATACGGCGCACGTTGACAGTAGATTTGCAGAGCTCCGTTTTTGGTAAAGGGAAACTCTTGAAACAAATCGAGACGTAAAGGGACAATTTACTTTGGTGCGCCTGGTTGGGGGACAAGTGTTCATTTTGTACACGCCAGCTCGTATTCGCACTACTGGCTTAAACAAGCCGCTTTATTCGCCATTGACGTAAGACTCTTCACAGCTTTACATTAACGCCTCCATTAGCAAGTCGTGAACATGTATCCGCTGCTTACGGCTTGGTAATGAGGGTAGTGAGCGGCTGCGGTTGGTACCAAATCAACGCCATTGGTTGGGACCTGCAAATCGTTTATATAATTATCGTGTAAAACTATTTGCACGATAATAATGTGACCCGAGTTCTTGCCGTAGAGGAGGCCCTCATTCTAAGAAATCTCGTAACCCAGGCAGTTTTCAATCTTTGTTGCGAGACCATTTACCACGAAAACCGTCGATCTTCCTCGATTAATTGATAGTCGTGCCAGAAACGTGATAAATTCTGCTGGTTAATCAAAAACTAGTCCATACTTTGCTCCATTAGACCCTCTTCTGCCGTGCGCACGCTTTGTAGTGCAGGCACATCGTGCCTGAGCTCTCGCTCTTTCTCTTACTGCTGGTCATGCTTATGTTCTGTCTTTATCGCTGCTCTCATCACATTTATTGTTTGCTGGCTAAAATTGTTACTGGAATATTCTCGAGGTTTGTTAGTTTGTGTACCCATACGTTACGTGCAATTGGCTGCTCCCATTGAAAGAAGTTATTTTAATGCGTGCCTCGTTGTGTCTCTGTAATCGGTAATTTAACGTATATAAGTTTCAGTAAGTTCAATTATTCTACCAGAAGCTAAAAGTAAGTTGGTATATGTTGATTTGACTGAAAGGTGTAGATGCATTAGGCCTCGTTCTATTTAAAGAATTTTAATTTGAGAGACAAAAGAGAGACCGTGCGGTCGCTTAGTTTGCTAGTGGATAGTTACATAATTATTGGGGCACATCAAGGCTCCCGTATTATGTTACTGCTACTGAATTTATGGAAAGGCACTAATGTGCGTCATTGCATTATTCACCCTTTCACTCGCAGATTAATCCGACCTTCCCGTAGGAAGGACGCTATTGCAACGTTGCGTATTGGCAACGAAATCAGAGAAAACCGTAAAATGGCGTAAAGTCAAGTTGGTGATACGTATGATTACAGTGCTTCATAAGAAATATGATCTTTTCGGAATAATACTTTTTGCTTTCATAAAAGCTTTTCATTTGTGGATTTTTAGCTCTCCGTTAATCCCTATCTTTCATTATTTGTAAGTAATATCAGTGCTACCTGTAATTCAAGTCATCGAAACTTAGAATATCGGTCGTAACAGCAGTAGTTATATTTAGTTATTTCGTAGAAAATATGGTTCTGTTTGATTCGTGTGTAGTCTAACAGCGGTAATGAAAATGAAACATCGAAGACTTGGACTGATTCCCTCATTTCGACAGAAACGAATGACCTTGACTCGCCGCGCTTAGTCATTTGCCGCTTGTGATAGTTGGACTCTGTGCTTTCATTCGCTATTGTTCCTTGTGCACGTCATTACACTACCTGAGAAACTATGTCCTTTGTTGCTCCTTGAAGGCGTGTATTGCGCCTCTCCTCTTAGAACAAGGCCACTGCCCTGTTCTCAGGGCATTGCACATTTTTACGATACACGTAGTGGTGTATGAATCACATGTTGTCCCCGTGTACTAAAAAGTTGAAAATTGGTTCCTTTTCTCTTCGTAGGCCGGGAAAATGCTGCTTAGGATAGTTTGTGTTCATTAGCATACTGCATTTTTCCCGGAGAAAATTTTCATTTATCACTTCATAGATACTCGCACAATTTGAGGGCTCCTACTTGAATGTAGTTATACTCTAGAATTACTACTTGCGCACTTCGTTGATGCACTTGAAATTTAATATTTCCTAATTGATTTCCACTCACTGGTTTCTTGGCACTTGAGTATTGTTCACTGAATCAGAGACATAACTTTTATCAAGCATTAACTAGTGGATAAATTTGCTTTCGTTTTGTGGCACTGCCGCAAAGTTCGTTGGATGAGTTGGTATTGTATTATATATTATTGGCAGCGAAGCTTAGTTTATGTTCCAACGCAGACCCACTGTGGCCTATGAGCTGCTATCCGGACCTGCATGGTCGGGATGTCGACTCCATCCTCCGAGGGGTACTTTCTGAGGGACCTCGCGGCCAGTTTAATAGAAATGCCCTTAAGACTTTTCTTACCAGATGTGGCCTCTATTACAAACTGGAATGAATCCATTACGATAAATGCTATCGTCAACTACGGCTCTGTCCGTTTCTTTGTGAATTATATATACTATATGTAAAATTAATAGTGATAATAATATTCTCCTTACTACTTTATAATATATAAAATGAGTCAAATTCCGCGCCCTAGCGGCGCACGAGCCTGTGGCTAAACTGAGGAATAGTTTGGCGCGATATAGGCAGTGTGCCACTGAAGCGCTAGTAAAATCTCTACTACTACTTGCTTCCATTACTCTCCTGTTGCAAAAAATGTGGATCGTCGTTCTGAAGATTCTTACTTTTGGCGTTCTTAAGCATTTGAACTTTTCAGTTTATGATCTCTCTTACTCCCTCAGATCTGCAGTTTGTACTTGAACTTCTGTTAATGACCTTTCTTTACTGTTCTTCCTCCTCTTACAAGCTTCTTTTGTTTTTCTAGTTTCTAATGATGAGTTCCATGTTTTAATTCACTTAAAAACGTCCCTTCTACGAGGGTTGTCCGCGAAATGAAGTTTCCCTAGCAACTGCAGTCACGAAGAACGGCGTTTGCGGGATCCGTAGACGTTAGCGTGTAGCTTGGTCCCCCCTCCCAGTCCACGGCCAGTCCCAGCTGTCTCTGAGCTTGGCTTGGCAGTCGTTAGTGAATGAGCTCCCGCTGCATTCTGCCGTCAGGTGCGAATTACGCTCTGCTATTCATATTTTTTTATGAGCAAAGAACACTGCGCAGGTGGACGTTTATTGCCAACTGTGTGAAGTCTGCAGAGAAAGTGTATGGTCGTACAACACAACTTTATTTTACGGACAACTCTTTCTCTTTGGACCGAAATGAATGGTGTGGATAGAGAGACGTAATTAATTGCTTTACGATTAAATCATATTCCAAGCGTGCACTAAGTATTGCACGCTTCCACTCAGAGCTTATATAGTGTTGACTCGCGTCTCTCTATGCTAAGTCGAAAATATATTAGGTTATACAGCTAATTTTTCTTTGCAGTTGTTCCTTAACCCTATAAGAAGCAGCAAATACGGCTTTTCCTGCTCTGTTGTTCCTAAACAAAAACAGTCTTGCTTGGTTGACCCTGATAGAATTAATTCACGAGGTGAAGTGCGTTTTTTAGCCATTAGTCTGCTTTTGTTTTTTCTTGTATTTCAAGTTAGAACGCCAGAATAGTTGTTGGACGGATGCCGGTGCTGCATATGGTGTTGAAACCTCATAGAAAATTCCAATATTGTGTAAGACTGCGTTCCCATTTCTTTTCCTTGTCTTGTTCTCGTGTGCGTTTATTTCGTTTATAAGATCATTTTGTGCCATCTGTGATATGGTAGATTAAGAGTTTTGTTTCTTTAGCGGATTTTCTGTAACTCATGAATTGTGTAGATATTCTCGTAGCAGAGAGGAAGGATTCGGTGACGAGTCGTGTTATTTAATTTTATTTCGTCTTGAATTTACTCCTATCGTCGATATGATTTTACAGTCATTGAGAAGCGCTTATTTGTGGGTAAGCTTCGTTATTTCTGTAGTTTCTTTATTAAGCTACGTAGCTATGTATGTGTTTACGTTAGGCATTTTATACTTACTAGCTTTGTATAAGTGGATGGTGGGAGGGAGGAATGAATGGCAATACTGCCGTACGCGTCAAGGGCAGTTAGGTATCCCTCGCGACGATTTTCTCTTCGTGTGACCACTGGGGCGTCTTTAGTTAAGATCAGCTCAAGAACATTCTGAAGTAATTTGCAGTTTCCAGAACATTCAAGAATACTCCAGAACTGTTGACAAACATCCAGAACGTTCCAGAATATTCTAGAAGGTTCCAGAACATTCGAGAGAACTGGATTAATCGTCTTTATTTTGCTCGGGCCTGCACGTCTGTGTGCAAACAGTCTTTTTTTTTATTGCCTTATAAAAAATGTTTCAACAGTCAGACTGCCGCAAAGGAAATTGAACGAGTAACACGTAGTTTGTCTCCGTTTATTCTCTATGGATATTACAAGCGCCTATAGAGCAAAACTACGGTCGTAGTAAATTTTACTGTGTGAATGCCGCATAAAGGAAAAAAATTTGCTTCTCATTGATGATCCGAGCTTTAGTAGTAGAATCACAAGTTCTATTAATGGGAAGCAACGAATGAGAGATACACTAGTCGCAGTCTTAATAGATCTACATCAGTAATAAATAAATGTATATCGTTTTTGAAGTATTGCATTTACTAATTTTTTATTGAACTTATGATGCCCAATAATTTCAATTAGTTTCGTGCTCCGCTCATTATTAATATAATAATGTTTGAGCGAATAGTTGATCTTTTACCTTTTCTTGTCGCGGTATCGCCGAAATGATGGCCACAATGTTATTGAAGTGAGGGCATTTACATTTCAATTATAGTAGTTTGTGTTCAGTTGCCATTGAACACCTATTGCTCTTTTCCTATTATATACAAATAGCACTTCTTTTAGCTTATGAAACTGCGCAAATTCTCTTCCGTGGAGAGAAAAATGACATTCAATAAATTGTAAAAGTCAAGTTCTCCTTATTTTTCCTCTTGTGATGGTTTGGGAGAGGTTACGCTAATCTATATTGTAATTAGAAAAGTACGCCGAGAGCGCAGACCTCCTCCAAGCAATGAAATGTTAATGAAAATTGAGATCTGTCTGGAAACCAGAATCTGTTTTGTATTACCAGAATTTGGTCATTCGTGCTTCTTGACCTAGACAGTTCCTGTAATTTTGTTGAACTTCCATCCTGACAAACACGAAAATAAACATCTTGTCAAGCGCACAAAGTGCGAACTGATCGCCAAAATTTGGTCATATGCGACTTTTGACGTTTCGAATAATTCCTCAAATTAAAAAAATAAATAAACTGACAACCGGACTGAAAAGTATACAAATATTTGGACAGTTGCTCGTCGTAACATTGTCGTCTTCTTAATGAGACAGACAAAAAAAAAACTCCTACAGAAGCATAACCTCCATGGATGGCGGAGGTAATATTATTTCCTTATCGTACTGCAAGGATTGTAGTTGAGCTCTGTCTGAAAACGAAGCTTCAGATATTTAAGGAGGACTGCGGAGTCTAATGGATCAGGCCTGCTCCCACTCCTGTTTTTTTTTTCGACTCCGGGTGCTCCAGTTATCCCAACTGCTCGATACAATTGGCATTATCTTGTAGAACTAATTTTCATCAAAAGATACATAAATATAAAGATACAAATAGTATTTTGGCACATTTACGTAATATGTATTTGCCATTACAAGTACTTTTGGGACCTTGAAGACATTTATTTATAGATCATAATTATCTACAAAAACTGTTCATACAAGTAGTGAATGCTACAAGCAAACCCCACCATTATGCTTAAGAAAACACTATGTTGGCCTCGCAGTGTAATTCATTATTTGTACCATCTGCGATCTGGAAGAACCAAGTTAGTTGAAGAAATAAATATATATAAAAAACTAGAGCACTCTGAGAGCGCATACCTCCACCAAGCAAGGCAACGGTAATAAAAAAATTCAAATTTGTTCTGAGACCACGATTTTCTTTGTATTAGCACAAAATCTAATCATTTGTGTCTTTTGGCAGTATTAACAGTTTTAGTAATTTTCTTGAAGGTCCGTTAATAGTTACCTTCGCCAAGGAGGTTATGTTTTCGTCGCGTTTGTCTGTCACCGATTTGGATAAACTTTACAGAGATTGTTTGTTATGTTAGGAGGAACAGATGATAAACTTTTGGTGAAGATATGTCCATGCGCCTGTTTGTTTGTTTGCCTCATTTTTCTCAATGCCATAACTCAAAAACTTATGGATGGATTTTTATGAAATTAACATGAGTTGTTGGGTATATAACAAAGGGTAAATGACCAAATTTTGGTAATGATCCGTTGGTTCGTTCGATTTTCACTGTTTGATAATTTTATGCTTGTTAGCACAATAACTCAAAAAACAATGAATGAACTTTATGAAATTTATTGTGTGGTTGCTAGTAGTTGGTTAGATTTCAGTTTTACCACCGTAGCCGCAACTCAGGCGATTTAACTATGAATTTCATTTTTTGTTATGTCATCTTGTAGGAATATTTTATCTCGGCATCCCTGCCGGAAGAATTCAATTTGGTTCAGTGCTCTACTACTGGCGGAAAAAATGCGCAAAGAATAGTAAAAGATACTCGAGTGGACGGCTCCTTTTGTGGCCTTCCACGCGAGAGAGACTAGAGACGTCCCGCGTACCAGGTCGACTATCTCGATCGACAGCCCACCTCACGGAAAGTAGAGAACCTACCTAATTTTACGAAACTGACCTCGTCAGCAGGACTGCGGAGAAGGCACTCAGGAACCTTGGGTGCGTAATGCCTAAATATATTGTGGCAGGGATAGGGCCCGCCAGAATATACCCTTGAGGCCGGAATTTTTAGTAATGTTAAAAGACACAAGCAATTAAATTTTAATGCAGATCTGTTTGTTCGTTTGTTTGTTTGACTCATGTTTGTCATAACGTTTGTCAGCAGTATAACTAAAAAAGTTATGAACGGATCTTCAAGAAAATTGCACAAACTGTTATTACTATCAAAAGGCACGAATGATTAGATTTTAGAGTTTATACAAAGAAAATTATGGTTTCACAGCCAATTTGAATTTTTTACTACCGTTGCCTAGCTTGGCGGAGGTATGCGCTCCCAGAGTGCTCTAGTTTTATGAGTGATGCTTCTAACAAACGTTTGTCACACTCACTAACAGATCAACCAATCATCAGCAGAATTTAATCATTCATGTGTTTTAACATTGCCAACAATTCTTGTAAATTTCATAAAGATCCATCCTTAACTTTTCAAGTTATTGAGGTAACAAGCTCAAAATTAAAAATAACGACAAACTAACGAACTAACTAACAAATCATCACAAAAATTTGGTAAATTACTCTTCGTGATATGCCTAATAACTCCTGCAAAGTTCATAAAAATCCGTCCATAACTTGTCGAGTTATGGCATTAGCAAAAATCAAATAGACAAACAAACTAAAGACCAGATCTTCACCAAAAGTTAATCATCTGTTCCTCCTAACGTACCTAACAATCCCTGTAAATTTCGTCAAAGTCTGTCCATAACTTTTTGAGTTATCTTGGTGACAGACAAAGAGAATAGACAAACCCGTCGATGACGTAACCTCCTTGGTGGAGGTAATTAGCATTGGGCACGACTATCCTTGTACTAGCTATGCACTCACCGTTATTGCGAGCACATGGATTATCCAAAAACAATATTTGATGACATTAGCAATTGCGCATTTGATAACTCAAAACATAAAATGCTGCATAAATTTTAGAAATTTCTGGAAATTTTGTTGAATAGTTTTCCGGAGTAGGCGTCGGGCTTTAAATGCCGACTCCGCCTCTTGGGGTAATTATATTTCTGACTCCGACTCCCCTTCAAACCTCCGATTTCGGCCGACCCCAACTCCGCAACTTTGGTTTTAAGTACATCGTTTAAGCACACATTTAAAAAAAATAGAAATAATGATAATAAAAAATAGAATAGAAATCTCAATTGCTACCATAAACGCAAAGAAATACAGTAGGCCTATTTAATGCACGAGTAGCTCAGGTGGATCGAAATATGACTTCTTGCCAGCTAAGATATCATTTAATGTCAATTTTCGTAAAACTATCTGAACGGGCACCCTGCGGTCCAACTAGCCGGAAAGAAAGAATTAAGGTACTCACTCTTGACTTATATGTTGCTTGCTGATCAATACTGGTCGTCAGATTGGGGTTGAACTCGATGACGGATCGATCAGGGTCTGCAGCAGCTGACGAATGCGGAGTGGAAAAATATTAATTTTTAGATAAACAGAACAAGAAGCCCAGATGCTAAAAAAAAATTTACTCATACGTTCTAGACAAAATGTACAACCAGTTACTCGTGCGGTGTTCACGATTTTTTACCGCCCCAAATTGCGTTGACAAGCTGCCCCCGAAAAATCATGGAGAAAATCGTGAACCCCCGCCTGATGAAATATCTGGAAGCCAACAAGCTCTTCTGCAACGTGCAATACGGTTTTCCTCATTCCCGTAGCACCACCGATGCCATCGTGCGTGTACAAAATTACATCATGGAGAACAAGACACATAAGGGATACACTATCTGTGCTTTCTCGATCTTAACAAGGCATACGACACACATCCTGGCGACACGGAATACTCCTACAACTACACAAAATAGGCACAAGGGCTAACATGGCCTATTACTTGCAGCAATTCATGAGTGAGCGGCGTTTCTAAGTCAGAGTATGGCAGGCCTTTTCCCCTGAAACGACGCAGGATGAAGGGGTTCCACAGGGGAGCGTCATTAGCTGTACCATGTTCCTACTAGAAATGAACGACTTCATAGCAGACCTCCCCAATATGTATGTATACGTAGAGTTCTACGTCGACGACTACGGCGAGCCATCAACCACGTTTGCGACTGGGCGACCGACCACGGTTTCGCCTTCTCTGTTGCCAAGACCTCTGCCCTCCACATAAGGCGTGCCAGACTTATAATGTCCCCCGAACTTACAATCAGTACTATATAATAATTCACGTCGTGTTTTTATTTATTTATATATTTATATCTTTCCTCTCACGCTCTATGGGAATAAGATAGGAGAAAATTCAGATTTCAAAATGTAAAAAAAAAGTGGGGTACCTTGCAATCTTTTTCTTCGGCGAAAAAAAAAAGTTGGGTACCTTGCAATCTTTTTCTTCAGTA
>LQNS02277096.1:155039-173015 GCA_001587735.2 Parhyale hawaiensis | reverse complement strand
AAGATTGTATCAACTTGCGCATTCCGTTGTGACAAATGTCCCAATTAGCGGAAATTGTAAAGGTGCGATGAATTAGTACCTTAATTGTACCTTGTCGTGACCAAGAAAGAATATTTGAGAAAAAATTAAAAACATAAGAAGGAAATAGCAGACAGTAGGCACCGTCAAACTTTTAACGAAATACATCTTATTGTATACATTATCCCTGTGTAGCTACTGCAAAAAATATCTGAAGAAAGGAAAAGCAAAGGTCATTTACCGGGTCTTGCAAAAGTTTTGGTATTCTTCGTTTTACAAGATTGTGGTCAGTTTTAAGTAGTAAATGTAATTCTCCATGTAACGAACTTGAAATTTATCTTTGTTCACTGGCAATAAATAGTGGCGACGGGCGTGTGGATGCTTCAATGAAAAAAAAAAGAGATAACTGCTTTCCTCCGCGAGAACCGCAGCAAGGACAGTATCGAGGCCCAAGCATAATGGAGGAGGGGTGCTCGGTTGTAGACGCGCAGCGAACCTAAACAAAGTCGAATCCTAAGGTCGTCACGTATCTACCTCTGTCTACGCCTCTGTAGACGGTCATCCGTCTGACCTTAAAGCCGCATGGTGATGTCGGGCTCTATGTAGCCTTGCGTAGAGGAGAGCAGGGGTCTCGATTCTAGTTGCTTCCATTGAGGCACATACGCACCTCACCACTATTTATTCCCAGTGAAATTGCCTAAAAAGGTTGATTTTAAGTTTGTGTCACAGAAATTAAATTTACCATTAAAAACTGACCACAAACGTGTAAAATGAAGTGTAACGGAACCTTTGCAAAGCCCGGTAAATACTAGTCAAGAGAAATGAGGAAACATGAACGCAGTTAAGTCGGGAAAGTAGAGGAAGAACAGAACGGAGACTGACAATGACTGTAAAACAGAAAGGAATTAAATGGATACGCGTTGAAAGGCGTTTCGAAAGCCTACGGGTCCCCCTCTCCACGGGGCACAAGTTCCCGTAACTTCGAACAGACAAACACAATAAAAGTAAAGCCCGCTGCAGACGATAGTCTTTTGTCCTGTGTTGTCGCTTCGCAGCGTTCGAATGTGCTGATGTGTGTTCCTAAAAAAAACCACTGCCCTCTCGTCACGATTTGCTCAAAATTTGAATTGACACAAGAAACTATGACTAGTCACACTTGCTATTCGGGCGAATATGACCGGCTAACATTTTTATCGTAACCTTTGACAGACACACCAGACGTGTTTGCTTAACACAACGAAGTATTCGAGTGCGGTGAAGTGAAACACTGGACAAAAGACTATCGTCTGCAGTGCAAGCTGAACCCCATAGCCGACAGTCAATCGGTTACCTTGAAGGGGACCAAAGATTGAAGGGGACCAAAGATTGAAGGGGACCAGCAAAATACAACTGAGTCACATCAAAAAATCCCTTTGGTGTACATTACAAGTGTAAATGAATGATCATCGTCAACGTAAGCTTATGTGATCTTTTTTTCTTGTGCCTTTGTGAACTAGCAGCTGTTACTGCATTATATTATATAGAAAAATCGATGCTATAGAGGAAGAGTCGATTTGTGCACAGAGACTAAGTGTGAATGGCACCTACTGCTTATTTGCAATGCCAAGTGCTCTAAGATGTCAGAAAACATGTGTTGATTTAGTTCCAAAGTAACATCATCCAATTTGGAAAAATGATTCAAAATTGATACATACATTGAAACCGTCTGCGTTCTCCATTAAAAATTTAATAGTTCGCTCTGTCGTTCCTCTTCGCACAGTCCTTCATAAATGAGTTTTGTGGCCTCCAAAAATTGGACGAGCCATTCCGTATATATTTGCATACAACCTGCCCAACGCCCAGTTAACGACGCTCGGTGTTAAAAGGTTCTCAGTTCTGATGAAGTAACTGTAAACATAACCTGTCAATAAGCCACATAATTCTTTTGAAAGAATTTTTACACAATCATTTAACGCAACTCTCAGACTTTTACTTTTCGGCTTACCAGTTTTCTTAGTCTCTTAATTAAAATAGACTGCCGATTTGGGGAATATTCCTCCTCGCTTGGCCAATTGTTACCCGGTTGTCAAATTTAAGTATTTTTTCTCACCTTGCCGATTATCTCAGCTTCAGATTTTGCACTGGTTGCGAATTTTAAAAGATTCTTCTCACCCTACCAATCATCTCGGCCTCCGATTCAAAACTGTGCAGCATATCATATATATATATATAGATCTCATAAACTGATATAAAAATGCGTTATAGATCGTGTCATAGAAATCCGCCAAGGACTTTCAAGTAATACTTTTTATTTGCATTTCATTCATCAATTTCCCCCAAAAATCTCCCGCCTCCTTGCATTTCAAGCAAATACACGGGAAAATTAAGCTTATCGATCCACTTGAAGGCATACGGAGCTTGAGAATATTTTACTCTGCCGAACAAAATTAATAAACGTATTAGCTAAACGAGCATAGCTTCCACAAACTTACCTTGAAAGTGAAAAGAACAATGTTTCGCTGGGACCTTCACCACCTTCTGGAGCTGTTGTTCTTCTTCAGCGTCCTCGTCAGGAGCGAGGCAGTGGTGGCCGTAGCATCGGGGGACGCGCCTCCGGTGGGGACGGTGCTGGGGGACCCACCGGGGACGAGCAAGACCCATGGTCCGTCCAGGATGGTCTTACCGGGACACATGGACAATCTGAACAGGGTGGTGGCAAGATTGGCAAGTAAGTAAAATTGTTAATATAGCGCTAGTTTAAGCCTCCTAACCCACAGCGTGATTTGTGACAAAAAGAAAGGAAGACAGAGAGGCAGGTAGTACGTCAAGTAATACGACGTACCCATGCCTGGGAAAAACGCAAGTAAAGTCACCTTTTGACTGCACCCTCGACTGGAAAATCCACTCGTACTGGTTCGTGAGGCAGACATAGACCAACTGGCCCCAGAAGAATATGTGCAGCTGCAGCCGACGACTGGTCGCTAAGAACTATGGCGCCGAAAGGGAAGGTTCAACGACCAGCCACCCCCCTACCCTAGGGCAAGTACCCCCACTACCGGTAGCTATGCGCACACGCAAATGCGCTGCTTCAGCGCGCCGAGTGCCTTGAGAATGACTGCGCCTGGTGTGGGGATCGATCCCGGGTACCTCGACACAATTGTGCAGGGCGCAATGGCCGCAGCTACCGCGGGTAGAGTAGAAAAAGTTAGTAATAGCATTATGACGATATTCTTATGTAGAAAGAAGCCAAAAGGAAAATAAAGAAAATCAACTGAGAAAATTATCAACAGTAATATGAAACAAGTCCCAAAGCCTCATCTCTGAATGTCAAACTGACTCTACACTGTTTTCAAAACATGCTAGTAGGTGCACAGAAATACGAATATATTAATCTATAGTTACTATATAAGCAACAAGTTCATACTTATAGGTTTCGTCAAACAATGGGTGCAAATACATATATTTATTTATTTTTATGAAATTAAAGCTCATACGCTCGATTTTTTCCCTTATTTCAGAGAACAATTGTCTCTAATTTAATATTAACTTTCTTACTCTCAGTTTTGTCCGCCTTTTCCTCTATTCTTATTGATGCTCGGGTGCTGCATATGTACGCTGTAGGTAGCGCGTTCTCCTCCCTGTAAAGTCGGTTTGACTTGACATAAATTGTGATACTCGAATTGCGGCGTCAGCATTACTGACATTCACTCCACTGCGAGGGAACTAACCTAACCAGAAATGGGGACGGTGTGGGTCTCCTCCGTCACAAGAGCCATCAGTTTCTGATGTCATAGCCGTGATAACTCGTGCAGCCGTGCACGTCTCTGGAACCTCGCAGGCACTTCTCTGCAGCACGAACCAGTGCGTGTGAATTTCCCTGTGGAGGTGTGCGGCCAAAGTAACTCTACCCTTAGATTGCAAAGGAGTGCATACTCTTGATGCTAAACAAGCAAAATATATATCAAGAATCCTATATTACCTATACAGGTAGTTCGATTCAACTACCTTAAAGTAATATTTCTTACGGATGGACAGTCACCCCAATTCCCTGAAACTATGAAATATCTTTTTAGAAAGAGGTAAAAGTTAAGCCAACTTGACCGTATCTCAATACCGGGAAACCCTCGCGCACTGGTTCGGGCTGCAGATATATACCAACTGGCCCCAGAGAGAGTGTACGGCAACAGTCGATCAAGGATCGTCCAGAACTATTGCGCAATCGCCGAAGATGCTTATACAAGGACCCGCGCCCCCTACCCTCCCTATTTCTGGGAAAGGTAAGTACCCCCTCAGCAGCTATGCATATCTATCAACTGCTGACTCAGCGCGTCAAGCTAAGGATCCCTAGAGTACAGACCTGAGTGTGTGCCTTGAAAGTAGATCGATCGCCCGCAGTCTCTGGATAAATTATTGGACGCAGCCTGATATTTTTGGCACCTATTCTGCATATTTCGGGTATATCTGGATATAAAACTTTTTTTGAACTACTTGTGGGTTACAAATTACCATAGTTTGAGTTTTCCATCCAGATAAGCCTGAAACCGGCAGAGTAGGTAGCAAAGATATCAGGCCACGTCTAATGATTTGTCGAGGGACTGTACCGACTTGGTGACGTACTGACCCAAGCCTGTACTTTGGGAGGCCTCGGCCAAACGCCGCAAAACCCGGCTGCCTGGCTTGGCATTCGAACCCGCTAAGTCCAGTGCCATGAGTTCAGCACGCTAGGCACGCTAGGGTTCTTTTAAGATGAAAATACGAAACTGAGTTATATATTAACCAGCGTCTCATGCCAGTAATCTGTATTTTAAGCGGGCGAAACCAAGGAACATGCACTATTATCAGCTAGGAAAACGAGGAAACTGTGTAACAATAATTATTATTATTAGATTCAGTGTTTAACCACCCTAGACGCAGCGAGGCGATTCAAGAGTGAAGCTCAACCAAAAATAATATTACGCTTTTCATCAGTGGAAATATTTTATCTCGGCATTCCTGCCGGAAAAACTCGGTTGGCTCAGTGCGCTACTACTGGCGAGAAAAAAGCCGCAAATAGTAGAAAAAGACACTCGAGTGGACGGCTCCTTTTGTGGCCTTCCACACGAGAGAGATCAGAGGTGTCCCGCGAACTAGGTCGGCTATCTCGATCGACAGCCCACCCCACGGAGCAGAAAGGGAAAAGTAGAAAACCTACCTTACTATACAAAACTAACCTCGTCAGTATAGGAACTGCGGCCAGATGCAGCATCTCCTGCGGAGAAGGCACTCGGGACCCTTGAGTGCGTGATGCCCAAACATATTGTGGCAGGGAAAACTACGTAACAAAGGCACCAGAAGGTACTTGGAAAGATCAGTTCAGAATTCTGAAAGAAACTAAAAATTTCATCAGTGAGATTATGTAGATGAATGGAATCAATGTAGATACGAAATACTGTACGTGAATGATATCCTGAAGTTTATCAAAAGCTATGGTAACATGCGAAGTAATCCTTAGGGTGTGACTTGCTTAATTATTATTTTATTAGTTCATAAAACGTAAGACTGACATATGCATGGGCGCACAATACATCCGGGACGCCGAATACGGAAATAGCAGAATCCAAAAATAAGCAAATAAATATGAGACAGTGAAGTGTAAATGGAGTCCAAGGTAGTATTGCAAATTCGCGTGACCGACCATTGTTCCCAAAAGGATATGGACCGGGAATATTAATGGCATCATTACTGTGCACTTATGGCGAAGTAATTGGATCCATTAACAACCGCGACGTTGTGTGCACTCGCAAAGAGGCACTACTGGAAGGAACATTCCTAAGGTGTGTTGGGTGCATTTCATCGCTTTACGAAATATCTCTCATGAAATAAGGAAAAACGTATTGATTGCAGCTACCATATCTTTTAGCACAAATTAATAGAGCTTTGTTCACACGTGGAAACTTATACTGAACTACTAACAATAACAATGAAAACTTTTCTTTGAGCAAGACTTTCTAACATGATGAACACATGTCCAAATCAGATAAATAAACTAGTTTCTTCAATATTTTTCCCATTAAAGTTCTTGTTATTCATTGAGGAAGAAGATTAAAACACTCCCTCGGTGTATAGCAAGATTACGAAAACCACATTACCTTCTGAGAAAGATATTAGTTCCGGATGTCGATTAGGTAGATGACTACAGTACGGATGCAAAGAAAAAAAAATTGGTTGGAAGAAGTTCTAAGAGAAAAATAAACTTAGCTATGTTCAAATTGAATGAATGGGAGTGACACCGAAAGAGAAAAAAGAACAGGAGGGCCTGTTGTAGTACTGAACGTCAAAAAAAAAAAACTGGAAACTAAAGATGGTGCAACACCGTATACATCAGAAACAAAAATCAATAATAAAACAGTGCATAACTAATGCAAAGCTTCACAAAAATGAAATCCGTAACTTAGTTACAACCCCTAACTTTAGTAGCGAATATGCACCAGTAAAGTTCACTGCCTTTCCAAGATATATTCAGAAACAACTAGAGCACTCTGAGAGCGCATCCCTACGCCACGTAATGAATGCAATGTTAATAACAAAAAAAAAAAAATCAAACTTGTCCTGAAATCAGGACTTCAAGTTTATCATCACCAAACTTTGGTCATTTGTGCTTCTTGACAGTAATAATAGTTTCGGTAATTTTCTTAAAGATCTGCCTGTAATTTATTGAGTTATATTCTGATAACACTAAGACAAGCATATAATCAAACACAAACGGGCGAACCGATCATCACCAAAATATATTGGCAAAATTTAGTCATATGTGTATTTTAAAAAATTCGAACCATTCCTGTAAATTTCATCAAGATTTGTTCATATCTTTCTTGTTTAAGTTACAGAGAAACAAATATAAAATTAAACAGAGGCAAACAAACAAACGGACAATCACATAGTGACAAAAATTTAGTCATTTACTCTTCGTAATATTCTTAACAATTTTGCAATTTCATGACGATCCGTCAACAGATTTCCGAGTTATGTTACCGAGAAAACGAGACGAACAAATAAAACAAACGGTAGAACAGATCTCTACCAAAAAATTAATCCTCTGTTCCTCCAACCATGCCGAACAATCCCTGTAAATTTTGTGAGGATCTATCACCTTCCGCAAGTCAGTTGGTGACGGAAAATATAACCTCCTTGGAGGAGGTAATAACACAATAAAGTTTTACAACTAGGGTGCTGCCCGTTAACCGGAGCAACTTGATTTGCAAAATTCACAGTTTTCAAAGTTCTTTTCACACTGTCATATACTGTATATATATATATATATAAATCCATTAAGATAACCTGGTAAAAAGCTGTACTACTCTCAATCAACTTTTAAAATCACAAAAAAGTTAGAATAACTAAGTTTTCAGCCTCTGAATCGAGCCGAGCACAACATTTGGACTACGCATAAGTCGTCAATAAATTTATCACTATTTCTTAATGTCAATTACGTACCTAGCTACACAAAAGCCATTATAACACAAAACTCACAGCCCGGATACAAAACCTGCGCCATGTTAATGAAATGAGAGAGCTTGTAGATTCAAAACTCTTTCTTTCACCTTCAACCAACACAACCGCCTTTTCAGTTCAAATATGCAAGTTATCTGGACATAATTCCTGATCCAAGTGAATGATATCAGTCGGTTAGTACGTCCACAGTAGTATATTCTAAGTTCAAATCCCATAACCGCTATCATCCATGAAATTTGTATATTCCTTCAGTAAATTAGATCGGAAAGCCAGTATCTGTATCTAATTTAATTCCGCAAGCATCAGCGGACTGACTTTTGCAGCCTAGGATACAAATCATACAATCCTTTTCCTTCCCTGAGAGAGAAGTAGTATTTCATCTTACCGCCTGAGACACAATTTACAGATGAAATAATTTATGCAGTGGCAGCCTGTGCTACTGTAAGATGAAGGCTAAACTGTAGGTCGAAATGCAGTCTAGTGATGTATATAATGGAAGCGCACTTCAGTTAGTTGTAGTCAAAAAGCTTATACCTCCGTTTCCGAGCAGAACGATATCACAGAAGAAAAAGCAAGGGACATATAGTATTCCGATAGCGACTGGGAACCCATGCAAGACGGTGTTTTGTTCCACACAGGATCAACGCGCATGGGAACAGCAAGTCGGGAAAGAAGAGGAAGAACAGAACAAAGCATGAGAAAGTAGGAGTATGAAATCGGGAAGGAAACAAAGTGGGCACGAAAGACAGACGTCCCGAAAGCCTAGCTAATGGCTGAGATAACCTACACTGGCCCCCGGAGGTTGCCGGGCCCTATAACATAGGACGGTAGTGCACTTTTTGGAGGGTTATGTCAATTTAGTGAAACCAACCCCTCATTTTATATCAAGTAATGTTTTCCATAAATTATAATGGTGCATTATTACTATCATTTATTACTCTTTACTCAAGTTTGAATCTGGAAACCATTATCACGGAGATTTTTTTTTTAACCCCGGAACAACCCTGACCCGTACAAATGTGGCAAACAAGTTTAGTGAAGTTGGACATGATACGGAGGTCGTAACAAACCATTCCGCCACGGCCTCGTGCGCCCCGCATCGTGGAATTCCCTTCCACAACGCGACCTCAGACCGGAATTGCCCTCGAATAGCCGTAACCAAAGCAGGACGACTTGAAATTAATGGCCTGAAAGAGAAATTTACTTGTTTCACTACAGTTCCAGCAGTGTTTCTCTGAATGATTTACGGAGTTCACTGTTCGTTTCTCATATCGAAATGAATGGTATGAGAGACACCCTGCAGTGTCATATACTACTGACGAAATTTCACCGGATTTTTTTGTAATCATATTACTTTGTTTGTCATGCTGAAATGAATGTCCTAAAAGTATCCTATCACCTCCCTAAAGTATTTTTAGAGAACACATTTAGACTTTCGAACTGTGCTATGCTTCCGTAAGTGTACATATTTCTCAGAGCAGTTTCAAGAGATGACAGTATGTTAATGACGAAAGTAATAACTTGAAAAAGAGCTCGACTCTCTCCGTTAGCCTTCCAGGAGTATTTCTCAGAACGATTTCAAGTTTGCATTTCATTGTCACCATATACGTATGCTCGAAATGCTTCAGCAGTTGGGGCCGACAGAACAATAGAAATTCAGTCAGATTTCAATCGTACAGGTAGTACCATCGGAAAGTTCAAAATATGTGTTACTATTATTTTGGCTTTGAAGAATCTATTCCAAACTTATGAACGGAACTTAAAGCATCGTATACGCTACAACACAAAAAGAGGAAGAAAGATTAAACATTTATGTAGACCGAAAAGTGAAATGAGACACGCATCGATGGGATAAGCATAGAGGAAACGAAAAGGAGCAGTAAAAAAGTTATTACTACAAGTATGAAGTAAATAAGAGGCGTACAAAAATGTCAACATATGTTTGGCTTAACCATATTACAAGATTTGTTGAAGACAGTTCAGCATCGAACCAAACACTCAAGCACAGCAGTAATTGTAAGTTATTATTTTACGAAATAACACTAACTCTAGCTCTCATCATCTTTTCAGTGTAACACAATTAAGATGTACCTTGGCTGTTACACCATACCTGCGGTAGTGGCAGGTTAGAGTGTTGATCTCGTGACACTGAAAATTGCAGGCGAGCAAGCTTTTGCAGCGCTTGTCGTGCTTATTCAGCATTTAAAATCCACACAACTGTCGCGGGGCAAAGACCTTTCCCAGAAATTGGAGAAGTCAGAGAGGCAAGAGTCGTTGAATAAGAGCCTTCCGTCAATGGCGTTATAACTGTTGACGCTCCGGGGTAGACGGCAATCGGATACTCCTCTGGGGCCAGTTGTCCTATACATCTCCAATATGAACCAGTGCGCGTGGGGGGTGCCCAGTGATGGGCACGGTTAAATTCACTGTCGCTTCATTTCTTTTCGTTTTAGCGCTACTAGGATCTCGGGTCGAGTGAACGCAACAGTACCTATTAATTTGTTGTAACAAATTACCCTATCTTCTATGCAGAACTTGAGTAGGTATAGCTTGTAACGTGGCAGCAGGACATGCAATTCCGCAGCCGCCAGCGCAGTCGTAATGCGACTGTATGACGCTCGTCACTGACATAACTAGTGGACCCGTGCGTGAACTAATTCACGCAGTAAACGATATGTTTGCTTTCTTCTTTCACTTGCCATTTCCACATTTTCCCCCTCACGCTTATTAGCAGCTCTAATTTTCCTTCTTTAACTCTTCTGCTTCACGTCTTTCTTGTCACTGTGCCCCATAGGCGCTTCATCTCTCCATTGATAGCACCATGGCTGAACTACGTTAACGTAGTTTAGCCATGGATAGCACGTCTTCGTTTCAACCATTGCAATACACCTGGATACCACTTCAGTCAGCTTATATGCAATGTTAGTGTTCCGTATCCATAATCCTGTCGTCCATACTTAACTCTCTACTTCACTGAAGTGCTCAAATTTCGGCCTCTGAAGTGAAATATGCACTCTCAGAGAAAGACAGTGAGCTAGATGAAATAGTTGTCTACTGCCCACTGCCCGTAAAATACTTGAAGAGAAAGCTACATTGTCATATCAGTACTATATAATAATTCACGTCGTGTTTTCATCATATATAGTGGCCCGAGCCGTCAATATAAAAGACGGCAGAAAATTAGCATTTCAGGAAAATCCCCGCTGTCTCCTTTGCTTGTTACTGTTCAGAAGATTTCTTAAATGAAAATTCAGCATTCTGCCAAAAAAATTGGATATATATTATGAGGCGTAGTGAAGTGACTTCACCCGTAGCACCGTTTAACAATGAACATGTCCAGACAAGGTCAGGCAGGCAGACTCAGGTCCCTCAGCTGGAGCGCCCAAGTGCGACCTTCGTATCCAAGATACCGTCTTCGGCACCTGAATTTTCTTCTATCTTATTCCCATAGAGCGTGACAGGAATGATATAAATACAGTTATAAATAAACTAGTGGCCCATGCCGTCATTATAAATGACGGCAAAAAATTAACACTTCACCAAAACCCCCGCCGTCTTTTGGGTTTCCTCATTTTTCCCCTATCTAATACTGAAGAAAAAGATTCCAAGGTACTCAACTTTTTTTTCGCCGAAAAAAATTGCAAGGTACCCCACTTTTTTTTTTCGCCGAAAAAAATTGCAAGATACCCCACTTTTTTTTTCGCCGAAAAAAATTGCAAGGTACCCCACTTTTTCTACATTTTGAAATCTGAATTTTCTCCTATCTTATTCCCATAGAGCGTGACAGGAAAGATATAAATATATAAATAAATAAATAAAAACACGACGTGAATTATTATATAGTAGATAAATAAAAACACGAAGTGAATTATTATATAGTACTGATGAGAGATACACACGGTGGTCTCATCAACAGAAAATTTAAATATTTGTCCATCAACGTATCGTTTCGTAAGTTAGAAACATCCATGTCACATTATAGTTTTATCGGTTTATTTCTTGCTAGCTTGGTATCACTGTCCCTGTCCCATAAGTAGATAGGCTACAATGATTTTTTAAACATGGGCAAGAGCGGTGGCAATGCTTTTTTTACAGGAACAGTAGCATACAAGAACTTTACAGAAGAAACGAATTTTTCATACGGGGCGAGGCCCGAAAAGGATCGTAAAAAACTTGTTGCGATCAAATAACTATTTCCTGCCGTCATGGGCAAAAGTATGATTAACAGGTCAGTAATACAAACTTTACAGGAGTACCCATTCAAGTCGTTTTATACGGTCCATATGATACAAACGCGGCAGTATAAGAAGGTCTATGAATTTGGTCCCCGTCATCAAGTATATATGACAAACTCCACAGGAGTATCAATTTCAGTCTTTTCAAAAGGACTATGATATATGCTCAGCAAGAGTTTCAGTTTAGTCGGCTAAGCTCAGAATGATTCACCCAAAGCAGCATTACTCAGCTCACAATGACTCAGCTCCATATTACCTATCATAGATTGCGCCTTAGCCCATTAGGGGCAATCCTCGACAGGAAAACAGAACCTTCTTCGCTGCAAGTCTACTGACAGCGCTGTAAACAATGTGCATGTGCAGAGGCGGTGGCTAGAGTTCGATCGTTGCATGAAGAAATGTACTGCACGTTGGGTAGCAAATAAGTAAAACAACACTTAGAAAAATAGGCAAGAATCTCGCAATGCATCCTACATTGATTCTTTTGATTATCTGCAGCGTCAAGCAGCAAGAGATACAGCACTAAATTTTATATATTGTCGACACTGACATCCGCTGCAGTACATATGCTCGCAAGTATCAGACCTCTTACTAGAAATTGAAAGGCTATTTAAGTTTAGCAATTGCTGCATCCGTTTAAAGAAAGATGAAACTGACAGTCATCAACTGGCATAATTTCGCTATTACTGCCCCTTTGGGCTATTGTATTTATATTCATAATTTTTTTTTTTTGCATTTTGTAGCCGTTGGATATTAAGGGAAATTGGGAAAAACTGCAGTTCACAGGACAACACAAACTTCACATTCTCAAGAGCCGACGAACAGACACACGGCTCTGCTGGAGAGGCGGCCACCAGCGGAAACTCACAGCGTTGCCAATACAGCTCTCACTTTCGCTTGGCTAGGCAGGGGCCTACAAATAACAGCTGGAGACGATCAATAGAACGCGTAACATTAGAGCACGTACAAGACCGTGCATAATTTTCGGATATTTTGCTGCATAATATCCCGCACTGCCAGGTCATGATGGAGTCACGATTAGACTTTGTGTAACTATAGGAGAGTAGCCAGTCTCCAATTTTAGAAGTTATTACCTCCGTCAAGGAGGTCATGTTTTTTGCCGTGGTTTGTCTGTCCGTCGGTAATGCAACGCCAAAAAATTTATGAACAAAACTTTAGGAAATTTTTAGAGGAACTGTTAAAACTGTCAAGAAGAACAAATGGATGAATTTTGATTATGATCCGATCGGCCAGTTGAGTGTCTGCTTATTGTTTTCTGGCAACATTACTAGAAAAGTTGCCAATGGATCTTTATGAAACTTACGGGAACTTATTGCAATATCACGAAGAATACATTACGAAATTTCTACAATGTTCCGTCCGTATGACTGTCTGTCTTTCTGTCTGCCTGTTGGCAACACCATAACTCAAAACGTTATCGACGGATGCTCGAAAAATTTGTAGGAACTGTTAGGAATGCCACACGAAGCTCTAGTTCAATATACAAAAATAATAGCGGCGTTCGATATTTCTTGTCTTTTTCTGTTCGTGTAGCTATAAACTACGCATGTGCATTCTTTCATTTATACTTAAACGTCACACGAAGGATAAATTAAATAACATATACGAAGCCTCAAGGCAATGGAATATGCTGTGTTTTCTACAAATATGTCAGTCCACTTCTTCACCTCAACAGCCCCACCAGAGTAGAACAGTACGTGAGTTAAGTATTTAAGTCTGCAAATAGCAGTACAGTGCAAGGCCGCCAGTGTATTTTAATTTTACGTCTTCAAAGCATCTGTGAGGCACAGCACTTCAATTTCATCCACCCCTCGTATTGCTCCGCATTTTTTTTTTTTAACTTCAACAGCAGTGTATTTAGTGCTACGAGCACATGGTGCTGAATACAAGGACAGTACTGCTTTTATGTAGAGAAATTAACAATGGATTTACTTCCATTCAAAACGAATTTTCAAGTAAACTTTAATTAAGGATATTCGAATCAGCACAGAGGCTAGCTACAATTCTGAGGAAGATGAAGGACGTGTTTAGTTAGCATACTTTGAGCGAGACAATCTAAGCTGATTAGCTTCTACTAGTTCAGAACTTCGATATTTAGTGTTCGAGTCTCTACTTGGGTTCGAATTTCAGGCAGTATCCGCAGTAGTTGAGGAGACTCCTCGAGTTTAAAGGTTGACTCAAACGCAATCTATTTGTGATCAACACTTGAAACTCATTCACAATGACGACTTGAACGCTCAAGGTTGAAGTTAGGATTAGACTAGGTTATTCCAATTCACCTAATGTTCCCACTCATAATTAAAGGAAATAGCTCCACCTGCCTCCGTACTCTGTGGAAAACCATATGTTGTTTTTTCTAAACAGAAAAAATGACGGCCAAATTTATAAAAAACGAAACCATTTAAAATTTATGGATGATGCGTAAACTTACGAGATTCTTGTCGATTTTTTTAGAGTGGATTCCTGAGTATATTTCTAAAACTACTGGTCCTTTATATCTTGTTTACCTTATAAAATCAATTCATTATACGTGAATTTGATGGCACGACTTTAGGCAATCCCGTAAATTTTACAGGGAAACTGTGACAGCAAACACGCCAAAAATTCGTGAAAATCACTGATAGTTTTACAGAACCTATTTAGTAACCACAGAGGTTAGTGCATGCGAGCCGGTGACGAGAGAACTAGTTACATGACAAAAAGGGCAGAGCCTGTAGACCCACCGGCCTGTAGACCCACCGGCCTGTAGACCCACCGGCCTGTAGACCCACCGGCTTGTAGACCCATTGGCCTGTAGACCCATCGGCCTGTAGACCCACCGGCCTGTAGACCCACCGGCCTGTAGACCCACCGGCCTGTAGACCCACCGGCCTGTAGACCCACTGGCCTGTAGACCCACCGGCCTGTAGACCCACCGGCCTGTAGACCCATCGGCCTGTAGACCCATCGGCCTGTAGACCCATCGGCCTGTAGACCCATCGGCCTGTAGACCCATCGGCCCAAGTGCTCACCAGGGCATATGACCTTAAGAACTCAACAGTGTGAAACACCCGAGGTCATCTCGTGGCATGCGTCAAAACCAGGTCTTTAAAATTGCACAGCCATCCTTATCTCGCCTGCTTACCTGCCATATTATCCGCTCTAAAAGGGCTCGGACGACACGGTACTCCTCCCTGCCACCTGGCGGGGTACTTGTCGGGCTGCACTCATTTGCAGCAAAATGGTCTTGTTTCACTGAACTTCACCCGTATCGTCCAGCACTGTTAGCAGGTGCTAATAGGAAATTAGAGTCATATTGAAAAACATCTTAAAATAAAAATCACTTATGGGGTTTAGAATTAATTCACTGCTCGCCAAGATCTGCAGATAACACATGGCTAGAAAGTGAGTTTTTAGATAGTCGGCATGCACATTCTCGTATAATATGATATTAATGACACTAACTGCACCCAGAGGGCGCTCGGCAGCAATAGCACTGATAAAACAGACAAAAAACAGTACGTGATTACTAACTTAGCATCTGATAAACAAAACTGTTTCAGATTTAGAGTCTCAAAGTGGAGCAAATCATATCATGTTGAAAGAATCCCAAAAGCAATTAAAGTGCTTAGTGATCGGTGTTACCCCTACTGAAGTGCCAGGTATCTGCCAATGTATGTATACTACCATGTGTTAGATTACGCGTTAAGAAAATTTATATACGCTCAAGTTAATACTTTGTAATTGCTTATTAATCTTGTACACTCTCGTGAGATGAATTTGATAGGGGGCACAAAAGAGTCCATACAACGAAACTTTTTTCTCCACCCGTCTTATTTTATTACGAAGGGCACGCCTCTAACTTACTCAAAATTACGTTCCAAAGCTTGCTTAAAATTCATCCTCCACTGCAGCTATTAGACCACAACATGCACCAATTACATAATCCTGACTATCTCTCCTCAAGCCTATAGTGCACTTCGCGAAGCAAAGACATATATTTTCAAACGTTGTTGAAACACGTTTGGCCATTGTTACGGTCACAGCTACTTCTGCACCAACAATGTGAGACAAAATTTTCGACTCTCGTGTATAACGGCCTTTAATCTACAATTTCTTCCAGAACACGAGTCACCATGCTGCAATATGAATACTATACACTCATATTCAATGAGAAATTTGCCATTTATGCAAGAGCTGCATGATATGCACCTGCTCTAAAATTATTGTTTTAGGTTTAACTGAACGGCCGACTCCTCCATCAAAACAGAGTCGCCTACGTCGGATGAATATAGACATGAATAAGCAACACTGTAAAGAGTTATAAGCATAAATTATCAACCGCCGTCTAAAATAAATTGATGCAATTCTCAGATACTACGCAAGATGAGATTGCTTTACTAAACATTGAGTTTTAATTGGATGGCTCATGAAGAGCCATCCTTTCATATTTCTTCCATCTAGAGGAATAGTTAATTCTTGAGCGTAGCTCGTGTACTCCAGGCTCACTCCACACTCTCTTGTTCTTCGTGCGCGTTGATGAGAGTCGGTGAGTTTTCATCGTCATTTTCTTCAAAACACCAGAAAAACGCGTACAGTTTTCTCAGTTTGATTCACTCCATCTGTATACAGATATTTGGAGCTTCTCGAGGGACACTCACTAAGGCCGAGTTTACACGCCATTTATATCAACTTGTTCGCTCATCCACGCATCCGAATATTCTGTTCGTCGTTGTCAGCAGAGTTTGTGTACACCGTTTACCGTTAAATCAATTTCCTCGATGTCTCAACTCTCAAGGCAAGTAACGGATATCTCTTCAAACTTGAAGTGAAACAAAACTGAGAAACAAAAGATTTTTCAGCTATTTCTCGGGCACAGCAACACATTCGAACGGATGCTCTGTAGTTTCGTCATCAGCACAACTTTATGTAAGCTATGCTACAAAAAGTTATACCAACGATAACCTTCAAATCAGTTTCCTCAGTAAGTAGAACTTGGCAAGTTACAAAAAATTTCTTCAAATTTTGAGCGAGATAAATCTCAAAAAACAGTGCACCATTATTTTCTGCTACTTCTAGGGGGACAGTGGCACATTCCGACAAGTGTATGAGCAAATACAACTAGCGGTTCAGCATCGCTTTTGTCGACAGGCTGCTGTATATTGGCGGCAGTTGACGTCCGTTCACTTTATTCTATAACATAGGATAAGTCTTCGCGTCCGCAGCAAAGGTAATCAAAAGAAGAGAAAATAAGGTGAAAATAACAATCGACAGAAACGTAGAAACCCAATTAAGCACCAGGGTGTTGCACACAGGAGCAACACGCATTGGAACAGCGGATCAGAAAAGAAAAGGTAGAACAGAACAAAGCACCAGCAGTAGATGTATCAAAATGGCATGAAGCAAAGTGTGCACGAAAAATAGACGTCAAGACGGCGTAGCTATATAGGCAGCCTATGTGGAACCGCTGATCCTTATGGGCACGCAATAAGGGCGCTACTCTCCATTGCATAGAATGGGTAAACCTAACCCTATGACCTATCCTATGCCCCCTGAACAGTGATGTGTCAAGAGACGCCGTCGACGCTGATATTGTTAGACCGTTAAATCGCGTTCTGCAACTTGTGAGTAAAATATATTGCAAAAACGATCCAATTGAGGTATGCCGGCGTAGCTTATATGCAGAAGAATAACAAGTTGAAGCCCTAAAATTACAAAAGAAGAGTTGGGTTAGGCAGACTTACGTTCTGCCAAATCAAATGTGATGGATGGTTCACCAGGGTTCTCTGTCTAACTGGCTGTTGGGGAGGGTTGTGCTGCACTGCGCTGCTCATTTCCGCGGGGACCGTAATTATATATATCTGCATAGTTTCTGCTTTCCAAACTACTGTACTCCCTGCGCTCGAAAGAGAATAAAAATACAGGAAGGGACATATTTAAAGCCAAGCGGAGAGAGAAACCGATGTAGAAAGACCCATTACCCTTGGAAAAAGCGCAAGAGAGAAAAAAGGTTTACTCGTTGCAGAGTAAATGACCCTATGTAGTCACATTCACGATATTATTTTTATGTAAACGTTTGTTAGGCACCCCATAAAACGTT
Organism: Parhyale hawaiensis; assembly: GCA_001587735.2. Classification (NCBI taxonomy): domain Eukaryota; kingdom Metazoa; phylum Arthropoda; class Malacostraca; order Amphipoda; family Hyalidae; genus Parhyale; species Parhyale hawaiensis. The sequence continues at coordinate 155,192 of LQNS02277096.1, read as the reverse complement.
ATGTAGTTTGTGGTACATAGTTGCCTGGTAAAATTTTACTTTCACTTACAAATGTTTTTTTGGGTTTTTGTTGCTTCCAGTATGTTAATTGGGTCAATTTAAGACAATTTACAAGAATAACGTTTCCGTCGCAAATGCTTAGTTTTTGAGATA
>LQNS02277096.1:139818-151669 GCA_001587735.2 Parhyale hawaiensis | reverse complement strand
TAAGCAAATGTTCTAAGAGACATGGGATGACGCAATAAAAAATATGACCCAGAGACGAAGTGCGTTGAAAACATCAATTAAAATCAACTTTGCCGCACAGAGAAGCGCTTGTTTATTGGAAGGACGAGACTTAAGTGACGCAGTTCGGCAGAATTACAGTGTATGGTTCGTACCAGGGTGCAATTATCGCCCTAATGACTGCACCACAAGCCACCAGCCCTCTCGGCCTGCAGTGACTGCGTGCAGTTTTGCCTCGCTGCTGCAGTGAACCTAGCGCATCCGGCTTGGGTCTTAACCCTTTCATGGGCAGAATATTCAAGGATAAATATTCTCAATGTGGGTATAAATAACAACCCTTCCGTTTCAAAGCTGGAACTATACTAAAACGGATGCTGCAAATGATGCCATCATCAAAAGACTGCAAACTTTATTGTTTTAATCTTTTAAGGAAACTGAAACAGAACGAGCCTATAGTTCAACTTAATACTTACAAAAAGTGAACACGCGAACTTGAACTACGCATAAGAAGAGAGCTACGTAGCACTGCAGTTACCTTACATGAAGATGTGTCTGTCGGTCACAAAGAGACGTTCTCTAACACAATAAGGAACAAAGGAAGGTAGCGTAATTCACGTCAGTTTGCATGAAGTCCCGTGATATATCGAGTTAGTCTCGCGCTCCTTAAATTGTACGCAACGCAGCGAATATGCTGAAGAACATTTCTACCAAAGTTTATGCCTGCCAGTGCATAATAAAAGCGAATTTTACAGACAAGTTGTCTCGTTCAGTAGCTAATAGACTGTCTTGTTCAGTAGTTAATAGACTGTGTCTCGTTCAGTAGCTAATAGACTGTGTCTCGTTCAGTAGCTAATAGACTGTCTTGTTCAGTAGCTAATCGACTGTGTCTCGTTCAGTAGCTAATCGACTGTGTCTCGTTCAGTAGCTAATAGACTGTCTTGTTCAGTAGCTAATAGACTGTGTCTCGTTCAGTAGCTAATCGACTGTGTCTCGTTCAGTAGCTAATAGACTGTCTTGTTCAGTAGCTAATAGACTGTGTCTCGTTCAGTAGCTAATAGACTGTGTCTCGTTCAGTAGCTAATAGACTGTGTCTCGTTCAGTAGCTAATAGACTGTGTCTCGTTCAGTAGCTAATCGACTGTGTCTCGTTCAGTAGCTAATCGACTGTGTCTCGTTCAGTAGCTAATCGACTGTGTCTCGTTCAGTAGCTAATCGACTGTGTCTCGTTCAGTAGCTAATAGACTGTGTCTCGTTCAGTAGCTAATCGACTGTGTCTCGTTCAGTAGCTAATCGACTGTGTCTCGTTTAGTAGCTAATAGACTGTGTCTCATTCAGTAGCTAATAGACTGAATAAGAGCTATGCATTTGCCGACTCCTCAGTGCACATTGGCAATTCGTGCAGCACGCTCTCTTAAAATCTACGGAGTTTAAGCACAGAATTTTACATTATTATTATTATTATTATATTGAGTAGTTTAAGTCTCCGTCTCCACAGCAACGGCGATCTAACAGAGGAAGAAGCAAGGGACACATAGTGTGACGATAGATACGTGGAACCCATGCACGNAAAGAAGAGTAAGAACAGATTGAAGAAAGAGCAGTAGGAGGAAAAGATGGGAAGGAAGCAAAGTGGGCACGAAAGACAGCCGTCCCGAAGGCCTACCTAAAGGCTAAGGCAACCTACACAAACCCCCTGGGGGCGCTACTCCCCAGAATTTTACATTCAATGTTCAATTAAATTTTATTACGACAGTCTATATATACTGTGATGTTAGTTAACAAAGCATATGATGATAAATTCGATGGTGCATCCCAGGTGACTACCGAACGACATGAAAACCAGGTGCATTGGAACTAGCAGAATTGTTTTTTACCGCACAGTAAGTAATAAACCAAACGTTTTCAAGCTAAATTCCATTACCTATCGTTAACTCATTTAATAGACTCCAGCACAGATGTAGGGTAGCACCACTACCCTAAATACAAACAATGAACTATAACCACATCGTTGAGAACTTTGAAATTCATAAATCGAACGAGGTCCAACTGGTCTCAGGATATATCTGTCAACTGAAAACGCTACTTTACGGTTGCTAATAAGGGCACAATATTTGCATAATTACAGTACGATATACGAGTTTATCGGATAAGTAAAACGATCATAATTTCTATGCTCTAACTAGAATAAAACTTGCATTATGAAGTACTGTGACGGGTACAGTAGTACACTAGGATTATCGTCCCAGTTTATTATTTACGAATCATGCAGATCTGAAAGTTCATTCTCAAATAGTGCTACTGTTGTTAGTTAGAAAGCGTATTATATCCGCACAAATGGCCTCGTTACTGCTGCTATAACTAAGGAAACCAGGCAGAAAGTATGGGAAGAAGTTGGTATAAGAGGATGCCTGATTATCGTCCATTAGCTTCTGCAGCAAGTCTTTGCGTGAGGTCGTCCCGATGATCTCAGCAGTGGCATATTGAGAAGCTGCATGCCGATCCTCTCAACCTTTCCGTTGTGACCTTATTGGAATATATTGCATCGCAATAAAGTAGTCGTATTCTAAGTTTAGCGAAAGAATATTTCATAAGGTGGAAGAAAAGGGCTTAATTGAGCTCACGTGGGCAGTCTTATAAAGTTGTGTAATCGACCTCACACGCTATCATAAAAGTGTGTAATCGACCTCACCTGCTATGATAAAATTGATTAATAGACTTCACATTTGATTAGAAAATTATGAAATCGACCTCAGATACTACAAAACAAGTAGCCACGTAATAGATCGCTCACGCTATAATGACAAGGCTTGAACTATGTTAAATTTTATTGTAAAGAGACCTAAATGACCTCGTAAGGGGTGCAATGGATTTTACATTTATTTTAAAGTGAAATTGACATACCTACTACCTCACATTTTTCCTATAACGAACGTAATCGACCGAATATATTATGTTTTACATTGAACACCTTAACATTCAAATTTATGGTTTCCCATCTTCTATCCTAGTAATAATTTAAATTTTAAAAAATCGTCTTATTGTACGCCTAGTGGCCAAATTTACAGCCAGTATTAATTATTAAACTGTGTTATTAGTCGAGTGGCATCTAGATATATTCAATTAAGTGAATATAAAAGTCTGTTCAATTTGATGAGGAATGGTAAAACAATTGGAAATGCCTTTAGCTCAGCAATACAGGCATAAGACTGAATAAAGAACACATACCTACCTAGCTAAATTAAAAGTTTAGGCTTGCCTATTTCCGGTAATGATGAGGCAACGAAAGAATAGAAGAAGGAACATGCAGCATGTCAAGACAAAGTTCGGAACTCACGTGCAGATCACGCGGCATGAATTGGGGCAGTAAATAGGGGAAAAAGAGCAAAATTAAGCAATGACGGCTAGTTACAGAAAGTAAATGAAATTGAAGAAGGTAAATAGGGACCGCAATAAAATGACCCAAATAAAAGCTATCAAAGCCTTAGGTTACAGGACTTTCGCCTAATAAAGGTAAAGTAAGGTGAAGTCAACTTAAACGCTCCCCCCTCCCCGCCCCCCCTAAATGGAAAATCGACACGCACTGGTTTGTGCTGCAGATATAGGGATACAGGTCCCAGAGGAGTATACAGCTGCAGTCGACCACAGATCGCCTAGAGCTATGGCGCCATGCGACAATCTGCAAAACTCAACATCTCCTCGTTTGTGGGTGAAGTATTCGTACCAAAGTCCGTAAATCAAGGAGATCTACTGTACTAATTAAGACAATATTAATAGGAACTTCACTAGTCAAGTGAATCATTTGAGTTTATTAGTGACGAATGCAACTAAATACGTCGTATTGGACTTACTTTCGAAGGTGAGCTGGAAAGATTCAACACCCTGTACGTCATCAAGCTGGAGCGGGAGCTGACCAACACTGCATCGAGACTGTCAGCTCTGGAGAGTACAGTCAGGGCCGTGGCGGACAGGGCCCTGGCCTGGGACAACATTCAGGTTAGTTAACTTATTGCAAAGTAAAACTCAATTCTTAAAAGAGTTTTTCTAATTATTATTATAACACTTTGTTTAACCTCCGTAGCCGCAACCCAGGCGTTCCAACAGAAAAGTTTTTTTCAAATATCTTCGATGAAATATCTTTCTCACTAGTAATTGCTAAGCAATTCAAGTATTTAGTGCCATTAAACTATTATAACGAAGCCTTTGGAGTTGGTAGCTATTGGAGATAGAGATACTGTACTACCAAATCTACTAATGAAGAAATAATGCGCTGCTAAAGATAACTGAAATTCGAAATTTACCAACGGAATTATAGCATACAGTCAGTCGCAGAAAATGTTATGAAGTTATTTTTACCCATTTACAATTCACGAGAAACGTTACAATTGTAGGGATTAGTAAATTTTCAGTACATATCAGCTACAATATTAAATAATGTATGAAATATACGGACATAAAAAATTACTTGATGTTACTTGAGGGTAACTGCGCACTCCCTGCACTTTGCTAGACCTTAGAAACAAATATAAACCAGTATCAGCGGTGAGGTGCACTGGGGAGATATTTCGCTAGTTGTCTCCCCATTGGTCGCTAGTCAACCGGAGGAAACCAACACCGTGACAACTTCGTACAAGTGAGGTGGCGTCCATAACAGCACCACCTGAACTTCTTCCGAAGCCCCTAACGGCCCTTCATTAGGTCATCCTGTTCCAAATTTCGGCAGATTTACACAGGATAATTTTTCATAATTATCGTGGATTCTGTTGGCGTTCATTTTTTCATCATATAACGGAAATGAACTTTACTATGTACATGAATACATTACCTACCTTAAATGCCTTCAGACTTCGTATTTCGTGGCTTGAAACTACTGCATCACAGTTTCCATGAGCGTATCATACTCTCCTCACGACTGACATGCAGGGAAGTTCTGCCCAAAGCTTACTAGCATCTCTTACTTGCAGTTCGTAACCGCTGAACACGAAGTAATGCGAGCGGAGCCGTCCGGCAGTTCTCTCGGTTTGGAGTTTTCCGCCAACAAACTCAAACGATTAATAAAAAATACATACATTGTTCGATCAACAGTTACGAGACGCAAGTGAAATGTGCTAGGATTGCATTAGAAAGTGATATATTTTCTAAGTTATTAAATAGCGATTGTTGATAGATAAATAAACTTTTCCACCAGTTTCACATAGTTGAACTAGTGTCATCGGTAGGATTTAGTATCAGTTATGCTTGCAATCAATTAAACTCCAACCATACAACGGTATTAACTGTGTCGTTTGTATAGCCAGTAAATTACAGTTCTAATTCCAGAACCACATGGCAGTATGGACCGACCAGAGCAGAACCATGGAACGCAAACTGGATATTCTAAACAGGTAATGAGAACTCGCTTCAAAATTGCAGTGACATGGATTATAAAAATGTTACTTGCTATGGAAAAAATTAGGAACCAGTACGTTAAAAGCCCATGAACGACGAGTTCCGACGAAACTCTTGCCTTAAAGATTAAATAAAATGACGAAGCACACTGATATTTTTTGTAGGGCAAAAAGAAAGGGAATAACTAACCTGTCGAAACAAAACAACATGTTTGTGCACACACCAGGACAAAAAGAGAACGAACAGATTTAAGCAAGCATGATTATCATTATAGGCCTAACGATAGAAGCAGATCTGGCAGAGTGGACGCGAAAGACAGATGGTTTGAAAGCCTAGCAAAGGCGCATTTAGAGATGAATTTAAAGAACAATCGAAGGTTCACTAAGTTGGCCCATCTCATTATTATTATATTGGTATTGTCCCGCTATTTCCGTGGCCCATCTCCTTATTGCGGCACTTACCTCCTCGGTGGCCGAGGTAAACGTAAATGGCAAAGTCAACTTTGACTGCATCCTCTTCAAGAAAACCCACACGCACTGGTTCGTTGGGCTAAATTCCAACTTGCACCAGAGGAATAAAAATAGCTGCAGCCAACCACGGGTGGTTAAGAACTATAGCGCATATTTAATCGACGGTTCAATGAACCACTGCCCACCCCTATCCCATAGTAAGTACCCCCACAGTAGCTATGCAAACCAACCAACTTTGCTGATTCAGCTCGCCAAGCGCCATGCACAAAGATCGCTCACCTGGCTTTGGGTCGTTCCCGAGACCTTCTGCACAACGGTGCAACACGAAAGGTCCGCTGCTTAGAGTGCAGCATTCTAGGGTTCGAGTCTCTTGGCATTGCTAGCCAAGAGTTTACCTAGGCTGCTGTGAGGACCTCGAAGACGACAGGACGGCGAGACCAAATACGATGCACGATACTCGAATTTGCTCTCGCTTCTGACTATTTCCACCACGCTGCAGATTCTACAGTTAAGGTAAAACGAACACCTCATTAGCAGTACGTAGTCTAAGCGAAATGATAAATTATTAAGATTTTCATTATTTAGGTGCCACGAGAAGCACGTGGAGTGGGACAGTAAGCTTAACGCGGTGGATGCCCTCAACCACAAGCTTACCGCCCTCGACAACAAAATCAACGCCATGACGAGACTGGAGTTCAAGGTGGAGCAGGTGTCAGAAAGGGTGGAGGAGGTAAGCCAAGTGGTTGACGCAATCGTTGAGCTGAGGCCATGGGCCGTGCGAACAGAAACGACTATCAGTTGCCTTTAGGTCTAAAGTCGGTTGCTTCAGAGTTCTGACCATTTGATTCCCAAAATCCTAACTTTAGATAAAAAAAATTCTATGGAAATATCGTTTACATCTTTGTGTTATTAGTAATGTGATGGTTACCCGACACATCGCACGTGTATTAGGAATTTTATCAAAAAAAGCAAATTGCGTCGTAGTAGAATGCACCTAGTCTAAGCCTCTCTTCCCACAGTACACAGATTAGATAGGCGGCAGTAGACGAACCAACAGGCCCTACCCATAGAGACACCGGAACTTACGCCCCAACCTATATGCACTATTGCCATAATGTTAGCTTGATATAGATGACAGAGCAAAGAAGAAAAGGAAGATCTTAGCCACGAGATCATACCTTCACGCAAGTGCAATTTATAACCGCTGAACTGCGGAGCTTGAGAGTTTGTTACTCTTGGTGGAGGACGTGTTCTTCGTTGTGGAGGATGTCTTTCCCAATGTTTGTCAAGTCGATTTTTAAAAGCGTTGAGTTTCTCCACCGACAACGTCGAAGGGGAGTCTATTCCAAATGTTCTCTATGAAATACAGAAAGAACTGCTGGCTTGAGGTTATTCTTCGGGCTTTATGCTTGAGTTTTTGATGTTTCGCAGACGATCATTATGGTCTCTTTCAAAAAGTCCCTTTGTAGGTACGTCGTTGAAGCCAGTCAAATACTTGAAAGCTCCTATTAGTTGCCCCTGAGTCGTCTTTGCTCGAGAGAGATCATGCCCAGTTGTAACGGGAAAAAGTAGGAGTAGGAATTCAGAAAGGAAACAAAGTGGGCACAGACGACAGCCGTCCCTAAGGCCAAGCTAACAGCTAAGGTAACCTATACAACCCCCCATGGCGCTGCAGCTGTTCCCCATAACATAAAATTGGCGATCCTAAATAACCTAACCCCATGTATGGCCTATGGCCCATCCTACGCTCCGCGATGGGTTTATTATTATATTCAAAAGCTTAAGTCTCCGTTTCCACAATAAACGCGATTTCACAGAAGAAGAAAGAAGGGACATATTGGATGACGACAGGCGCGTGGAATCCATGCACAAGAGCGTTCCCACACAGGATCAACGCGCATGGGAACAGCAAGTCGGGAAAGCAGAGGAAGAACAAATAGAAGACAGATTAGTAGGAATATGAGATGGGAAAGAAGAAAGAGGGCACAAAAGACCGCTAGCCCGTAATGGCTAAGGTAACCTACAGGGTCTCCCTGGGGGCGCTGCTCCCCATAACAAAGGATGGGCGAACCAAAACTGGCCTAACCCTATGGCCTATGGGCCCGCGATGGGTTTACAGGCAAATTCGCTTTAGGAGCAAAATGGAACCAAACTTAGTTACAAAATTAGACTTCAATGCGTCTTACGTCCCAGTTTAAGAACAAGACAAAACAGAAACCGTTCTAGAAAAACGTAACTGTATGATAAACAGATGAGTCTAATGGCGATTGACTTCAGTAGTTTCGAAGCAACTTTTTACATCGTTTATAGGTAGTCCATTATAGACAAATATCTATTTCTAAAGCGCAACACGCTTCTAAGTAGTCCACTATACTTAGCATACTTATATTCGTTTATTTAAATCGAGATACATTTTTGAGTAGTCGATATTTAGCAATTAATATATGTTCCTAAAGCGAGACGCGTTGCACATTACGAAACGTCTGTTTTTAATGCAAGTGTTTCGTAAAGCAAAGCTTGTCTGTTACAGTCTGTACACCGTTTACGTACCTACTTTGCAGGTGGACTCGAAAGTGACGTGGCTTCAAAAACAGAAGAGTACACCAACCGAAGCGTCACCAGGGGGCGCCTGGGCAGAGTTTGCTGGACGAGGTCTTCTGACCACCTTGACTTCCATCGAAAATAATGTGAAGAATTTANCTTCTTTTTTTCTATTCTTTTGTTTTCTCCACCGCTGGGCTGGTTGCGTGGGGGTTTGTTAACCTCATGGAGTTTCTCCGTTCCTGCGTCGCCAGTCTGGTGTGATTTAATAATAATAATAATAATAATAATAATTGAGTTCAGTAGTTTCGAAGCAACTTTTTTACATCGTTTATAGGTAGTCCATTATTGACACATAAATATCTATTTCTAAAGCGCAAGATGCTTTTAAGTAGTCCACTATACTTAGCATACAAATATTCGTTTATTTACAGCGAGATACGTTTTTGAGTAGTCGATATCTAGCATATAATATATGTTCCTAAAGCGAGGCGCGTTGTGCATTACGAAACGTCTGTTTTTAATGCAAGTGTTTCGTAAAGCAAAGCTTGTCTGCTACAGTCTGTACACCGTTTTTCGTACCTACATTGCAGGTGGACTCTAAAGTGACGTGGCTTCAAAAACAGAAGAGTACACCAACCGAAGCGTCACCAGGGGGCGCCTGGGCAGAGTTTGCTGGACGAGGTCTTCTGACCACCTTGACTTCCATCGAAAATAATGTGAAGAATTTAAGCNTGGCTTCAAAAACAGAAGAGTACACCAACCGAAGCGTCACCAGGGGGCGCCTGGGCAGAGTTTGCTGGACGAGGTCTTCTGACCACCTTGACTTCCATCGAAAATAATGTGAAGAATTTAAGCCGGAACCTTGGGCCTGGAAGTGGAGCTGGAGCAAGCAGCACTCCCTCTTCTACAAGGAACAGACCGAGAGTAATGAATAATTGGGATGAATTACTGTCTGGGTACAGTTAATTATTATTATTATTATTATTTAACTCCTAGTTTAAGTCTCCCTACCCACAGAGTCCACTCTGTTCCAAAGAAGGGAAGAAAGAATGTCAAGCGTGGAACCCATGTACGAGTCAACGCGCATGGGAACAGCAAGTTGGGAAAGAAGAGGAAGAACAGAACAATGCAATATTAGTACGAGTATATACGAAGAAGGAAAGAAGCAAAGTGGGCACGAAAGACAGGAGTCCCGAAGGCCTAGCTAATGGTTAAAAGGATACAGTTAATGAGTTTTTATTGCAAACAGAGAATCCTCGCTATAGACACCCTGTTTGTTTTATGTATATATATTAGCATTATACATATTAAAGTTGAAAACTAATACTGCCAGAAAATCGCTATATGTACTTTTGACGAACAGAACGTACATTGAATACTTGGAAGTTGAAATATCGCACTTACATAATAATAGCAATAATAATAATCCATAGACCTCTAACAAGTAGGTCTATATCAAGGACTAGCTATACTTTTGACGCAGACGTGTCTCCAATTTTCTATTCCCCCAAATTTTTTGACAGCTTCAAAAAAAAGAATATATTACATTTTAGTGGGAGCCCACATGGTACCCAATGTGTGATCTAATAAGTGAAGAATGTTATGAAAAGTATAGTAAAGTACGAGTTTGTAAAGAGATGTATCAAGAAGCATCAGGTCCGCTTGTACGATCTTGAGTCAGCTAGATTTACTTATGTTCCACCTGGTGGTCGGCCTTGCACTGCCTTGTCATAAATCGCGACTATGAGCACATCCTCTTCCTCTCTCCTAAAGACATGACAAAACTGTGTATGCATAGAGCACTGAACTTGTAGTTTCGAATATTACACGCCTTGGTGTCTACGGACAGGTGGTAATGACACATTTAGCAACTCCAGGTCGCCCAAAGCGCTTCTAAGATCATGCATGAAACTATTCACAGCTTATGTGTACGCCTGCAATTCAACACTCTCGAACAACGATATCCGCCAGAAATCCCATTCCAAACGTTTAGCTGCTGACCAATTCACTGAAAGGCATTTCTTCGCACACCAATTCACTGAAAGGCATTTCTTCCCACACCAATTCACTGAAAGGCATTTCTTCCCACACCAATTCACTGAAAGGCATTTCTTCCCACACCAATTCACTGAAAGGCATTTCTTCGCACAGGTACATGGTTCCCGCAGTCGCCCGGTTCGGCATCCACACGAATCCAACAGAGGTAAGGGTTCCTGCGATGTGGAGGGTAGAAGGTACGCAAACTCCCCATGCAGAAGGAGAAAAATCGCGGCGGAAAAATGGATGCACGGAAGAAGCGCCGCCTTTCCCTTGGAATTATATTTAGGAACTCAACAGTTATTTCGTCAAGTATATTCAACTAATTTATATAGTGCTATGCTAAATTTTACAGTACATTTGTACGTGCGAACGAGGGACGCAAGAGTCCTTCACTAGGTCAGGTGAGGCTAGGTCTACTGAAGTGAGGTCAGGTTTGGTTAGGCTCAGATTAGAATACATCAGGGTAAGATAAGGGTAGGTAAGATTAGGTGAGAATAGGATGGGTTTGGTAAGATATGGTTTGGATCGGACTCCAGGGGTATATTCTGGCGGGCCCTATCCCAGCCAAAATATATATGGGCCTCACGAACCCAAGGGTTATCCCGAGTGCTTACTCCGCAAATGTTTGCAGCTGGGAGAAGTTCCAGCTGAGAAGGTTAGTTTGTTAGGTTAGGTAGGTTCTCTATACTTCCTTTCTGCTCCGCGAGGTGGACCACCGAATGGAGGTAAGCGACTCATGTGATGGGACTCCTACCTGCTCCCGTGTGAAGGGCCTTGGAATGGACCCCTATCTTCAACAGTGTAACTTTTCCACCCTTCAGTGCTTTCCCTCATAAGTAATTGGAAGGATTCCCCAGGAAAGTACGTTTCACAAGCCAAAGAAGATAGGGAATACGGCAGTACAGTAGTTTAGAGATAAAACTCCAGGCTAAAAAGATTTACTTTTTTAATGACGACGTGGGGCTTACATTTGTATGGAAGTGCATTTTGAAATTACAGCTATTGAGACTTACTAATATAGGATATATATATATATATATATCTTGCAGTCCAGTGCGACTTGGACGATCGTGACGGTCGGCTGCTGGAGGACGTGAGTGCCAAGGTGGACCTCGTGTTCGATCGACTCACTGACACGGACGACTACGAGAACCTTATCGGTAAGTTCGCCCGAGCGACGGAATTATTACCTACGCCAAGGAGGTTATGTTTTCGTTGTGTCTGTCTGTCTGTCTGTCTGTCTGTCACCAGGAGAACTCAAAAAGTTATGAACCGATTTGGATGAAATTTACAAGGATTGTTAGGTATGTTAGGAGGAACAGATGATTAACTTTTGGTGAAGATATGTCCATCCGTTTGTTTGTTTGTCTGCCTTATTTTTCTCAATGCCATAAC
>LQNS02277096.1:114793-133645 GCA_001587735.2 Parhyale hawaiensis | reverse complement strand
GCGGCAAACTGCAACATCTCCTGCGGATAAGGCACTCGGGAACCTTGGGTGCGTGATGCCCAAACATATTGTGGCAGGGATAGAGCCCGCCACAATATGCCCCTGAGGGCCCAAAGGTTCTAGGTGAAGTTGACGAAGTTTTGTCAATCCTAACAGCTCTGCATAGTTTAATAGCTGATAGAATAGATAGTAACCACATTCAAAACAACTATGAACCTAAATTACTTCGACTACATTTATGATTTATTCATCAATAAAAATCTTACGAAAAGACAGAACATTCCTATTAGCCCTATATTTACCCACATATGTAGTTAATCTATAAGATGTGTAAAAAAATATAAATTTGGTCCAACTCAGGTACTGTGATCAGACCCTACCAGGCGGAGGATGGACCGTCATCCAGCGACGGGGTCCCCCGAGGGGCTCCACACGGATTCACGAACCCATGAACTTCACTCGGCCGTGGGATGAGTACAAGAATGGGTTTGGAGACCTCGATGGTGAATTTTGGTGGGGAAACGAGTTTATTCACAGGTACGTGGGTAGCAGTCGCGGCGACCTGTCAGAAGAGGAATAGGAATAATGCACACGTCTTCGACGTTACAGAGCCAGAGTTAGCATCATTCGGATATTTTATAAACCTGCAAGAGTCAGAGTAGGATTTGAGCACTAGATTGTTCCAGAAGTAGAATGAAAATAAGCCTATTTTATTAAAGGGTGTGAAGCGGACTCCCAACGATTCGGAGGTCAGAGGAGTTGATTCCTGCTGCCATACAGAAGATAATTATAGGTTCGATAGTGAGCAAGTTTGCATTGGAGTACATTTAGTAATGAATGACTCGAATTAGGGGGTTTCCTTAACTTTTCTATGAAGATGTAATTTTCAAAATTATGCAAACTTCCAGTTCTAGGATGGAGGTCTTCAGCATTTCATTGCTGCATCCCAAACATAATTAGATATGGTTAGGTTGGATTGTTGCATGGGTTAATCAAGAATTAATTTCCCTGAAATTTTTGCAAAAAGAAGTAGGATGGGCCGTACTGGTTTGTGATCGGTTGCAGCCGTTTGGCCTAAAAGTTCAGACAGTGGACTACATTTGTGATACAGAAAGAGTAGAAAATTGTCCCTAGCTTACTCAGGCTGTGCTATTTCTCTTCGGAGTTTCTTTCTCCTTTACATCCCCCCCACCCTCCCCCCTGTAAGCATTGAACGGGTCATGCACCATATGGTTAAGTTCGCTCATCCTATGTTATGGGGAGCAGCGTTCTGTAAGTTAACCTTATTCATTAGCTAGATCTTCGGGACGTCTTTCCTTTTTGCCCACTTCGTTTTCTTCCGCTTCCAAACTCGAACTGCTAATAGGTGCTGTGTTTTGTTCTTCCTCTTCTTTCCTGAGTTGCTGTTCCTATGCGCATTGATCCTGTATGACAACACTTTCGTACGTTCCATACCGTGAATGAGTTCTACGTATCTATCGACACACTGTATGTATCTTCTTTCTTCTTTTATGAAATATTTTTTGTTGTGGAAACGGAGTCTTAGACTACGTACTCAATACAATCGTAACCATAATTATATAAGAAACAGCCTTTAAATAGTAGAGTATGGGTAAGATAGGGCTAAAGGTGAATAAAGCAAGTCGGGTGTTTTTATGAGTTGCCTGGGTGTATGACTCGTCAAATGCATGTTGAGGCTTGGACAGGGCGAGCATATTAACTGGAGAAAGAAAAGATCGTTTTAGTGCAAAAGTAATAATTAGACATTCTCATTACCCACGTAAGGGATAAACCCGGGCAATGGCTGACCCGCATTCGTCTACTGTTTGTAGCATATTCATCCCAATTTAAAGGATTTATAATAAAACAGAAAATATTACTACAGAGGTAATTATTATTGAAAAGTTTGCGCCTCCGTTTCCATAACTAAAGTGCTTAGCGGACTTAAGTTCCGAGCGGGACGGATCGCTGATCCCTCCTGTTAACTGTGCGGACTGGACGAACAGTCTGTTCGTCACATATCCTCGTGCTCTATTCACCCCACTGATCTTTCGGTGAACAGTCTCTGGCTGGACCCGCTCAGGGATGCCCGCTACCTCGGTTCGCTTCTTCTCTTCGACTTTCTCCCCCCTCTGCCTAGGCCCCCTCCGCAACCTTCTCCCCAAGCTGGCAATGGTGGACCCTGACGATGGCAACCAACAGCAACAACATTATTGAAAAGTTTAAACCTCAGTTTCCACAACTAAGGGGATCTAACAGAGGAAGAAATAAGGGACATATAGCATGTCGATAAAAACGGGGAACCCATGCACGAAGGTGTTCCCTCCCAGTATCAACGCGCATGGGAACAAAAAGTCGGGAAAAAACAGGAAGAAGAGAAGAAAGTAATAACAGTAATAGCACGACGAAATCGGAAGGAAACACAGTGGGCACGAAAGACGACGTCCCGAAGGCATAGCTAATGGCTAAGGTAACCTACACCAATCCCCTGAGGGCGATATGCTCCCCATAACCTAGGATGGACAAACCTAACCTAACCCTATGGCCTATACATGTCCCCCAGATGGAGCCTTAAGTAGTGACTACAAATTTCACACATTGAAGCGGGGTTGGCACCATACCTACACCCAGAAGACGAAAATACAGAGAGGCGGGTCAACGAACCCTAAGGGTTATGTGTTCTTTAAGCAATTCTTTCACCTCAACCTCTTGCAGGTTATCCAATGAAGAAAACCTCAAGTTGAGGTTTGACCTCTGGGACTTCGAAGGTAACCACGCGGTGGCAGAATACGACACTTTCAGGTAAGTACAATCATTTCTAGCCTATTTAGAAATACTGTATTATACCTTGCGTACTACTCGTAAAACCGAAGACACAGTTATCAGTAAATTAATATTACCTCCGCCAAGGAGGTTATGTTTTCGTCGTGATTGTCTGTCACCAAGATAACTTAAAAAGTCGTGAACTGATTTGGACGAAATTTACAGGGATTGTTAGGTATATTAGGAGGAACAGATGATTAACTTTTGGTAAAGATATGTTCATCCGTTTGTTTGTTTGTTTGTTTGTCTGCCTCAATTTTCTTAATGCCGTAACTCAAAAAGTTATGCATGGACTTTGATGAAATTAACATGAATTGTTAGGTACCAGTATATAACAGAGAGTAAATCATTAAATTTTGGTAATTATCCATTTGTTTGATCGTTTGTCACTGTTATTAATTTTGTGTTTGTTAGCATAGTAACTCAAAAAATAATGAATGGATCTTCATGAAATTTATAGGGGTTGTTAGTAACGTTAAAAGACATGAATGCTTGAATTTTGAAACAGATCGATTTTGTTCGTTTGTATGTTTGACTCATGTTTGTCATAACGTTTGTTAGAAGTATAACTCAAAAAGGTATGAATGGATCTTCACGAAAATTGCACAAGCTGTTATTACTTTTAAAAGACACAAATGATTAGATTTTGGAGTTTATACAAAGAAAAGGCCTTGCTTGGCGGACGTATGCGCTCTAGTTATTATTGTAACACTCCAGATTTAATCATATAAAAAATATGTCCCTTCATTCTTCCTCTGTGATATCGCCTTTGTTGTGAAAACGGAGACAAACTCCTGAATATAGTAATAATAATCATATCAAAACAATGACCGTCAGTAGCCAAAAAAAATTGTTTAGATTTTACCACTGACCTCGTTATTTCAAAATTATTTCATTACTCTCTTACCTGCTTTGCATCTTGGCAGACTCCACAATATTAAATTCAAATATGAACTTTATTACTTCCCTCTTTACTCATAAATGTTTATAAAAATTCTGTTTTTTTTTCTTACATTGACCAATGCAGGCACACTGTCAAAATTCTGAATGTTGTTTATAGGGTTATTCCTTTGACCGTAATGAGTCAACCAGTAACTAACTGACCGTATTATACATCAATTTGGTGTGAGTTAATTACACCGTACTTGATACATGATCGAATGGTCGGCCCTGTTTGGGAAGATCTACGCTTACCTCCTTACTGTCTAAACAAAATACTTTGTGAAGCAAAAAATGGAAAAACCGCAGAGGAAATGTAGCTATCTGAAACCGGAATAATCTTTTTTGTTTGTTGAAATAGCGGTCATACAGGTCCCACGCTCGGCCAAATTAATCTAAAAATCCAATCGAAGCTAAGTAAACCTCCAAGACGAATAATCTTTGCAAAGGAGAAAACAGAAACAGTAGAAAAAAGACCCTTATTGACTAATTACTCATAAAAAAGCGCTTGATTATTTAGTGACGTCAAATTTATTAACGTAACGATTAATATTCAACATAAAAAGTGACCAAAAACACCCATTTAAAGAGCAGCAGCTATCAATACTCTCTTGCAATGCCAGAACGCAATAACTAATAGACTAACTCAATTCATACCAGGCTGTGCTCTTACTACATAACTTCTTAGTTCTTATATACCTACATTAAATAAGAGAATAAGCCTTAGTACCGAGGGAGCACAGCCCACAGCCTGGATACGGAAGATAAAATTAGTACAACTATTTTTCTTAATATCCGTAACGTGAACCATTGAATGTTTCAATCAAGTAGGCTACAGGATGTGATACATACACCGATGTATTGGAGAAGTGAATAAGAACCGATGTGTATCGATGCTGTCTACCTGGAAGCATGTGTTAGCTAGGTTACACTAGGTTAGACTGGCACAGACGAACTCGATTCAGCTAAACTAAGGGCATGTTTAAGTGGGCACCACTGCTAAGCTTTCGAGGCTTGACTTGTACCAAACATTAGGCAAGAGCTTTGGCTTTGTCGTCTTGTATCTTGTTGCAGTGCTAGAAGCTACGGGATCACGTCGAGTCAGCTTAAATCTAAATTTAACGGAGCATGATAACGATTTTGTTTATCTCAAGAGCAGCCTTATGAGGGCCAATGCCTGGAACTCAATACAGAGGGTGGAGAACCAGCGCACCTCTTCGAAATTTTGAATAAGTCAATCTTCGAAAAAGCTTGCTATTGTTGCCCAATCAAACACGCCCGAGGAGTCTAACCTAACTTTTAGACATGCATATGATACACGAAACTCAGGAAGACCCAGAAAGCAAAGAGTGTAATGGGAGGACTCAATGGTTCTAACATAAAACTTATATATTTTTTTTTTTCTTTTTAGCCGTGACCGTATGTAGCCAATTTACGTCACATCGACAAGTCGAATTTTGTGGGTCGGGCTTCAGGCATTGGTGGGTTGGGCTTTTAATCCAAACAAAAAATATAACCAGTGTTATATTCTTGACGCGAGAGAAAACATAGAAAGAGTTATTGCTCAAATTTTCTTTCAGTTCTTGACGACAACGTTTTTACCATGTTTTGGACATGGTGCAGCTCAAGCAGCTGGCCGGCCAGTCGTGAGCAGGAGATTGCACAAATCAAATCGAACATACATTGATGCGTGTAAATATGTTTTGTGAAGAGCAGTGCGAACTGAATATGAATAGTAAATATGGCACACTTCAAAGAAGAAGATAAATCAGCAGAGGTGGGCGAGCGAACCTTTTTTTGGGGGGGGGTTCGAATCCAAACCCGAATCTTCACCGGTTTGGGGTTCCGAACCTCCGAATAGCGGACAGGGTTTCAAAATATCGGTGCGAACATTTATTAAGAACATTTGTTAGCGACCTCAGAATCTTTACAAGATAGCACATCGATACATCCGTATCCCAGGATCTTATAGCCTGAATTTGATCGGAGCAGCCTGGTTAAAAAAATATAGCCTGATAAACCGATAAAAGGGAAATCTGCGCGCAGCAATCCTCATCGTAGTCAAATCAAAGATGGAGTCAGTGTTCTTTCAGAATTTTCAGCTTCGTAATTAGTTTTCTTAAGTTAAACGAAAATACAGTGATCCTGATCGTTAAAGTGAGGGTAAAAACATTTATTTTTATTGGCCCATTCATCGTATGAAACGGCTATAGAAGATAAATAAAGCATTTACAGGTTCTGTTTACAGAATTTGAACAACGCAGTGCGTTCAAGAAAGGGACATGCTTTACCTTCAAGTCTCTCGCGTTTGCTGCGGCTGCTTCTATCACATCAACGCGCCGCGTCCCTCATCGTAACGCGTTCAGTCAAACTGATGGACGCGGCGCATTGATTTAGTAGAAAAAGTAGCAGAAAATGCGGGAGACTGTAGAATGAAATAAGTAGGTACGTCTCGTTTTTTGAACGAGCCGTGCCATTCAAGTTCAGTACACAGAAAATGCGGAAATTATCCTACTTAGCGTCCAAGTTTCATTTTTTGACATCGGTCCGAATCCGAACCTCCAAACCCAAATCCGGGATTTGGCCGGTGCAAACAAATTCACGAATAAAGGTTCGCGAACATTTGTTCGCAGCGCCCACCTCCGTAAATCAGAGCCCTGATCTTGCCTCTGGTGCTGCGAAAGCTTCCATCAGCTTCCTCGGCAATTTTCTATTGATAATTGTTTGTCGTTGAAGTAGTAGATGTTCTCTTTATTTATTTATAGGGTCTACACTCAAGGGAATTTACGGTTTACGACGATTGGTCTAATGAAATTAATTAAATAACCATAGGCTGCTGAGCTGTACTGTTCGTCGATGTGACGTCACTTTTAGTTGCCAGTTTCATGCGAGTCCTCTCATTACACTCTACTTCCTTAGTAGACCATAGATAATACCGACACCAAATTAAAGTTATTATTTTATTCCTAGTTTAAGCCTTCCTACCCACAGAGTATACCGTGATCCAAAGAGAGAAAGAAAGAAGGGATATAAAGATTGTCAGGAGAAACGTGGAGCCCATGCAAGAGTCAACTTGCATGGGAACAGCAAATCGCACAGTAAAGGTTTCAGCGCTCGTGATTTAATGAAGTAACTGTCTGTTATCACAGCCTAGGCAACGAGAGCACCCAGTATGAGCTGAACGTATCGGGTTACCACGGCAACGCGTCTGACAGTTTCTCTGCCCATAATACATTCCGCTTCAGCACATTCGACAGAGACAACGACAAGGCCCCTGACTGCTGTCCGTGTGCCCCTGCCTATGGTGGTGGCTGGTGGTTCTTCAGGTAATTCTTACGCTTTTGACAGTAAAGTTTCAATTGACTATATTCGAGGTTTTAACCTCTATGTTGCAGCCTTTGCGTATAGAGCAAGTAGAGTTCCTAAGACGATTTGAGAGCTTCACTCTATAGAAGAAAAAATTATATTACTTGAAACTTCCAGATCTAAATTTTCGGTCAATGTTACTCTTAACTCCAGCTCAATGTTTTTTAATTTTTTTCATTTTTGATTTCTTAAATCGGTAAAATGAGCCATTTTAAAACATTTTTCACGAATAACGTTTTTGGGTAGATGCTTAGTTTTGAGATATTTGACTTTGAAGTTCCCATTGTTTTCCTAAGGAACAAAATTAACTGGAACCCCAAACCCTACAAGAACCTAACCTAGCCAGCCTAACCTAACCTTAACTAACCCTACCTTATGTTATCTAACCGGTGAATGTTACTTTTTAACTTCAACTGATTTTTTTTTTTCATTTTTCTGTACTTATAGTTATTAAGTTATATAGGTAAAATGAGCCATTTTAAGACTTTTTCAAGAATATCAATTTTGAATTTTGAGGCAGACGCTTAGTTTTGAGATACTTGACTTTGAAGTTCCCATGGTTTTCTTATAGGAAAATATAACTAGCGACCCCATAGGATCCTAAAATTACCTAGAATAGGTTAGGTNTAAAGCCAGGTCAGGTAAGGCTTTGTAAGGTTAGGTTAGCTTCGTATAGGGTCACTAGCAAGCCTCTAATAGCACCAGTAATTTTCTCTGGTAGGAAAACAATGGGAACTTCAAAAGTAAATATCTCAAAAACTAAGCTTCTGCCCCAAAAAACATTACTTGTGAAGAAAGTCTTACAATGGCCAGTTAAACCTAGATAGTAAACAAATTGCAAAAAAACGAGTCAGAGGTTAAAGTAACATTGACCAATTTTCACTTGTCTATGGTGTGCAGTGCTCTTAAGTAGCTACACGCTGTAGGTCAGGACTTCAACAGAAACGGCTATTCATAAAATTAAAAAAAGTCATGTATAGTTCACAAACTAATAATATGTGAGCTAGCTTTTTTCAGTTGAATTCCAAACATCAGGTGAATAAGTTTATTTTGTTGTCGTTGTTCAGTTTATTTTTGAAAGTTGCTCAGAAAATGAAACATGACTGGTCTCATTTGCAAACAAGAACTAGCTTGACTGAAATGCAGTAAGTATGCATCAATACAAGATCAGTCTATCCAGACTAAAGGTGCACTAAATGCGTGGCCAATATCGTGACTTGCCACTGATGGGTCACCAGATTTACTGCCATAANATTTTTGGGAAACCGTCACCATCTTAAGGAAACATAAAAAACTAATAAGCAAATCTGTTGGGAAGATCTTCAAGAGGGCACAGAAACGGGGCAAAAACGTTGCTGTAGATAATAGAAATCTTCTGCCGTACTCTGCATTCTTGAACATTTTAATGGCTCGTGCTGCTCTACAACATATATGCTACCAGATAATTAAACAAATTCTTAGTGCAGTATTACGTAACATACAATAATTCTAATTCAGTAAGGCTTTCCAGTTCGTTATTTTTAATCTAACATCTTGTATGAGTTGTATCGTAACTTAAAATAATTAAATTGGTAGAATTCCTTATTCAGAATAATATATACATATTTTCAATTCTGAATATATGTTATGCGCAACTAGGAGTAATAAAATATCCCTCAATCTAAATCTTGGTAACTCAAAATAATTACTTATTTGTAATGTTGCAGTTGTTTCGAATCGAACTTGAACGGAGAGTACCACCAAGAGCCGGAGCACAACGACTACTACAGAGGCCTCATCTGGGAGCTATGGAAGGGCGATTACTCACTGAAAGCCACGCAAATGAGCGTCAAGCCTTTAACGTCTCCATCGTCTTCGCCTCCTTCTGCTGGATAATTTGTACAGCGTCTTACCACAGGAAACGTTGGATCCACCTAAAACTTACTTTGGTATTTGCTTACATAAACTGCAAGTACAAATGAAGAGTTAACTCCAGACTTTTCATCTATAAAGTGCAGTCATCGAACACGTGAATAGCGTTTAAAAAGAAGTAAGATGACGGCAAGACCGATTTCATTTTCAACCTTGCGTTAGTTATGCATTCTTATACAAAATTGTGCGAATTAATAGTCTGTAAGAGTAACCATCAATCGCAAGTTGTCGGGGTGACAAAACAGCCAATGTGAATTACAGCAAGGTTTAGCGCTTCATTATTGTAGAGCTGCACAGAGGCAGGTTGCAAGAAATAACAAACATGCACACATCAATTCCATACAGCGATAATGCCTATATAAGTTATTTCAACACATCCGCTGCGAGTCTGCATATAATGCAGCTGAACGAATCCTTTTAGTAGACCCGATTTTTCATAACTTAGGTTTGACACTATTTGAGTTCTTCAGTGTTATGTATGTTATTTGAGCCTTCCCTGCCTCGATCGAGAGACAGAAAATGCAATGTAGGGACAGAAAACGGGGAAGCAATATGCATATAATATCGCGCATGGGAAAGGAAACCGAGAAGAAATCAACCAAGTTAGATTTTAAAATAAGGATATTTATGTTACGCGCGAACGATGGATTGGACAATCGATCGATCGCGCTACGCAAACGGTGGATGTTGTAGGTATTAATCGAATGCGCACCCATCGATCGATTGCTTTGCGCGGACGATCAATGTTTTTCTTCAACTTTCCCCATATTTCTGAGTATATCGGGTAGGTTATGTGAGGCAAGGCCTTTTTTTTCCATTTTAAAATTTCGGGCACTGTCAATTTTAGTCAATGGTGAGATGGGGTTAGGTTAGGTTAGGCGTTTGAACGATCGATCGTTTGCGCAGCGCGATCGATCGATCGCGCAAATCGACCGATCGCACCCAATATTTATAGTGTAGATCTCTCCAGAATAATGCGTGTCCACAATAAGATGCATAGGCTACATTACGAAGGGCAGGCTGGGTAGGTATAGCTGTGATTGTTCAAGCCAGTGTATAAATACCGTTGTGTGGTCATGCCCTGGTTTAAGCAATAATTTCGATATTACAACCGTCCGTGATATGACACCGGTAAAAAAAACTAGGGTGAAAGTACCCAATATTACACAAATAGCTGCCACTTGTTATAAACTGAAACATCGATCTACCAAACGCTAAAATTTACCAAAAACGCACTACCTCTTATTAATGTACAACAATAAACGCAAATTCAAGATTATGTGTTACTAATGTGATTAAATAAAGCTGTAAATTTTTACAGAACCAGCCTACGGCGCCCAGTTATGTGCCTGCTAGAAATCTTTAGCACACTGTAAAGCCCAGTTCACTTGAGGGCTGTGCAGCGCGTGGCAAAACACGAGGGCATATTCACCTTGGGATTTTTCCCACGATATTGTCAGTTGCCTTGATCGTGGGATTTTGGAAGACGTTCGAAGAACAAATGAAATCATGAATAAATATAATTCACTTATAAAAATCGTTATATCTTAATGTATGAGCAGTTGGGGCTAACAGAAATGGAAGTCATTCATAGTCACTCACAGTAAAATGGCCTCACTGAAGTCAACTCGGGTCGCTACTTACAAATGACACCTTTGTTTTAATTTGTGAAGTGGAGATTAAACAGATAGCGGTCTCTATTTAATTTTCAATTTAATCGAGATTACTTTCTAACCCTACGGCCAGTGGTTTCGCGATTAAAACATGCGGGTAGCGAACTGGTATCAATCGTGCCACTGGACGACCGTGACCGTGATTGGTTTTTATCGGTAGCACTCTGAAATATTTATCAAAAGTTTGGCTTACGTATGGGTTACTGAGTGCATAGCCTATAGATTAGTAAAATCTGAAAAAAGTAATCATCTGTTTTAATAACCAGTGGACAAAAATTCCCACTAAAATGCTAATATGTTGGGAATATATCCCAAAGAAAGGCTTAACTTGCGATTGTCCACGCCCTGCACAGCCCTCAGCGTCAACTGGGCTTTAGACGAGTGCAATGAACGCAGATCAGTCGGAAAAGCTTATAGCTTCTTTATTTTGAATCTTTTTGTTTTCACAAAGTAAAGAATTTCTAGCTTCAGGAAGCCGACTCAAACCTGGCCTCACCGACTGCAATCTATAACAGTTTTCAAGTAGGTAGCCAAATTAGGTGAATACCATTTTGTTTCTATAAAAAATATACTACCTTATATGCGCAAACTGTAATGGGCTCCGCGAGCTTGAGTCAGCCATGTTTATTACGTCCTCGTATAGGAATAGATGCAATAAACATTGCGAATAAAAAGAACGGGAAGCAGAAATACGATGGGTACTGCAACTACTGTATGTAGATCGAAATTCTTAAGACAAATGGAAGGGTAAAGTAGGTACTTATTATTCAATTATAACCCGGGCGTAACCTAGTTGGTCTTAAAACAACAATGAAGAATTGAAATTTTATATCCATTAACTTATTCTATCCTTTTCATATTTTATAGGGTATGGTCACTTAGTATATGATCATCGCTGATCAGACGTATAGTATAGAAAGCAGTGCATGAAGAGTATCTCGCAGTGGCTGATGGGTTTTTTACTTGGTTATCATTCGGCGCATCATCATCATGGGCATTAGCGCCCATGGGTTCTCTGATGCGCTTTTCAGTTTGTCGTTGATGTTCATATATTTTAGAAAATTTTTAGGGTAAAATAGCTTAGGTTAAAATCGCTTAGGCCATAGGTGAGGTGAGGTCAGGTTTGGTTCTGCTTAACCCACTTTAAAATGCTAAGAAGGCTTTACTCCGGGTTAAAAAAAATCAACATAAAAACTAGGTATTTCCCACTGTTATATGTGGTTATATATACACTTATCTGATTTCGTACTGCTGATTTATGGTAGTCAACACAGCTCCACGCCATAATGTGATTTCATCAAAATTTATCAGTACAAAGTATGTACCTACTTACGGCATCGGATTGCGAATACAAAATCTGAAAAGTGAAAATACTCACGCGATGCGAGGATGGTGCACGTTAATGCAAAGTTCCTGTATCCACTTTAGCAGCCATTTCTTTAATTTCCGTCTTCACATTAATAAACGTACTACACTTCAGTTTCACTGTCCTACTCAGTTTTAGTTATAACTTGTGTTCTTGATATACGGATTTAAAATGTAAAAAACTAGAACGCCTCGTGGCGTAAGACCATCACCCTCCGGAGCAAATTTTTGATGGCCAGCTAATTCTAGTTTTTTGGCAGTGGTCACATCCAGTGTGGGAACACTTTCCTGCATGGGTTGCCTGTTTCTATCATCATAATTATGTCCTTTGCTTCTCACTCTGTTAGACTGCCGTTGTTGTGCAAGTTTATTCACTATAATAATATAACATAAGAGAAATAGAACGCCTCGACGATCTGCCGAGTTGGAGGCAAATTCGCCGCGGTTGAGGCAGATTAAACGCCGTCATTTTTGATGGCCAGCTAGGCCAATTTTTTGGCATGGGTCACATCTAGGTCAACCCACTAAACTTTTTCCAAAAAAGTATGAACATTGCTCAACTCCTTCGGCCCCTTTTTGGGTGAACAGACATATATATAAATACAAATATACTTAAATCTTCAACGAAAACATAATAGCCCCTCTCACTTCGTTCGCGGGTGATAGTAATACATCACAATGGAACGTGTCGCGCAGAAAACGCGACCAACCTACACGCTGTTATGTAACATTCGAGTTTCACTGACACGTTTTCTCTACTGCGGAAACTAAAAGAAAATGGTCCCACTGAAACCTTTAGTTTTCCACAGGTAAACATTTTCATTACTTTGCACAATCAATTTGTTGTATGAAACTGAGTTTCTAATGAACCTTGTTTAATAAGAGATAGTTGTTTGATATCTATTAATATCGATTGAAAACGCCAAGCACACACAAAAATGTTACGCTTACCTGCAAAGCTTAAGAAATTAATGAATTTGATGGGATTACGATACGTCATATGGTGTTCGTACTAATTTTGAAGATGTAATCTATCACTTATGGCGGGTACACACTAACGTAAAAATTGCTTAGTCACTCATCTTTTCGTTTTGGTAGTCACTTCACCGTGACCACAGATTTCGTCATTTGAATGTCATACTATTTGACTATATACGTCATTGCAACTTTGAACTAACTCCGAAGTAGAGGTATATTCAAAGGTTGACCATTACTCATGTTATAGCTTGCATCCTACTACAAACGACTCATGTTTTAGATGTTCGTTTTAGAGGCAGATCACTGTGCCAGCTGAAGCTTTGTTAATGGCAACGTAATCGGATGTGGAATTGTGAGGAGGCGATACTTGTACGTTAACAAGCACCCTATGGCTGAACTACGTAACAGGTTAACTCACGCGCAGGTAGAGTGTTAAGTCCCGCCCACTCCTTTTCAGCTGTGACGTCAGGTGGAGCGATAGAGAGCAAACCGTGTTAATTAATTCATGCTCGTTACTTGCTTTTCAAATATGGTGAGCGTGGGCTTCCATGAAGGAGAAAGAAAGGTTATCATACATGCACAATCACAGCTATTCACTTTGCGATGTAATAATCCGTTCATTAGAAATAAGGCAATAAATTGACAAACAAATAGGTTGAAAGACGAAGAAGTCAATTTCAACAACATAGGTTAACTACAGCTTCCTATTTATTGATATGGCTCATTTTGTAATTCTTACAAAATCATTTTGCATACTACAGTAGTACACTCCGACTTTAAAAATTACCGTGAAGAACATGGCAGACAGAAAAAACTACAGCTGCATATGTATTATTGGAGAAGTATTAAACGCTCTAGATGTAATTTTTAATTCCAAGTTTTTGAACTGTACCTGTGCAATTTGCATTTTAAAGTGTTTTTCTCATCAAAATATTACATAGTGACAAATGGAGGAGTGTTTTACTAGCATAAGTTTTAAATATTTGAGCCGTTTCCGTGCCGTCATTCAGTAATTATAAACAGTTCCCCGTCGTCATACCATTTTCTTTCAAGTTTTTGCAGAGAAACGTAATTTTTGTGCCAACTTTGCTCGACAAGCGCTCACAGCCTAAAGCTCGCTACACACGATAGTGTTTTGTCCTGTGTTTTCACTTCATCGCGTTGGAATGCGTTGCTGTGTTTGTGTAAATAAGAAAAAAAAGGACACTACTTTATAAGACGACATTCGCTAACAATTGAAAAGACACAAAACACTGCACTAGTAACAGTATGTGAGCCAGTGGTTATGACGGTAAACATTTTATCGAAACTTTTGTTTGACGCACTGTCGTGTTTGTAAGGACAGCACGAAGTATTCGAACGCGGTGAAGTGAAAACACAGGACAAAAGACTATCGTCCGCAGCGGGCTTTGCAAGAAAGATATTATTTCAATTTTCATAACTTCTTTAAGAGAAATTATTGTTGTCTGTGGTTACTTAGGAGAATTTGGAAGGAAATCTAAATTACTCATAATTAGTATATACGTTTATCATTTTGCTCGGGCAAAGAATGTTTGTAGTGCAGTAGATGTTGCTGGAGACAGCGACAACTGAGTATACTGTACTCGTTTACTGCCAAAACCCACTTTTTTCGCAACTTTGGAAACGAAGAAGCTTCAACAAGTTCTATTTTCCGTGTTCAAACAGCCAAACATCAAACATCAGCTCATTGTAAGGAAATAATGGTATAAGTAAATTAGGAGGAATATTGATACTTGCGTAGCACCGACGTTCTTCGCTCGACCTGACGTCACACGAAGAGATGCGCAGAACTGACTCAAAATGGTCAAGCGATGAATTAACCTGTTACGTTATTCAACCATGGTTCACCCGTCAATATAACATGCAGGAAAGTGTGGGCTAGGTATTATAAAGAGAAATAACATGACAATAATCTCAATACAAACCATGGTTACGAAATAAATTAGCAAAATTCTGCATCTCTTCCTTCCTTTTCTCAGTAAATTGTCCATGTAAATTGTCCATGTAAATTGTTAAGGTATAATCTAAGAAATTAATCAGTATCTGTAGATTCTCTTCCTGTATTTGTAGCGAAAATAGATCTTGTAAAGTATTAAATGCCTACTTGGGTAAAACTTTATCTTTCAATAGAAAGTGAGCATTTATTAGGTGTATGCATGTCACGAAATTGGCGTTTAACAAAGTGTTGAAATGTTGTTCCTTAAGCGTACAAACCAACTTAATGCAGTGACCTTGCTTGCTTGCTCCGTTTCATATATTTCTTATGAGCATTGTTGGCGCACAATTGTTTTATAGCCTCTTTAATATACATACAGACAGTGACGACTCCTCGTCAAGAAAAGAGACTGAAGTAGGCCTGTTGCCTGACTTCCTATATTATTGTACCCAAACATTAACTTTCTATTTTCGATACTCTTATTTAATTTTATGAAAAATTTAAAATTGATGGTGATCGGCGAGTATATCGAAAACCCCATGTAGCAGAATTTTCCCCCTCTTATGAAACTATCCATCAATCAGCGAAGCTCTGTTTACATAATCCAGCTATCCTGAGCGATAAGATCTTACTCCATGGGATTTTCCCCGCGTTCTCTGGATTTTACTCTCTAACTTTAATATTTGAACTTAATTATGCCCTCTGATTTCACTCGTATTGTTTGGTGCGTTAGCTATAAAATTTCAACCTCTGTTTTTTTACTCTAAGCGTGTTTGTTGAGAGTAATTTGGAGCGTGGACTGGTCATCCTAACCAAACAAGATGGAGGTCACAGAGCCTAGTCTAGGGGCGCCGGGAAACACGCGTGTTGCGCAACAACTGTTGCGTCGCCTGAAATGGGCTCAGACATTCGTGGCGTGTTGCAATGAAGTACAGGTGTTACCTTCTCGGTATTACACCGTTTAGCGGTGGATGTGATGCGATCTCAGCGCCCTCAAAACAGTGTTGCGGAATTTGAGAAAAGCTTGCACACTGGAACACATTTGGCGGGGCTTTATTCTGGCTGTATTTTAGGATAAAAGTTGAGAAAACTTCCCAAAAGTGCTTTAAATGCGCCAGAATTCAGCTAAGACTTAGCTTTATTGTGATCGACTGAATATCAATCGATCACAAAGTTTGAAAACAATAAAACGCTTGTAAGCAAAGGGAGTGTTACAAATGTCATACTCCTATAATATTTTAAGGATTGCCGTCGGTATCACCCGGTGTTACCCAACCTGTGTCGCACTGGAGGCTTGGTTACACGAGAGACACCAAAGGCCTGATTGCAACAAGCCTCGGGGTACTAGAATTCCTTAGAACAAGTCACAGAACAAGAACATTGTATAAACGAGTGCTTACTTATGTAACGATTGTTTACAGTCCATATCGTCTTATACAGCTATCTGATTCTGAATCATGTACCTAACAGGGTTCTTTTCTTTATACACTATAGAGTGTTGTGGAATAAAATAATCTCTACAAGTATATAGTGTGTAATTTTCCTTTCGACTGACTGTAGGAGTACGAGCGGTGGTCTATAGAGATCGACCACCGAGAAAACGTTCAATGGTTTAATACTTTAACGACGGACGATTACCTTACTCCAATGAACGTATTCCATTAGCCAGTCGTCCGCATGTTATATGATGCCCGAGTCAGCGCAGCTGTGTTTCTATCGAAAATTCTTCTAGAACGTTAACCGTCAAGTCCGTCTGCTCAGCTAGGGTGTCACTAGTTAAAGATTCGGGGTAACTCGTTAACTTGGGGTGAACTAGAACTCAGATAACTGCGATTTTTGTCTGTTGTTTAAAAAAATGTAAATCTTAAAGCCATTAGATAATATTATCGACATTGAGCGTATATTCGGGATATAAAGCTGGTGCTGCAAGCCTGATGGTCTGTACAGCCACGGGTGCACAGCCAGACGTGGGGACCGTACACCGGTTTCAGGGCGTGGCTATTATATCCGAACAATTCTCCCTTGCCAGTATATATACGTAGTAATGCATATGAGGTGTCGTTACTGCAAAGCGAGCTTGCCTACTTCAAAGGGTCGGGAGATAACCATGTACTTTTCAGAGTATACTTGGAACTCAACGGTAGATAAGTAGCGTTGGGATAGGTCAATGCAGATAATACTGAATCCAATAATAGAGCTGCGGGATGACCTAGCAGCGATCAGCTGTAATTAAGCAGGCGTGCGACTACTCTATAGTCAGCGCTAAACGTGAGAACCTTTACAGCTGAGCTACTGAGATCTGATGAACGGCATGCAGGCCACAATATTGCGTTATATAACCGTAATCGGGCAGTGAGCGCTCTGTGAGCTACATCGATCTTCCCTTAGCGTTTTTGGATGTATGGTCCAAAACTTATTTTCAGACTTAAGGCCTCCAGTGTTGCCTTCCGTTAGTTATAAACAATGCATGTTACAATCAGTGGACGACTTCTATGCAACCGCGTAGGCTGGAACATCGATGGAGGGAATATCATCGGCTGAGGAGTATCATGAAGTCAACGATCCATATTTAAAAAGATTATACAAATAGAAAGTGATGCTTTGTAAATGCTAGGAAGAAGTAATCAGTACTCAACACCTGGCTGGCGTATCAAAATTTCAATTTCATATTATTGACTCAATGACTCAAAACAGGCTACGTACTAAAATATATCAACTCATTTCTTTACGACAGGCCGTCCACGTCTCCAATTTGTCACGTAAGAACCTCCAAATTCACAACGAATATGGGAACTGTGTTATAGGTAATTCCGAAGTTACCTACAAGAAATAATAAATAGCATGGGTCACTAAACCATTTATTGGCACTCACCAAAGCATTTCGCCGCAGTTCAGACAGCGAAAACGCTCAAAATAGTCGATGACACTCGAATCGTCGACTGAATCTTGCATCGGGATGTATCTTCATTTTGACTGTTTTTCATACCAACGACAAAACAATGTACAAGTTGAGCGGATGATCGACGGAACAAAGGGCAGCCAGAGATGCGTCGCAATCACGCCAAGACCAGTCTACTGCAACCTGGGAAAACGTTGCCGTAACCCGAAATGTGGTTGCTAGAGCGCCATCTAGCGGCGAGCGGTGTAAGCTCAAAGACAATGAAATTCTATTTTACTCGATATTTTGTGAATGGAAGTTTCAAGAAACTGATATGATTTACTTATTCTGGTGTAAGGAGCTTATTTGTTGCGTATTTGAATGAATTTAGTGCTCCTTTTATTCAAAATAAACGTTTGTGCTCGGTGACCTACATCGCCGTAACCCGTGTCGCAGTCGCCATTTGAGCTATGATTGCGACACGGGTTGCGACTGGCAGGGTCACCGGTGTGGCACCGGCAACCCAAAAAATGGTGATTGCGACACACACCGGCTGAGGTGGGCGTGGCGCTCGTTTGGAAGCATTGCACCAGCGCGCCTTCAAATCGCAGGTGTTTTACTAAAAAAATTGTGTTTTCAAATTGGAGGGAATTAGAACTCCGAAAACGGAACATTTCTCTATTTTAAACGGACCCAGCAACGCATTAGGACGCTAGCCTACGTTATTGGAACACATTGATTTGATCATTGTGAGATAACAGCTTTGCACGTAAGCAGCATTCACATGAGCATTGCCTAAATCACATGGAGGATGAAAATATAACTCAGGGTAGTAGAAAGAGTTTATTTCTGAAAGAAAACAACGAGGTATATACAAGTGCAATATCACAGTTCAATGAGGAATGGTAGAGGACTGGACAGATTATGACCAACAGCAGCGGCAGCAGCACTTTTGATGCGTT